>BTPG01000007.1:33364892-33477392 GCA_036245525.1 Semisulcospira habei | reverse complement strand
TGGGTCCTATTTACATTCTCAGTTTGAGGAAGTTAGTCCAGCTTAACTCATTCAGCCTAGGAGATGCTGGGTCCTATTTACATCTCAGTTTGAGGAAATTAGTCCAGCTTAATTCATTCAGCCTTGGAGATGCTGGGTCCTATTTACATTCTCAGTTTGAGGAAGTTAGTCCAGCTTAACTCAATCAGCCTTGGAGATGCTGGGTCCTATTTACATTCTCAGTTTGAGGAAGTTAGTCCAGCTTAACTCATTCAGCCTTGGAGATGCTGGGTCCTATTTATATTCTCAGTTTGAGGAAGTTAGTCCAGCTTAATTCATTCAGCCTTGGAGATGCTGGGTCATATTTACATTCTCAGTTTGAGGAAGTTAGTCCAGCTTAACTCATTCAGCCTAGGAGATGCTGGGTCCTATTTACATTCTCAGTTTGAGGAAGTTAGTCCAGCTTAACTCATTCAGCCTTGGAGATGCTGGGTCCTATTTACATTCTCAGTTTGAGGAAGTTAGTCCAGCTTAACTCATTCAGCCTTGGAGATGCTGGGTCCTATTTACATTCTCAGTTTGAGGAAGTTAGTCCAGCTTACTTCATTCAGCCTTGGAGATGCTGGGTCCTATTTACATTCTCAGTTTGAGGAAGTTAGTCCAGCTTACTTCATTCAGCCTTGGAGATGCTGGGTCCTATTTACATTCTCATTTTGCGGAAGTTGGTCCAGCTTAACTCATTCAGCCTTGGAGATGCTGGGTCTTATTTACATTCTCAGGTTGAGGAAGTTAGTCCAGCTTAACTCATTCAGCCTTGGAGATGCTGGGTCCTATTTACATTCTCAGTTTGAGGAAGTTAGTCCAGCTTACTTCATTCAGCCTTGGAGATGCTGGGTCCTATTTACATTCTCAGTTTGAGGAAGTTAGTCCAGCTTAACTCATTCAGCCTAGGAGATGCTGGGTCCTATTTACATCTCAGTTTGAGGAAATTAGTCCAGCTTAATTCATTCAGCCTTGGAGATGCTGGGTCCTATTTACATTCTCAGTTTGAGGAAGTTAGTCCAGCTTAACTCAATCAGCCTTGGAGATGCTGGGTCCTATTTACATTCTCAGTTTGAGGACGTTAGTCCAGCTTAACTCATTCAGCCTTGGAGATGCTGGGTCCTATTTATATTCTCAGTTTGAGGAAGTTAGTCCAGCTTAATTCATTCAGCCTTGGAGATGCTGGGTCATATTTACATTCTCAGTTTGAGGAAGTTAGTCCAGCTTAACTCATTCAGCCTAGGAGATGCTGGGTCCTATTTACATTCTCAGTTTGAGGAAGTTAGTCCAGCTTAACTCATTCAGCCTTGGAGATGCTGGGTCCTATTTACATTCTCAGTTTGAGGAAGTTAGTCCAGCTTACTTCATTCAGCCTTGGAGATGCTGGGTCCTATTTACATTCTCAGTTTGAGGAAGTTAGTCCAGCTTACTTCATTCAGCCTTGGAGATGCTGGGTCCTATTTACATTCTCATTTTGAGGAAGTTGGTCCAGCTTAACTCATTCAGCCTTGGAGATGCTGGGTCTTATTTACATTCTCAGTTTGAGGAAGTTAGTCCAGCTTACTTCATTCAACCTTGGAGATGCTGGGTCCTATTTACATTCTCAGTTTGAGGAAGTTAGTCCAGCTTAACTCATTCAGCCTTGGAGATGCTGGGTCCTATTTACATCTCAGTTTGAGGAAGTTAGTCCAGCTTAACTCATTCAGCCTTGGAGATGCTGGGTCCTATTTACATTCTCAGTTTGAGGAAGTTAGTCCAGCTTAACTCATTCAGCCCGGCGCACGTATTTCCAAAATTTCCGCACTTTTGTTCTTCCTTTTATTTTATTTTACGTCACCTCCTTCAGTTGCCACATTCCTTCTGCGAATGAAGATAAGTAGCGGCTGATCTCTCTGTGTTTGTTTGTCTATTTTGACAAAGGGTATTTACCCGAAATATTAATAAATTGTATTGTAACCGTCTTTTCTAAGCGTGTTCTTTCTCCTTTGGGTACTTCTTAAAATTTTGGAAGCGTCATCTAACGACTATGCACCTGTCGGATGGATCGATCATGATAATTCAAGGGTAGTGCCAGATTAGCTTGGCGCCGACAGGCGCCAAGCTAATCTGGCACTACCCTTGAATTATCATGGTCGACCCATCTCCTTCTGTAGTGCGTCGGGGCTGAATGAGTTAACACTACAGTACCTCACGCGTCCAAGAAACGTAGATACACAGTGGTGTCAGCGAGAGGTATAGATCCTCATCAGTACGCCCGGCAGTTGCGGGGGCTCATGAGGATCTATGCCTCTTGCAGCTGGGTGTTGTGTTCCAGAAGCGAAAGGGTTCAGTGTCGCAATGTGAACGTACACGGCGTGTGTGAGACCTTGGTGAAGACATAAACAGCCATGAGGAAAGCCATGCCGGTGACGACAACCAGCCCGCACAGCGCCACCTGCAGGCGACGGCGAGCGTTAATGGGGCGTGACCACATGGCGGCTGACGGGGCATTGAACACCACCACTCGGGTCTTGCCGTATCGACGCATGGCGGGATGCTGGGTGGATAGTGGCGGCATAACGATAATAATGATAATAATAATTTTAATAATAATAATAATAATTATAATAATAATAATATTTATAATAATGTAATATTTATAATAATATTTATAATATAATAATAATATTTATAATATAATAATAATAATAATAATAATATTTATAATAATGATGATGATAATAAGATCAATACTAACAATTCTAATCATAAAGGAAGCATTAGGCAGAGGGGGTTGTAACATCACAGAGTCACGACGATTAATTTTGCGAGTCACAAATCCCCCCCCCCCCCCACACACACACAAACCAAAAACAAACAAAAAAATGATTGTACATTGCTTAACGTCCCGACAGCAACAAGACTTTCTCAGTTGAGGACGTGCCTGCACTGCTTGTGAAAAAAACTAAACAGAACATTGAATGTATGTCGCCAGCCAGTCCAATACGTTAAATAAACCTAAGACATGGGGGCTAAATAAACCTAAGACCATTTAGCAACACACATCCAATATCAAGAGCTACAGGCAGTACAGACAGTAGGGAGAGTTTAAAAAAGGAAAATACAGGTGAATGGACCAAGGGTAGACAGAAACACATGCCCCAGAATAGAGAGGAAAACCCACCCTGTGGGGTTGACCAGGGTGACCCTGGGAACTAAAAAGAAGTCAACCCCACCCAAGTCCCCGAGGGCAGACCTGGGTGGGGGAAAAAAATAAAAAGAAAGGAAAAAAACAAGAAAAACAACAGCAACAACAAACAAACAAACAAAACCAACAAACAAACGAAAACAACAACAAACAAAAGCAACAACGTAAAAAACTATTAAAAAAACCCCAATAACAACAATAACAAAAACACAAAACCCCGGCATTCACGTTTCGCGAGGGAAAGAGGTGGTGAACACTGAGAAAAGGCAAGCTCTTGTCAATGGCCCACAACTCTAACAGTGGGGGAAGGGTGGGCTGGGGTGGGGTGGGGTGGGGAGGGGTTTGGCTCGGTCTGTATGTTCGTCGTTAGTGAACGGAGACACAGCTTTCACGCCATTCTTGGCGGCCCCGATAATCTATCGACGTGGGGGTGAGGGTGGGGGTGGAGATCCAGGACGTTTTCACGGATCACGAAGCTCAGTTTGACCTTCACGTTTCACGACGAACTCATGTTTTACGGAACACGAGGACAAAAAAATGCAATCACGTATAACGTAAAATAATAATTAAAAAAAAATTACACATCAGAACCACACATATGCGTAACAAAAGATTTGTAGATCAATAACTACAACTCCTCCAGCCCAGGGCAAGTCATTCTACGTGAGATGGGCTAGACGAGTAGAGTAGGATGGGTGGTGCTTTTTTATTTTTATTTTTTTAAACCCTTTTAGCCCCAAGGTTCCATTTCTCAATGTTTGGAGGTGTTGCCTAAAGACTATGCCCCGGTTGTAGGAGACGGATTGATCACGATAATTCAAGGGTAGTGCCAGATGAGCTTGGCGCCTAAAGGCGCCAAGCTCGTCTGGCACTACCCTTGAATTATCTTGTGTAACCCTTTGGCTGACGGTGGTGGGGTTTGTCCCGTTGATTCTACAGGAATCAACGCTTACAACAACAACAACAACAAAACCGCTACCGACAGCCCCGGGCCCCTGCAACAGGAGATCTAGTACATCTCAGTGACAAAATATACACATGACTGATAACTACGGTAGATTTTAGCAGTTCAAATTTGTTCGTCGTGATCTTTACAGAACCACTGAAAACGCCGCACAGATTTGCAAGTTGTATCATTTTAAGACAATGCATCGTATAATAGTTAATACTGTACACAAGATACAGTCACTGAGATTACATTTTATTGGGTTACGATACGGGAAGGCCATTGCGAAGAGAGATCAATAATACGAGCAATTGAACATTCCATCGTCTCTTGTAACCTTATAAATACACAGACACACACACACACACACACGTACACGCACACACACACAATATCACACACACACACAATATCATACACGCGCACACACACAACACAATATTACACACACACACACAATATCACACACACACACACACAATATCACACACACACACAATATCACACACACACACACACACACACAATATCATACACACAATTTCACGCACGCGCACACACGTACACACACACACGCACACACACACTTTGAATTTTTAATCAGTCCTCATTACATCAACCCATTTAGCACTACAGCAGGAGATGGATCGACCATGATAAATCAATGGTAGAGCCAGATAAGCTTGGCGCTATTAGGCGCCAAGCTAATCTGGCACTACCCTTGAATTACCATGTTCCATCCATCTCCTGCAACTGATACAGAGTCGTGAGGTGACACTTCAGTTACACTTGTGGATGTGCAGCCTTGGGGCTCAATGGGTGACATTAAAGCTGCATTTCATATGCGGCCGAGCATAACCTACAAAGAAAACCTTTGAGTTCAACGACTCTTCAAAAAAAAGCAACCACCACCACCATCTTTACAAAGCGCCTCTACAATTAAGAACACGTTGACCTTGGAAATAAATAATTATAGGTATGAAAATCCTCATCACCCACCTTCAGGGATATGACAAGGTTGTGTTTCTCCACCTTTACCACCTGATGGCTGCCACCGGTCTTCAGGCCGGTAAAACACTTTGTCGCCCGCTTCTCATTATGGCGGCGCTTGGGCAAAGCTCGAAAAATCACAATTAATTGGTTCGATCGTTTATTTCCACAATCAATGATGAACTCATGATGACAGCTGCTGCTGGTAGAGTCAAAGGCGTACGTCACATTGATATGCAATACTGCGGTCGGGCTCTTCCCGTTCATCCCCCCCTCTCTCTCCCCTTCTCCCCTCCTGACCCGCCCCCTTCTCTCTCTCTCTCTCTCTCTCTCACCCGCTCCCCCTCCCCCTCCCCAACCTCTCTGGTTCCGGTACACCGGCCGCCCGAGGATTCACACACAAAAACCGAGAAACAGTGAGCTTGTGTCCGGAGAAGAAACCGGGAGTGGAAGAGGGAGGGGGCGGGGTAGGTGGGGGGCGGCGGGGACACTGGTCCCCCCTCGGGGGTGGGTGTCAGAGTTGGTGTTTAGTTCGGGGGTTTAACGTCCACGGCACCGAAGTGATAATGGACGGCCCTGACGTGCGGGTTATGGGGGACAGGGAAATCTATTGCCTATGGAGTACGACCTGTACACTGATCAATTCAGGCGCACTGCAACTGTGCCACTTTGATTTACCAGGACCTTTCAACGGACATGCTGTGGAACAAGCCCGTCTTTTCTCCTTGGATTGCGAGTCCAGCTACCGGGGCCGGGACGGGGATTCGAACCCACGACTGACCCGGCGATTCCCTTCGCCCTCTTGCTCCGACGCTTAACCGTCTGAACTATTTCGCACTCTGGGTGTCAGAGTAGTCCCTGCCCCCACCCCCACCTGTAAGTCTTGACAGAGTAAAAATTTTGAAAACAACAATTCTTGGAGAAAAAGTTAAGTCGTGCTGATTTTATGTTTTTTGTTGTTTGTCAGGCTGGAAGACTATCATCCCCCCCTTCCCCGCCCAGCCCCCCCCCCCCCCCCCCCCTATATCTTGGGAGAATAAACATTTTGAAGAAAAAATAATTCATGGAGAAAAAGTTGAGTCGTGCAGATTTTTATGTTTAAATTTTTGGGTCAGGTTGAAAGAAAAACTATCATTCAACCACGCCCAGCCCCTACCCCCACCTCCTCCCCCCCCCTCCCCCCCCCTCCCCCCCCCCCCCCCCCCCCCCCCGCCGTTGTAATTTTCGGAGGGTTGTATTGTTATCTGCCAACCCCCTCCCCTCATTCCCTATTTTGTTCTAATTCTATTTTTCTTTTTGTCTATCGTACTTAGAAAAATACGGTAGACCATTATGCTTTGAAATGGGGCTGGTCGGAGCGCATTCCGGAGCATGCACATGACGTTTTTGTCGTGCGGGGCAGAAATTCTGGCAAAGAAGTAACACGATAAAAATGACTTCACGTCTAGCTACGCAAACCTTGCTAGAGAACTTCTTCTTGGCGCCAAAGTGCCGTGTGTGTGTGTGTGTGTGTGTGTGCCTGTCTGTGTGTGTGTGCCTGTCTGTGTGTGTGTGTGTGCGTGTGTGTGTGTGTGTGTGTGCGTGTGTGTGTGTAACAGCGACTAGAGCCCGCGTTTGAAGACGGACACGCTTGAAATTTTAGGATTGTCCCTAAAACCTCGGAATTATCTCGGGATCTTTTTTTCGATTAAAAAAAAAATTAAGATGGTCATTGGCGAGAAAATGGCCGTTTCACAAAAACCGGTTTATCCACACTGGAGTCCATAATTTTTTCTTTTACTAGTGTAACGCACGCAGACTTGCCCACATCCGTACGCACAGACTCTCGCACAACAGACGCATACACCGCCACTGACTCAGACGGGCGCATTCATGCGGTAAAACTCAATACACGGGCTCCCTTTCTAAAGTGACTTTTATACAAGATAAATATACGAAGAAACGCTCACAACTATCAAGCTATATACATCACATACACATCACACACTATCTCGGCCAGCTAGGCTTTAGTTTCACACTGTCTCCAACCTGTTTGATGTTATTGCCTGGTTACGTTGGTCCTTCTCACGTCTAGGCGTGAAAGTCCGTTGTACGCTTCTTCCTGCCGCCCTGTCTCCGTTTGGCACGGACGTCCTCGTACTCGTACTGTTGCGCAGTTCTCGCTTTGACTCGGGTGTCTTGGTCCCGCGGCAGACTCACTCTGAGCTGGAGGGATGACCTCACGTTAGGTCCCACCTGTGACTGACGTCTCGGCGTCCGTCGTTCCACTCTTTACAAGCACTCTAAACACAACAACAAGGATCCAAACGTAACACTTGCTAAACACACAACATATTGGATCAATGAGAAATGTCACGTAACCTGGCTGATACAAATAACTCATACGTTCATTCACACACACACGTGCTTCATAAACTGTCTACTTCCGTAACACCCCCATATCTGTGTCACTATCTTGAAACAGACTACAGCCTAACACTCTTGCTATACACTACTCTATACACTGGAAAAGACTATGCTTAACCAACCACGTACTATCTTCATAGCGACTTAAGCATACACACCTTACATTCCTTTAGTCATTCAACTCGGTAAATAACTGTATTCCAAAAACACCGGTTAGTACTTATCAGAATTCTAAACCAACATAACTGAACCAAACCGGCCAACACTACACAAGCAAATTACTCTTAGCAACGCATACTGTCTTTAACTAAGCAACTATCAATACTACATATATAGAAACATACCTGAAATCTAGGCTTCAGAGTCTTAGAATGCGGGCTAAGGTATCTCGCATAACGTCTGTCCAGAATGACAGTCAAGCCCCGCACTAATATATTACTGCTCTGACAGACACAGCTTTTGCCTAGAACTCACTAAACAGAACTCACCAAAACTCCGTGCTAACTTACAGATTCCACGAGGGCAGCAGGCCCCACGGACTATCGGCACAAACAAACCGTTAACAAAAACCGTACCGTACTAACCCTAATGTATGAGCATAGAGCTTCATCACACTAGACATATTGCGTATAGCTAATTAAAAGGGATCTTGAATGAGATATTGAATGAGTTCGTTAACCAGCATTGCACCTCATTTTGAGTGATGATTAAATATTTTTTTAAAATAATAATAATAATAATAAATAGTTCTTGTGAAGCGCTGTTCTCCGGGAAAACACTGGACTCACTGCGCATAATTCGCATAACAAAAATATATGTTGACGTTTAAGGGATTAATTTCACGAATTATATGGGTTAATCTTAAAACAATTGAATCTTTTTTTACGAACTCCCCCCCCCCCCCAAAAAAAAAAAAAAAAAAAAATCTTCTCATTAATATTTGCATTATTTTTCGTATAAGGTATTTACATAGGCCTACAGTTTGTCTCGGCTGTCGGTACGATTAAGTCCATTGTGACCTGTATGCTCTAGGTGTGAAAATCAATGTTCTGCACCATTTTTTATGAGTCATTTGTAAAACAGCTAACATAACTTGATTTTTCTTTTACGAAAAAGCTATCTTCTCATTAATACCCGCATGATTTTTCATAGACAGTGTTTGCATAAGCCTGCTGTTTGTCCCGGCCCTGGGGCAGGATTATGATCAGGTCGAATTGTGACCTGTAAGCCCCTAGGCGTAAAAATCAGCAAGAAAATTGCAAAGTTGATTCTCTGATACGTCAAATGTTAGTACTGCGATGAGTGACGTAAAACATCGAGTCGTCACGATGAACACAGCGTCGTGGGACTAATGATGCCATGACGTGTAGCTTGAAGTGACTCATTTTGCTGCTCGTGCTAGTCTTCTTCAGAATAGCAGCTATTACAGTGCTTACGAATGGTGGGAATCGCCTTGTGTCCGTCTTTATTTCTGAGTGCCAGTGTGTGTGGACCATAGGGTGGGTTAGAGTAGAAGGAGATAGATTCCTGTCGCTACACGAGCCCACAGAGCGTACTAATGTCGGGAAGCACCGTGTGTCCGTCTTTATCTGTGTGCGCCGACGTGTACGTTGATCAGAGGTTGGCTTAGATAGGAGGGAAATGGATCAGCATAATAAGCCTAAAAATATGAACAACTCTGAATGTTCCTAAAAAATAAACGCATTTGAGCTCCAAACAATACGGTAGACTTTGGGGATGAAATCCTCATCTTGTCTCGTTATCTTTATCTGCTGAGCGTTCCCAGCTTGCTGTATGTGGGGAAGGGCGCTATACACAAACTCTGTATTATTATTATTATTATTATTATTATTATTATTATTATTATTATTATTATTATTATTATTATTATTATTATTATTATTATTATTATTATTATTATTCAATTTTGGAGTCTGAAAACTGTATATGGGAGGCCATGCTGGTTCGCCTCCTCCCCTGCCCCCCCCCCTCCCCCCCCTACCACCACCACCAATAACTTACCCTTTCGTGATGGTAGAGGTATTAGTCGCGATGACTGCTTTAGGAATTATGGCGACTAAAACCGCTACCGACAAGCAAAGGGTTACACATATCTTCCTACGACACTGTTGTATCATTACATCCACGTGGCGGGCGCCTGTGGTGCTTTGTTGTACAGAGCGACACACTGAGATCCATTTAGGTTGCAGCAGCATGATCATCCCCATGTCTTGCCCGCCACTCCACCGCCAGTGGTGGCGGATTGTGTTTTTGAATTATTAGAAACTTAACGCCAAACTGATAGCCCCAGCCGCCGCCCAAGAAAGATAGATACAAAGTAGTGTCAACAAGAGGCAGAGCCGGATCCTCATTAACCCCTGCAGCTGGATCCGAGGCTAAGTCCGGCTTTTGTAGTTGGAACGTGTTCCCATTTTTAAAGGGCTTTAAAGTCCCATCCCTGGCACTGGAAGTTTAGGCTATCGTTTAGTCAGTCTGAAATCTTCGTTTTCAGTTCAGCCACCCAAAGCCACAACCGTCCTAGAAACGGCATGGATACAGATTCAGTGGTCTCAGCAAGAGGCATAAATCCTCATGAGTCAGTCCCCGCAGTCGCGGGGGCTCATGAGGATCTATGTCTCTTGCACATAGATCTTGTTTAGTCCAGTGTTCATGCTGTCGGCTTTACTAGATACGGGAGATGGACCGTCCGGCAAGCCGGTAGTTCCGTACTGAGCCGGTGTTCCGCAGTAGCGTTATGGATGGATGGATGCATTGCCAATGGTTGACGGTGGGCGCCGATGGGAGGATGGACGGACAGAGACTATGGCTGGACGGCTCGGATGCCGGGGCCGGATGGCTGGCTGGACTGACTCAGTGACGGACGGCCGAGCCCGGGACAGACTGTGACCCGCGTCATCCCGTGAAGGGAGGTAGCCGCAGAGCCTTCGCACTGAACCGTAAGCCGCGGACTGATTAGTGACTGTCCGATCACTCATTGGTCAAATCGATTCCGCCCGTTTTTCAGTCAAATCAGTCGCCGGAAGGCCGGCGTTCATTCAGTAAGTATGATGTACCAGTGTACAACAGAGTAAAGTCAGTGACCGCGGTCAGGGGCGACTGAATCAGCCCGTGGGGGTGGGGGTGGGTTCCGCCACTGGGAACTCCAAGACTGACTTGAAAAGAACTTGTATATAACATTTCAGTAAAGAAATTTGGGCCTGTGGGAGCGGGGAGGTGGTGTCTGCGTGTTTTAGCAGTGCTTCGACATTCGACACGTAGATTGACTATCAGTGTAAAGTTGTGGCGGGGCTCTCGTTCTCGCCTTATCGCCTGGGTATACACCTACCCTTAACCCGTAGTTACATCCTCAAGCTGAGGATCAACTGGGGCCGTTCTTGAGTCACAGGAGACATTTATTTTCATGAGTACCTGCAGATGCAGGGGTTCATGAAAATGAATGCCTCTTGTAGATGAATGGTGGTGGCTAGGAGACCGATTATCTTCTAACCCAAGAAGCTCAAGGGAGACCAGCCTCACCAACCCGCATCCGCACGCCATGATTGGCTGACAAAAATAGATGTGTGATGCTGATTAATAAACATGGCCGCCGTGTAGCGCCCGTCATCTCTGCCGACTGTGTAATGTTTCTTACCGATTTTTGCAAGGTGCACAAGTCTGAATGGTCAAACCTCAACATTTTTGTCAACCTAGAAGGTAAGCAAACACAGGACTTTGTGTACGAGCGTCCGCAGCCGGCGAAATGCGCACTTGACCTCCTTTGTGGCATCGCTTTTTGTCTGAGGGCTCGTAGCGAGAGTTTCACGTATGAGTCAACCAGAGCTAAGAGCACGTTTGGTGTCATCATTTGGCGTGCTTGTATCTCCTGCCGAACCACTCCCGCCCCAAACTCACATCTATCGTACAGCAAGACGCTAGACTGCACACAGGAATCCAGATTCCCTCGACCGAGTTGCGATTTGATTTGCCTGGCAGACGCTCGGTTCTATTCACGTTGGTTTGCGGTCTGTGGTGCCAGACTTTTTTGGTTGGTTTTGGGAGGGGGAGGGACGGGGGGTTTGATTGTGTATTTTGGTTATACGATACTGAATCCAACCCACACCTTCCGGTAGGTAATGCTGACACTAGTTTATTTTTGGTGGAAACTGCACTGGCTTCAACTAGTTCAAGAATCGAGGATTACCCCAGTTGCAAGTGTTTTACAACTGCCTGTGCGCTTTTAGCTTTATACCCCTCCTCTGTCATGTAACACATTAACCTATTTAATCCTACACCCGCATTACCCAAATTTGAGAGGTGTTACTTAACTACAGTTGTTGGAGATGGATTGACCATGATAATCTTAGGGTAGTGCCAGATTAGCTTGGCGCCTTCAGGTGCCAAGCTAATCTGGCACTACCCTTGAATTATCAGTCCATTTCCTGCTGCAAGGACTCAGGGTTGAATGGGTTAATCCCTAACTTCGGCCTGAGGTCAAAGTGTTTTCATTTACCTCTGAAGACTACACGAGGTGAGAGGACCGATTTATAATTAAGGCTAGTGAAAGAGTAAGATGAATTACATTACAACAGGGTATGAATCAACCATGAAAGTGCAAGGGTGGTGTCATATTTGCTTGGTGCCTCCAGGTAGCAATCTGTTTTGGCAGTGCCCTTGAGCTGTTGAGGGCGATCTGTCTCATAATGATGATGTAGCCCTCGAAAGACAACTCCCAAATGTGGAATTTTCACCCTACACTACAGCTAAACATATTACCCCTTGACTGTTGACTGTTTCTTGCAGAACAGTGTCATCAGTAGCACTAGCGGTCAAGCAGCTAACCCTTGACTGTTGACTGTTTCTTGCAGAACAGTGTCATCAGTAGCACTAGCGGTCAAGCAGCTAACCCTGTGCTTGTTGGTAGCAGTTTTTGGTCATGATTCCTGCAGGAATCGCCATGACAAAAACCGCTACCGAACGCTAAAGGGTTAAATTATCACACCTCTTACTGCTTTATTGATGGATGTAATTGTAAATATTAACATCATAATTTTATGGTGGTCCCTGGCTGCTTTGTCGTAGCAATATGTCCTATTGCTTGAGTCGGTGTGTGGATTTACACCTGACTAAACTGAATGTATTTGTATATTGGCAGGCGAGAGGTGTCCACAGTAGCGCTGGATTGTGGATTGACAGCCACTGCAGTTACAACATTCAGCTGACGAGTTAGTTGTCTCTGTGGAGTTTGGTGGTGGAGTTGTGTCCCCATGACGGAGATGGCACAGGGCCGGCCAATCAAATGTGTTGTAGTGGGCGACGGGACGGTGGGAAAGACGTGCATGCTTATCTCCTACACCACAGACAGCTTTCCGGGGGAGTACGTCCCGACTGTGTGAGTACAAAACAATTATCACTCGGCTTTCATACATGAGAAAAGAAATGCGTTTTTGTTGAAGACCCTTTTCAGAGAAGAAGAAAACAAGCATGGATGACGGTCATCTCATCAGTCCTGGAGGCTGATTCATCATTCTCTAAATCCCAGAAAGCTGAATTTCAGCTTTTTGGTTAAGAAAATACAGCCCTTCAGCCGGCCTGCTCCATGCACAAGAGACATCAATTCTCATTCGCAGGGGCTCATGAGAATTCATGTATCTTGCTAGCTATGGATTATGGGGCATATTCAGTGCGTGTCTTTTAAAGTTTTCACACTGTCACCCATTCACAGGACGAGTGCTAAAAATTGTGTTTTTTCTTCTCTGAATAGGGTTTTATTGACATGTTTGAAAAAAATTGAACTTTTCTTTCATCCGCTGTGTGAGTGAGTGTTTATCATGGTGGGGTATGACATGGTATAGTATGGTGTCTTGCGCAAGTTCCAGGCGCACATATCTTGGTTGTCTGCCCACGGAACAGGTATGTCGGTTGCAAAGGGTTCAGAACAGCGCTGCACGGTTTGTTCTAAAGAAGCGTAAACGCAACCACGTGACACCTTAAAGAACTCCACTGGCTGCCGGTAAAGTTTCGATGCCAGTACAAGATGGCAACTCTGGCATACCGTCACTTCGACGGGACTCTCCTGGTTTACCTTTCTGCTTCACTCTGCACATACCAGCCTTCACGTTCTCTGCTGTCCTCCAGTGAGAAACGTTTGAAGGCTCCGAAGCGTAACTTGAAAACTGTTGGTAAACGCTCATTCAGCTTCATTGCACCTTCAGTTTGGAACTCGCTGCCTGTCAGTCTTCGAAATCTCTCTACTCTCCCTCAGTTTAAGGCTCAGTTGAAAACTCACTTCTTCCAGCTTGCTTTTCCTCAGTCGTAGATCCGTGGTCCTGTTGTATTTATTTGTAATGTTTCATATCATCTATGTCATGTTTGACTGCGTGTGTTAGCGCAATGAGTTTTTGCCACAAAAAGATTTTGCGCTATACAAGAACCATTCATTATTATTATTATTGTCTTCTTTAATCCGTTCATGCGCCAAGATCATCTGGCGCTACCCTTGAATTATCATGGTCAATCCATCTCCTGCTGCATATGTAGCATAGTGAAAGCTGTATTCTAACAGAGACTCCGTGGTCTTGGTGACTGAAGTGTTTTGAGTGAATCCGCCTGACAATTTACAGTGTGACATGCATCATTAGTTAACTTAAACTGAACGGGAAGTGCCAGATTAGTTTGGCTTCAGAAAATCCAGCTAAAGGGTGAACCGCATGAGAAAACCCAAAGCAAATACAAGAAAAAACGTGCTAAGAAGTACAACTTCCTTTCTAAGTTTGCTTCTTTCTTTCGTGGCTTATTATTTGCTTCTTACTCTCGTGGCAGTCATTTTGTTTGCTCTGGCTAACTGGTATCAGGTATCACTACCACGCTTTGTGGCCTTCCCAAATCAAAGAAATTGAATAATAATATTCAGCGCAACAATAAAATGACCATGAATTTAGAACCGCTGTGTGTCTGGGGCTGAGCTCTAGAACTATCAGTCTAGTTATCTGAGAAATGTTGACAGCAGCTTAACCCCGAAAGCCCTGAAAGACTACGGCAGGATGTGGATCGACCATGATATTTCAAGGTTGGTGTCAGGATAGCTTGGCGCCTCTAGGCGCCAAGCTATTCTGACACCAACCTTGAAATATCATGGTCAATCTGTCTCCAGAACTGTGATATGGACCGGAGAGGAAATAGATCTACGCAAATTTGATAATTTCATCCTCAGGGCATCAGGAGTTAATGTACCAAATCACAGCTGAAAGTAGTGGCAGGCTTGTGTGAGATGAGTTGCTTTTGTGTTTGCCGGTGCCTATGATGTAGTGTGCCATTTATAAAACAAAAGTGGGATTTGAAAAACATCCAGTAATTGGACATGCTTGGAGAAAGTTTTGACCATATAAAGGCCCAAGTCTGTGCATACAGAAACAAGTTCTGAAGGTCCATACAAAAATATATGTCAATTTTTAATAATACGACTCTTTTCGACAAGCGTGTCTAGAACCTGTAACTGTTGAAGGCAGAAGATGCCATCATTTCAGTTGCTTATGTGTACTGAATTTTAGTTTCTGATGAATTTTTTCTGTGTGGTCATGTTTGTGCTTGTGTTTCCAGCTTTGACAACTACACAGCCAACATGATGGTGGACGGTATCCCAGTCAGCTTGGGATTATGGGATACAGCGGGACAGGAAGACTATGACAGGTTACGGCCCCTATCTTATCCACAGGTACAGTTATTTTATCAGGAATAGTTCTGATTTGGGGCAACAATTTTGGATTATGAATGCTTGATGCAAGAGTGGTTGACATCAGCCTCAGTTGGCCTGTGTGTGGTTGACATCAGCCTCAGTTGGCCTGTGTGTGGTTGACATCAGCCTCAGTTGGCCTGTGTGTGGTTGACATCAGCCTCAGTTGGCCTGTGTGTGGTTGACATCAGCCTCAGTTGGCCTGTGTGTGGTTGACATCAGCCTCAGTTGGCCTGTGTGTGGTTGACATCAGCCTCAGTTGGCCTGTGTGTGGTTGACATCAGCCTCAGTTGGCCTGTGTGTGGTTGACATCAGCCTCAGTTGGCCTGTGTGTGGTTGACATCAGCCTCAGTTGGCCTGTGTGTGGTTGACATCAGCCTCAGTTGGCCTGTGTGTGGTTGACATCAGCCTCAGTTGGCCTGTGTGTGGTTGACATCAGCCTCAGTTGGCCTGTGTGTGCCAGCTAAAGTTCACCTCTTCACTACAAGAGGCAAAGATCCTCCGCATGAGCTCCCACAATATTTGGAGCAGAGTATCAAACATCTCATAATTGTATGTCATAGAATGCCAAAATATTAAATTTTTTATGCAAGCTGCCATATTAATAATAATAATAATACTGGTTATTATATAGGCGCTTTACCCAATTCTGGGAATCGGCTCAAAGCGCCGCGAACTGAACCCAACATGCACGCTCACTGACGCACACACATTCACTCAGAAGACAAACACAGTACAAGACAAACAGGACATTCACGTGGTGCGAAGGGTCAGCTCAGCTACTGATGTTTCGGAAAATGTTGGTTGCTTGTATTTGAAATTTATGAGGTGGCCTGAAACCAGTACCAAAGTGGAGGTGGGGGTGGGGTGTGGGGGGGGTCGAGATGGAGTACCCGGAGAAAGAGAACATTCTGAAATTGAGAATGTTTCAGTTAACCCCTAAAGCCCTGAAAGACTACGACAGGATGTGGATCGACCATGATATTTCAAGGTTGATGTCAGAACACGTAGGCGCCAAGCTATTCTGACACCAACCTTGAAATATATCATAGTCGATCTGTCTCCCAAACTTTGACACAGACCTCGGAGGATATCTGCAAAATTTTGATAATTTTGTCCTCAGGGCATAAGGAGTTAATGTAATTATTGTAAAATGGTTTATGATAAAAAAATTAATGCATACCTGACTATAGTTTATTGACTTTCAAATTTTTATCGAATGCTTGAACTGCTTGGGTCATAAAAGCGAAAGCAAAATGCATGTACATGTTGTACCCACTTCCTTTTGTAAGAGCGCAATAAGGCCGATTTTGACTCTAAGCAGCCACATTTATTTGCAAGGAAACTGTGATCTTAAAATACAGGTGCTCTCATTAGTTTGAAGAGATGTATTGAAAGAGTTGCCTGTCATTAAAGACCATCATTTAGGTGGCTGTAGCTTATGGTACAGGGCTTTTAGTGTCACCTGCCATTAAAGACCATCATTTAGCAGCTATAGCCACCTAAGTGATGGTCTTTCATGACAGGTGGTATCTCATTTGTGCGGTCACTCCACACAGGTTTTGCTGTACAAATCATACAAAATGAAGGTAGGAAGCTCTTGTTGAGTGGTGGTGCCAGTACATGGTGCCTCTATGAGCCAAGTTATACTGGCACTATCTTTGAACTATCGTGTTTGATCCTTTTGCTGAGTGTGCATATTCTAACTGGGAGAGTTTTTTTTTCTGATTTCTTTTCCAGACGGACGTGTTCCTGATTTGCTTTAGTGTTGTGAGTCCCTCGTCGTATGAAAACGTCCTAACAAAGTGGAACCCAGAAATCAAGCACCATTGTCCAGATGCGCCCGTTATTGTTGTCGGTAAGCAAGAAGTTAACCCTCAGATGCGCCCGTTATTGTTGTCGGTAAGCAAGAAGTTAACCCTCAGATGCGCCCGTTATTGTTGTCGGTATGCAAGAAGTTAACCCTCAGGATGAAAAGGGTTAAATATGAAATCCAGACCAACAAGGTGACCGCCAAGCATGCAGAATGCAGAGAATAGCCCAACGAAGAAAAAAGCACGCTTAGAAAAGACGGTTACAACACAATTACTGTCTTTTCTAAGCGTGCTTTTTTCTTTGTTGCGTCGTTCTCTCTCCATATGTTTTTTTGCCATAGTACCTGCTTGTTCAAATTGGTCTACTGGCCGCCACGCGAGGCACCGGCGCACGATAAGGAAACAGGGTAGGCGCGGCGGTGTTTTGGTCCGCTTTCGTCGACGCGCCCACCGCCCTCCCCTCCCTGCGATCATCCTTGCCAACGTACGCTCCTTCAACAACAAGACTGATGAACTTTTCAATCTGATTACCTTTAACCGGGAATTTAGGGACTCTTCTGTCGTATGCTTGACTGAGACATGGTTAAAAGAAGACAAACCTGACGCAGTGGTTACTCCCCCTGGTTTCACGCTATATAGAGCAGACCGTGTGCTTGTGCAGTCTGAGAAGGAAGCTGGTGGTCGTGTGTGTTTCATGGTAAACAACCGCTGGTGTACGGATACTAAAGTATTCTCTCAGTCGTGCTCTCCCTTTCTTGAACATCTGACTATCAACTGCAGGCCATTCTACTCTCCACGCGAATTTTCTTCCTGCGTTCTCATCGCTGTATACATACCACCCGGCGCTAACGCTACCGCTGCTATCAATGAATTAACTAGGCACGTTGTTGCTGCTGAGTCTGCCTTTCCTGATAGCGCTATTATAATCACTGGCGACTTCAACCAAACGAACTTGCGCAAGACTTTGCCTCGGTACTATCAGCATGTGCACTGCCCCACTAGAGGAGAGAACACTCTTGATCACTGTTACACTACTTTGAAGTCTGCCTACCGTGCTACTACGAGGGCTCCCTTGGGCGAATCTGACCATGCCATGGTTCTGCTCACTCCGACCTATCGCCAGAGACTGAAAGCTGTGAAGCCTGTCACGAAGACGGTCAGGAGATGGACCACGGAGGCGACGGAGACGCTGCAAGGGTGTCTGGAGGCGACGGACTGGAGCGTTTTCAAAGAGGCGAGCAGTAGCCTGGACGAGTACACAGATGCAGTGACGTCGTACATAGGCTTCTGTGAGGAGGCCTGTGTCCCGACCAAGACCATCCACATCTTTGGCAATAACAAGCCGTGGTTCAGCCGCTCAGTCAAGGTAAAACTTGACGCTAAGAACGAGGCCTTCAAGAGTGGCGACGGGGAGCAGTACAGAAAGGCCAAAGCTGCGCTGCGTCACGAGATCAGCAGGGCGAAGGCGACTTACAGGAAGAAAATCGAAGACCAGTTCTCCTCCAACAACATGCGAGAGGTGTGGCGGGGTTTGCAGCAGGCCACCAGCTACAAGCAGGGGGCAACAACTCACGATGACGTGGACCCGGAGCTCCCTGACAGGCTGAACCTGTTTTACAGCAGGTTTGACCAGAAGAATCCCACTCCTGGATACCGTCCTCCGCTTCCTGGAGACGCGTCGACTCTGACACCGCCCTTCAGCGTTCGAGAGGCGGAGGTAAAACGTCTCTTCCAGAGACAGAATCCCAGGAAAGCCTCGGGTCCCGACCACGTGTCTACGGCTGCCTTGAAGTTCTGTGCTGACCAGCTCGCTCCTGTCTTCACCGATATCTTCAATATCTCTCTACAGCAGATGTCGGTGCCGCGGTGCTTCAAGTCGTCCGTGATCGTCCCTGTTCCCAAGAAGTCAAAGGTCACCCAGCTGAACGACTATCGCCCCGTGGCACTGACGTCTGTTGCCATGAAAGTCCTGGAGCGGCTTGTTCTTCGCTACCTGAGGGTATCCACAGGGCAATTGCTTGACCCACTCCAGTTTGCCTACCAAGCGAACAGGTCAGTAGATGATGCAGTCGCACTGGGCCTGCATTTCATCTTGCAGCACTTGGAGACCCCACGCACCTATGCCAGAGTCTTGTTTATTGACTATTCCAGTGCTTTCAACACCATCATCCCTCACAAGCTTTTCGACAAACTCGTTCACCTCAATGTTCACCCCTCCATATGTCACTGGATCCTTGACTTTCTTCTGGACCGTCCTCAGGTCGTAAGACTCTACAATTCACACTCTGCCGCGGTAACACTGAACACTGGCGCTCCACAAGGATGTGTTCTCTCTCCGCTTCTCGTTACCCTGTTCACAAATGACTGTGTCTCCGCAACCCCGTCTGTGAAAATTTTGAAATTTTCCGATACCACCATTGAAGGCCTGTTGTCTGATGCCGACGAAACTGTGTATCGAGACGAGGTTCGGAGAATGGTCGACTGGTGCTCGGAAAATGACCTGGAACTGAATGTCTCAAAGACAAAAGAGGTGGTGATTGACTTTAGTCAAATCAAAGTCCCGATACTGCCCCTTGTCATCAATGGGGAAACCGTAGAACAAGTCGACTCGTTTAAATTTCTCGGCTCCATCATCTCGAGCGATCTGGGTTGGGACAATAACACTACGGCCATTGTGAAAAAGTGCCAACAGCGTCTCCACTTTCTGAGACAGCTGCGGAAACTCGGTATGTCAAGAGGTATCATGGCACAGTTCTACCGCGCGGTGATAGAGAGCACCTTGTGCTTCTCTATCACTGTCTGGTATGGCAGCACAACCGCAACAGAAAAGAACCAGCTCGAGCACATTGTTAAGACTGCCTCCAAAATAGCTGGCTGCGACTTTCCATCTGTCGCCTCCATCTTCAAAACACGTATGGAACGGAAGGCAGGAAAAAATCGTTCGCGATCTGTCACACCCAGCCAATCATCTCTTCGAGCCTCTGCCCTCTGGCCGGCGGTTTCGTGCTTTGAAAGCCAGAACCTCTCGATTCAGATGCAGTTTCTTTCCAGAAGCTGTACTCAGTTCATCACCATCCATGGAACAACGTGATTCCATGATTGTGACATAGGACTGATGTGTGTAATATTGTGTTTATCTATCTTAGTGCTGTACACAGGACGACTGAGTGTATGTCATGATGAATGCATGTGTAGTAAGTGAGGATGTATTTTACTGTCGCCATGTCACACAAAAATCCTTGTAACGTTTTACTTGGTAAATAAATGTCTTATGTCTTATGTTATGTCTTGTGACAGCAACACACGTTTCCGAAATTTGTACTTTGTTTTAGAGCGTAGGCCTTTCAGCTTGTAGCGCATGCCTAGCTTGATTCTGTCCCAATGTCGCGTTCAAGGAAATAGATCCAACGACAAAATATATTGATCATGCAGCGTGGAAGCACAATCAGTTGGGCAAACATGTGGCATTGGTTTTAAGTGCAACTGCTCAAACTTTATAACTGCTCGACTGTTAGTTAACCCTTGTAGCCCCAGGACCCTGCAGCAGGAGATGGATTGATCATAATAATTCAAGGGTAGTGCCAGTTGGCACCTGAAGGCATCAAGCTCTTCTGGCACTACCCTTGAATTATCATGCTCAATCCATCTCCTACAACTGGTACATAGTCGTTAGACAACGCCTCCAAAAGTTTGGAAATGGGACGGTGGGGTTAAGCGTCTTTTGTGCAATAGGTTTAACCCATATGATATGCTGAGGCTAAAAGCTTCAAATTTGTACACTGCCATATGGAAGGACAGAAACATCACGCTCTGCTCCAAGATCAGACTGATGCGCTCCTTAGTCATCTCAGTGTTCTTGTATGCCTGCGAGTCATGGACCCTCACCACAGACCTTGAAAGGAGGATACAAGTCACTGAAATGAGATGTCTTCGACGGCTGCTTGGCATTTCATACAGAGATCACATCACGAAGGAGGAAGTGGGAAGCAGAATCAGGCAAGCCATCGGGCCCTATGAAGACCTTTTAGCCATTGTGAAAAAACGCCAACTGAAGTGGTATGGGCATGTCACACGTTCAGCAGGGCTTGCCAAAACAAACCTGCAAGGCACTGTGCAAGGAGGACGAAGGAGAGAAAGACAGAGGAAAAGATGGGAGGACAATATTTCAGAGTGGAAAGGACTTAGGCTGGGTGATACGCTAAGAATGGCAGAGAACAGAGTGGAATGGAGGGAGCTGGTTGCCAAGTCATCAGTGGTGCCCCAACGGTCGTCAAGACTACAGGATATAGATAGATATGCAAGCTGCATTATAGTACTTGCAGATAAGGATATAGACCAATGGCTTTCGTTCAAGGTTGGTGCCAGAATAGCTTGGTGCTTAAAGGCGCCAAGCTATTCTGGCACTAGCCTTGAATTTTTTTAGTCCAACTTATTTCACACACTGGTGTATTCCGAATGATATGGGATAACAGGGACGTAGCGGGCATGCGAAAAGTAGTCCGGCGGTTTCGGAAAGTCAGAAACTATTTGATGGACGATGGCGACCAGACGCTTATTTATTGATACTAAAATGTTAACTCTATTTTAAAGAAACAATATTCACATCCAAAGACAGACTTACCTATGATATGCTGGCTTGGAATCAAGAATTGAGAAATGTCACAATTGTTTAAATCCTTCATGTGGTCATGGGTAAACCAATCAATTAGTAAACAAACTCGCCTTTCTGTAGTTAAAAGATTACAACATGTCAGAGTTGAAGATCGTTTGTTGTAGATGAGACTTGCGAAACAAAATTTAAAAAGAGATATAATCCATGAAGAAATGTTCATCACAAAAGCTTTGCATCTCCTGAATCAACTTTGACAGCAGACATTTGTGTTGCACGGGATTTTTGAAACACATTGGTTCTTAATAATAATAATAATGGCTACTTATATAGCGCTTATACTGAAATAAGCTCTTAGCGCTTTACAAATAAAGAGTGGGAGTGGAGGGGGTCATAAAGCCAGAGGAACAAAGGATTCTGCAATACACACGCACGCACACAGACAAACACACAGGTACATAACGGCCACTGACGAAGAACTGCGCGCGAGCTACATTGGGGTATCGAACAGGTGGGTCTTAAGGGCAGATTTAAAGGCAGTGAATGAGGGGGAATGTCTAATAGCTATGGGTAGGGAGTTCCAGACAACACTGAGGTCCAACGTGCGCAAAACAACGGTCACCTCTGTTTGCAGAGTGGGACTCTGAGAAGGCGCGCCGTGTCACTACTTGAACGGAGGGAGTGGGAGGGAGTGTATATTTGAAGAAGATCAGCGAGATAGAAAGGGGTAGAGTAGTTAATAGTTTTGTAGCACAGACAGGCGATTTTGTACGAGACTCGTTGTTTTGACTGGCAGCCAGTGAAGTTGTCTCAGGATAGGAGTGATGGGCTGATGCTGTCAGGCGTGGACGATAAGACGTGCAGCACAATTCTGAATTCGCTGCAATTTCTAAATGAGAGACCGAGGGAGGCCAGCTAAGCAATCAATTGCAGTAATCAGTGCGGGACAAGACTAAAAAGACGACCAGTTTGGTGGCAGATTCAGTACTTACTTACTTACGCCTGTCACCCCTACCCGGGTATAGGCCGTCGACGAGAGACCTCCAGCAACTCCTGTCCTGTGCTTCTCCTTCGATTCTACTCCAGGTGGTTCCCAGTCACTTGATGTCTGCTTGGAGGTCTCGACGCCAGGAGTTTCTCGGCCTACCTCTTTTCCTCTTTCCCTGGGGGTTCCATGACAGTGCCTGCCTAGTGATACTGGAAGCTGGCTTTCTCAGACTGTGACCGATCCATCCCCATCTTCTTCGCCCAATTTCATTCTCTGCTGTTATCTGCTCTGTTCTCTCCCAGAGTCTGACGTTGCTGATCTTCTCTGGCCAGTGGATTTTCAAAATTCTTCTAAGGCAACTGTTCATGAAGGTCTGTACTCTGTTGACTGTGGTTTTTGTCAATCTCCAAGTCTCTGCTCCATATAGGAGAACTGCTTTTACATTGGAGTTGAAAATCCCGACTTTGGTGTGTTGTGACAGCTCTCTGGAACTCCACACTTTTTTCAACTGGAGAAAGGCTGCTCTGGCTTTACCGATTCGTGCTCTGACATCTGCATCAGTGCCGCCTTTTTTGTCTATGATGCTCCCGAGATAGGTGAAGGACTCCACCTCCTCCAACGGGGTGCCAGCAAGCAAGACTGGTTCCTCCCTGGTTGCGTTCAGCCTCATTGTCTTTGTTTTCTGTTTGTGAATGGTGAGGCCCACTTGGGACGAGATGTCAGCAAGCCTCGTGGTCTTGTCCTGCATTTGTTGATGAGTGTGGGACAGTAAAGCCAAGTCGTCTGCAAAATCGAGGTCGTCAAGCTGTGTCCACAGTGTCCACTGTATTCCACTTCGTCTGTGCTCTGTGGTCATCTTCATGACCCAGTCTATGGCCAGTAGGAAGAGGAACGGAGACAGCAGACACCCCTGCCTGACACCAGTTCTGACCTGGAGCTCCCTGGTGAACTGCCCTTCGTGGATCACGCGACATGTCATGCCATCGTAGCTGCTCTTGATCAGGCGGACGAGCTTTGTGGGTACACCGTAGTGTCGTAGGAGTTTCCACAGAGTCTCTCGGTCCACACTGTCAAATGCTTTCTCATAATCCACAAAGTTGACATACAGCGGGGAGCTCCACTCCAGAGACTGTTCCACGATGATGCGGAGAGTGGCGATCTGGTCTGTACATGATCGGTTCTTCCTGAATCCTGCTTGCTGGTCTCTCAGCTGGGGGTCAGCGGAGCTCTTCATTCTCTCAAGATTGCGAACTGAATCAAAAAATGGAATAGGTGCGTCACAAATGCGCATAGAGTCAGGAAAATTGGGCAGCAGTCGAGAGGCACCGATAAGAACTAAAGAAGAGCTTCTGGCTTGCCCTCGTTTAACTAGAGTTTATTTTCACAAATCCAGAACTTAATATCTGAGATACAGTTCTGGACATCTGAAATAGCTTGACTGGAGCTGTTTGGAGGTGCAGATTTCGGAAGTTGTGTATCATTCGCATACATGTGATGATCGGTTGAATGCGATGCGATAACCTGAGACAGAGGCTGAGTGTACAGCGTAAATAGAACGGGGCCAGGACAGAGCCCTGGGGGATCCCAAACCGTCTAGCGCAGCAGCTTCAGAAAGAGCGTTCTTGACAGAGACGTTAATCTGACGGGAAGACAGATAAGAGTAGAACTTACCAGAAATACCAAAGTAGTTTTCTAGACGCTGGAGCAAGATGGAGTGGTCAGTGGTGTCAAACGCAGCTGATAGGTCTAACAGGGCAAGAACTGAGCTCTGGTTTTCATCATAGGCACTGGGGAGGCCATTAACGACACAGAGGAGAGCAGTTTCAGTACTGTGCCCAGCACGTTAAGCAGACTGAAGCGGATGGACGAGATTGTTTGACTGTAGATATTTAGTGAGCTATGTCAGAACAACTCTCTCAAGAACTTTGGACAGAAAGGGTAGGTTTGAAACGGGGCGATAGTTCTTTAGCTTATTGGGGTCAAGATTCGACTTTTTCAGGAGAGGTTTGACAACGGCTGATTTGAATTCTGACAGAAAGACGCCTCACTCGAGGGACTGATTTATGATTTTATGATTGGTTTCTTGACACATCCAGCTCAGAAAATGTCCTAAAAACTGTTTGCCTGCGTGCTGCAGAAGCCACAATTAAAGTTGTTGGCAACACGAATCAAGTTGAGTGAGTCAGTTTTGTGGACTGGTTCAATCGAGCCTCGTGCATACGTGATCTTTTTTGGGGGGGTACACCACACACCCCTGTGTGATGGCTTGATGTGACCAGCCGTATACCCATATGACAATTCACAAATGAGTCACGTTTTGAGTTAGCTGTCAGGTGTATATTGGGCATGTTTAAGCCTTTATTGGCTAAGGGCTGCCTTCATCAGCGTGCTGACCCTTTTGTTTTTGTTGACTGAGTAAACCTTTGTTGTTAGGCTTTATGGTAGTTTGTTTTGTGGTTTATATGGTATTCTTATTGTTGACTGAGTAAACCTTTGTTGTTAGGCTTTATGGTAGTTTGTTTTGTGGTTTATTTTGTATTGTTCATGAGGATGTACTCTCGCTCACACTGTAACTTGGAAAAGCTAGTGAAGAGTGGTGGTGCATTCTTTTCATGCCGTATCCTTAGTTTTGATTGTTGGTGGGACAATTCCGTGGTTGTCTGTGGTGTTTCAGGGGTTTCGTCTTAGTATTCAAGCGCCCGTTGATCAATGATGTCGTAGGCGTACAAAGCTTTGCTGTATCTGCCCTCTTTAAAGTATATGAAGAGGTATTCTAGTTGTTTCCTTGCTCCCTTTTCTCTGCAAAGGCCCATGAAGTCGACCCATTCAAAGAATATCGTAGGGTTCAGTCCATTAGAGGAGATGAATGTGGCTAGTAGGATTGTTTGAAAGTGTGGGAGGTTTTTCGTCCTCATGTATTTTCTTTTTTCCCCCGCCCATTTGTCCCCACCCGGGTCTGCCCTGGGGGACTTGGGTGGGGTTAGGTACTTTTTAGTTCCCAGGGTCACCCTGGTCAGCCCCACAGGGTGAGTTTTTCTCTCTATTCTGGGGCATGTGTTTCTGTCTACCCTTTGTCCATTCACCTGTATTTGCCTTTTTAAAACTCTCCCTACTGTCTGCACTGCCTGTAGCTCTTGATATTGGATGTGTGTTGCTAAATGGTCTTAGCTTTATTTAGGCCCCATGTGTTAGGTTTATTTAATGTATTTGACCGGCTGGCGACATACATTCAATGTTCTGTTTAGTTTGTTTTTTTTCACAAGCAGTGCAGGCACGTCCTGAGAAAGCCTTGTTGCTGTCGGGACGTTAAGCAATGTACAATCAAACCCGCCCATTTGTGTGCTGGGTCCTATGATGATTTCATAGTTCAAAAGTCTGGCAGTTTTCATTTTCCCAGTTTTTTTTATTTTTTTTTATTTTTTTTTTTTATATTTTTTTTTTTGGGGGGGGGGGGGGGGGGAGGGGGGGGACCTTGTATTGGTTGCGGTGTGGCGCGTAGGCATAAGATATTTCCAATGCCAGTTGGTTCAAGTTCTTATTGGGAGGTCGTTCTGCTTCGTTTAATGTGTCATGACTTGAGGCTGTTACCGTTTGGAGTCGGCGTGCGGCTTTTGCTAGTGGTGCCTCATGTCCTTATTTCTGTTTTTTACCACTGCTAAATTGGTGGAGCTAGTGGTGCGAAGTCTGTTGTGTTAATGCACTTCGGCCAGTAGCTTTCGTTCTTGGGCCGGCGATTTTGACACTTTTCTGTTTACCAGCCACTGCTAAGTGGTGCACTGAGCTAGTGGCACAAACATGCTATTTTTGGTAAACATGAATACACTTGCGAAGTTTTGACACCACGACAGGTTTGCTCTCTCTCTCGCTCTTTTTTTTTTTTTTTTGTCCAAAAAGTACTCCGGCGGTCGCCAGAGCGGCCCACTACGTCCCTGGATAAGCAACAGCAGTGAAAGACTTTAACGCCATGGCAAAATGCAGTGCAAGAGAAATAACTGCTTTTTAGAATATCAGTATTTCTTTTGATTATCTCCCTTCTTTGATGTGCCTGGATGCTCTGCTGATACAAATTGACCACCAACCAACTTAAAGAGGTCTAGATCCTTATGAGCCCCCACAGTTGCGGAACTCATGAGGATCTATGCCTCGTGCTGAGACCACATCACCTCCATGTTCCTTGTTCCAAAACCCCGAATAGATTTATTTAAATCCACTTTGTCATTTGCAGGTTCCACACTGTGGAACTCACTCCCACATGACGTTAAAGCCACGCCGACATTATCTCGTTTCAAGACAAGTCTTTATAGATACCTGACATCACTTAAATAATAATATCTAGTTAAACGTAGACACACGAATGTACGTGTATATTCTAACTGTCATGTGTATGTGCGCGTGTATGTATGTGTGTGTATATATGCATGTGTGTGTGTGTGTGCACACGCGCATGCGTGTGTGCGCTTGTGCGTGCATGCGTGTGTTTGTATTTAGTGGACTGTATATTTTGTATCACTGTGCTTTGATGTCCCTGTTTTATGTATATTTTGTACTTAGTTAGTCGTAGGTTTAGCAACGGCAGGTATGAAAAATGATAGATATAGTCACTGACTGTGTTAATATCTTCACCGTTGTAAAATAAAGATTCATTGTTTCATTGCACAGCAGTTTTTTGTTAGTTGAATAGATTTCAGAAACAAAATATACATCCAGCGGTTGGGATGGGGTTACAATAGTCAATACAAGATTATCGGCTTGCATTGGATGGAAGAACTTACATGGACGACAGTCAGAATTATAAGTTTAGCATTTATTTTTCAGAAAAATACTTTATTGGGTTGTGATAAATCCTTTTCATGCTGAAATTGCTTGAAATAAATTAGGATGGTTCAAGGGTGGTGCCAGAATAGCTTGGCTCCTGAGGCGCCAAGCTATTCTGGCACCACCCATAAAATAAAATGGTGGATCTATCTCCTAATCTGTAATAAAGCCTTCATATAACAAACAAATTTTTACAAAAATCAGCCCCCTGATGTAATAGGTTAAATAAGCCTGTTGAAGGAGAATTATTATGTTTTTGTGGATGTAATGATATAATTTTGTGATTTGAGTGTTGTTGCTGTTGTTGTAGGAACAAAGATAGACTTGCGGGAGAACAAGGAGGCGATAGGTCTGCTGGCCGCCCAGGGGTTGTCTCCCGTCAAACGTGAACAGGGCATCAAGCTGGCCAACAAAATACGGGCCGTCAAGTACATGGAGTGCTCTGCCCTTACTCAGCGAGGTCTTAAACAGGTGGGTCTGCACTGGTGACAAGTTTCAGTTTGTTGGATTTTGTTTTATTTTATTATTTTTAGAACCTTTTGATGATATTTAATAAATTGTACATCTATGTTAAAGAAACATATGATGGGAAAAAACATGTCAAAAGATATAGGGTTCGCACAAGGCCCTAAAAGGCCCTAACATTTTAAGACAAAAATTAGCGGCCCCTAAAAGGCCCTAAAAATGAAAACGGGGTGGCTGGAGGCCCTAAAAGGCCCTAAAAACGTAAAAGCCTGAGAGAAATAAAAGCTTTTCAACAGAAAAAAAAAAATTGGGAGAAAACAATCAGAAAGGAAAATCGATTGCGAAAATCAAACCCATCGATATTGCCGATCAATCTCGAAGTTTAGTCGGTCAAGGGAAGTAACTCCATATCGAGTGTATGCTGATTCAGTGTACTGTTCTCTCCCCTCAACCTGAAAGTGTTTGACAGTAGACCAAGGACAAGGCAGACAAAGCATGCTTTTTTTTCTTTGTCTTGTGATTGAGAAGTTTAAGATTTCCATGTGCTTTGACTGTGCTGCAAGAACAATGTGTTTACTCCAGCCAGTGTAAGAAATTTATGCTTTTGTAATGACTAGGACAATTTACTTGAGACATACCAGAAACGGAGAATGTGATTATTAGTAATATTACTGATTAAGTACTTGCTGGATAAGGATTGTATTGGAGAAGAAATGTCTATGAACACCATTTGGTAAATGGTCAAGAGTTAGACTGGGTGTCTAGTGGTAAAATCTACACCCTCCCTCACAAAACCTGCTACAAAATTATCAGAAGTGGTCAGATCAAACGGAGGCATACATCATGTTGTAGGGAAATGGATAAGGTTTCCAGTGATACATGATTTTTGGGTGACCACAGAAGAATTTGGGACATTGTCACAGTTTTTTTTTGGACCAAATCCGAATTATATCTTGAGAACAAAACGTGACACATTTTACACATGCTCCATGGAACTCAGATTTTAAAAAGCATGCTGCACTATGAAAAATCACTGTTACTGTCACAAGATGTTTGCAGTGTTGGCCTAAATTACCATTGAGTTGGTGATTTTCTAGAGTGAGTTGCTTTTGCATAATTAACCATAATATAAGACCCTGCTTGAACATAACACGTGTTGTAAATTTTGTCAGCAGAAATCATACTACTACGACACATTCTGACAAATGGTCAATTATTAAAACTTATGTTATTTTGCAGAGTATGTACTTTGTTTTTATAATGAAAGGTTTGTGGTTCTTACATGGAAAATCAAATGATCGAGTTTTGAAGATTTATTCTCAGAATGGTGTAAAGGTTGAGTTTTGTTCAAACACTCTAGGCACTTATTTATCTCTACTAATCTGTTGTTTTTGCTGAAGACAACTGGTGTAGTGATTTATATCAAGGTTTTGAAGAGGATGCATGGGTGATAGATGAAAGAAACCCTTTACGAAGTTTACAGTATGTGTCCTAATTGTGGGTGTAAATTGTTATGTTCAAGCAGTCCAGCAAACTTTATAGATATATTATTTTCTTTTCATTATTTTTTTCAATTGGCTTTTGCACTTAAATTAGAGACTTGTTTCTGTGCATTTAGCATAACATTTTAAAATTAGTTCTCCAAGTAGAATTTAAAATTAGTGGCTTTTGGAAATTATGGTGTAAAGTTATGTTCAAACAGTTTTTATGGCATAAAAGGTTGCATTTTCCACTAACACACTTTATTTATAGACATACCATATATTCTGGATGGAGAACATACTTTGAAACATACAAATGCAAAAAATTGCTTACAGCTTGTGCTTGTTGTGAATTGTTAAATGTGTGACATTGTAAATGTTACGTTCAAACTTTAAACTTCAAAGTTCAATAACAACCAAACTGCAAATAACATAAAAAATCTACTTAGTGTCAATGTTTATGTATGCAAAGGTACATCAGATTTATATGAAATATTAAAATTATTTTGCTTTTGAAAATGCAGGGTGTCCTATTTTGTTTTTATTTTTAGATGTTAAAACAGGCCCTAAAAGGCCCTAATTTTTTTCTTAAAACAGGCCCTAAAAGGCCCTAAAAATTTTTCTTGAAGGTCTGTATGAACCCTGTAATACCACTTATTATGTAGGCGCTTTACTAATTTCTGCGAATTGGCTAAAAGCGAGATGAACTGAACCATTGCACGCTCATGTGAAACACACTCACTCTGAAGACAAACAGTATAAGACAAACACAGGACATTGTCGTGGTGTGAGGGGTCAGCTCAGCTACTGAGGTATGTGTTGGTCTGCAATTTTGGATCATACAGCTTCAAGTTTGAAGGTCTATATTCACAGACCAGCTCGTACATATCAGTGGTGGGTTTTTGTTGCGATGATTCCAGCAGAAATGATCGCGACAATGACCGCTGCCGACAGCCAACGGTCTAAGTTCTAACTCATTCAGGCTGGCGCACATATTTCCCAAATTTTAGAGGTGTCATCTAATGACTATGCACCTGTTGCAGGAGATGGATGGAACATGATAATTCAAGGGTAGTGCCAGATGAGCTTGGCGCCAACTGGTGCCAAGCTGATCTGGCACTAGCTTTAAATTATCATGGTCGACCGGTCACCTGCTGTAGTGCATCATGGCTGAGTGGCTTATGGTGTTACTTGCATTCTTTTTGAGGAGATGTTTGTTTGTGCCCAGGTCTCAGTTTTTCATTTCCATTGTCCCGTTTCAGGTATTTGACGAGGCCGTTCGAGCAGTGTTGCAACCTCAGCCAATCAGGAGAAAGCAGCATAAATGTACACTTCTGTGATCGCCATGCCACCCTTGTATATTTTGCATAATTGCGCTGGAAGATTTTGTACTAGTCCACATTAACTTTTTAATATGTCAGTTTTTTGTTGCTAGGGAATTTCATCATGGCAGAGGCACATCAGGAGTGAAAAAATTATTTTCTGTATATTACCTAAACAACAGGTGTCTATGTTTTTTTTTTTTTTTTTTTTTAAACTGGGAGTTTAATTGGGGGTTCTGCTTTTTACAAACCCATTCTGTTCTGATACACTACAACTAAAGTTGGACTGATCATGATAGTTGAAGGGTGGTGCCAGAATAGCTTGGCGCCTGTAGATGCCAAGCTATTCTGGCACCACCCTTGAACAATCATGCTTGATCTACCTCCTGTCCTGAAATGTTATTTTGTCTTCAGAGGTCAGCTCCAGAATTTGGGGACCTTTGCGTGTTTATACACAGACTCTTATGAAGGAAGGGTTGTGTTTTATGGAATACAGAAATAGCATGCCAGTTTGCTCATGTGCTTGTCAACGGAACATTGTTATATTTTCTTAATTTGGTTCGGTTCTTAACTTAATTTAAATGTAATTTTAAGGTGACGTGTGTGTGCGTCTCAGATGCTCTGCCTTTCTAATTATCTTGGTGGCTGTACCCTCCCTTTTCCGATCATTCAGGTCTTAATATTTAATTTACGCTGGAAGAAAGTGTTTTAGCCTATTCTGCCCTGACGCACGCCTGTCGGCGCTAAGCTAATCTGGCACTGCCCTTGAATTATCATGGTTGATCCATCTCCTGCAACAGATGCATAGGCGTTGGATGACGCCTGCCAAATTTGCAAAATACATGCGCCAAGCTGAATGGGTTAAATGAGAAAGTGCCAGTGTTTCCTTGAAAAGGCTAGATTCTTTGGCCTCAGCAGAAATTGTTAACTGTTTTAACCATATCAGTCTCTGATTTTTGTGCATTTACGTTTTGTCAGTTTCTTACACTGTTTCTGTTCTGTTTGTTTATTGTAGGAAATTCATTTTCTTGACCTGTTTATTTTTTTTTAACAAAAGTACGCATTGGATATTTGCTTAATGGCATTGCATTTCAGTCAAGGTCAGACATTTAGTGCTGGTCAGATTACGATTGTGTTTTTTGTTTTGATTTTTTTTTTTAAACTTCAGATGTTTCATTTTAAATTTAACTAAATTTGGATCGTGATCATTTTGAAGATATGGAGGAGGGAAAAAAGGCCAGAAATTGTTATTCATTTGAACAGGAGATGGAATGACAGAACACATGTTCAAGAGGATGCTTGACGTTGCAACGTTTTTACTAACCGGTTTATCCAGTGAAGTCCGTGGATCATTTCGACCTACTGAAGCAGGAGCAAATTATTATGACAAGAGTATACCACTCTGTAAGTGTAACCCCTTCAGTGCTGAGGAAAAGTGAACGTGATCTAACTGCAAGAGACATAGATCCTCATGAGACCCCGCATTCGTGGGGGTTCATGAGGATCTATGCCTCTTGCTGACCCCACTTTGTATGCACATCCTTTGGATGAATGGGGCTCTTTCTTGCTGATAGAAAGTTCAGAAAGACTGCTTCTGCTGGAAGTCAGGGGGATGAATGGGGCTCTTTCTTGCTGATAGAAAGTTCAGAAAGACTGCTTCTGCTGGAAGTCAGGGGGATGAATGGGGCTCTTTCTTGCTGGTAGAAAGTTCAGAAAGACTGCTTCTGCTGGAAGTCAGGGGGTTAATTGTATTTTTATTATGTGTGCATCATTTTGCATGGACAATTTGGGTCGCACTTCTTGGGTTCATTAGTCCTTCAGCGAAATCCACCATCAGCAGAAGGCATACATCTTGATGATCCTGTACATCAACCATGTTGATCTTTCACTGATCCCATTTGCATCAGTGTTCCACAGATGGAGGAAGTATTGTGAGGTCACTGTGTGAATGGTAAAATTGTTGTTGTAATCACTTTTTGGGTAAATTCTTGCACTTTGTCGTTTTTGGATTGAACAAATTTCAGTCCTGTCTGAGAGTGATAAAACAACTACGGCTTATGTTTGACATGTACTGTGCACCTTGAACCTAAGATAACGCCCTCTGTTTGAGGCATAGTTGGAGCCCATCTTTGATTAGCAAGGGGCATAGTATCTCATGTGCCCCTGCAGCTGCATGGACTCATGAGAATCTATGCCTTTTCCAGATGCTGAGAAAAGATGAGTGACTGTCAAATATTTGTTTGCGTTTTGAGTTCAAACTTTGAGGTACTTTGGTGCAACATAAATACCACACATCTTCTTCGCCAAATCTGTGCGTGAGCATTCGACGTGTGTTTAAAGGTGCATGTATAAGTTCTTTTGCGTGTGTGTGTGTGTTTGCGCTTGCGTGCATGGACGTGTCTGTGAACTTGGTAAGCTAACGAGCAGATCTGAAATCTTGTTCCTTTCTTCCATGTGTAGCAAGAACTATCGGTGATTTAGAAAAAAAGTTAGGGGATGGAGGGTTGTATAAACAAAATTTCCCTCGATGATATTTTTTTGGTCATGTTGCCATCTACTCGTGGTGTTGTCGATAATCATATCACCTTTGTGTAAATAGCACTGCAACCCTTTTTCTGCAAAACTTCACAAACTTATGTAAAATGTCTAGTCAATCCTATGAGCAAAGGCCATACTTCTACAAGAGGTATTGGTCTTCATGAACGCCTGCATTCACAGGGGTTGACGAAGATCTATGTCTCTTGCAATGGAGGCGTAAGTATTACGTACCAGCTTTGAATCATACAGCCATTTTTGGTTCGAGACATGCAAATACATGACTATACTCGTGACTTATTCTTTTTTTCTTTTGTACATTGCAATGCTTTCATTTTTCACTCTTTTGATATTTCAATGCATTTTCTTTGACATAATGCTTTACCTTGTTTTATAATAGGAATCTCTTCAAACTTGTCATTCTAGTAGCTGCCCATTTTACTCTTTTTTTTTTAGCTGACATTTTTTTTTGTGTTACGAAAACATTGTATAATGTATACTAATTCCGATGAGATCTGATGGGAATGGTTGAAATAAATTGTGTCCACTGGGACAGACAAGCCAGTTTTGATTAGACAGGGTTTGTGTAGGCATATTTCATTCTATGCGTGCATTATTAATACTTTTTAAAAAAAATTATGTAGTGACTTTTGTATATGTGTGAAATTGCAGATTGGCCAGATTGCTCAAGCAATATTGTTTCACCTAGATGGCAAACGATTTGATGTTTTTGAGGAATGACTGCCTTGTATTTTTTTCGTAGGTCTTTGCAGTTTTAGACGTTAATGCTGTGCCTGTTGGTAGCTGTTTTTGTGACGATGAGTCCTGCAGAAATCCTGATGACAAACATGGCTACTGACAGCTGAAGGGTTCCTGAAGATTTCCTGTATGTGTTTCAGCCATGGTACTGACTTGTTTTGATGTAAACAAAAAGTCTTTGAAATGATATTGGCTGACTTTTACTTTGTACAGCCCTGCCGAGGCCAACAACACCCGACATTTGCCACAGGATCTATTGCTCCTGCAGTAGTTGTGTTTGTCAGCAATGCCTTTTGTCTGCACGCCACATGGATTCTCATCAACCCTCACAGACTGTGGTGGCTGATGGGAATGTATTCTGCTTGCCGGATAGACATGTTCCTCTGTCATGGGAGGTCATTTTGTTGACCCCTCAGGCTGTCCGTAGCGTGTTATTTCTGCCATGATTCCAGCAGGGTTAGAGTAACTTAGAGTAGGGTCCTGCACGAATCATTGCGACAAAAACTGCTACCGACAGCCAAAAGCTGAATCTCGGACAGACTGCTTCAAATTGGTGTGGAATTTTCTTTGTGTGCAGGTTTGTAATTTTGGACCTTGTGGTGTTAGAGTGGCAAGGTTCAAAATCACAGACCAGCGCACGATGAACAAGACACACCCATTGTTGGCCGTCTTGTGTGTATGTGCATTTCTGCTTGTACGACTTGACCACCATCATATGATTTTGTCTGTGACAGTGGGACATGAGAAAGATCCTACCACTCAACTTGTGGACATAATTCATTTGTTAGTGCTTTCTACTGTAGTCAATTTGAGCCTTTTGCGTGTCAGTAGTGGTTTTTGTCACCGTGATTCCTACAGGAAGGGTTAGAGTAGGGTCCTACAGGACTCACGGTGACAAAAGCCGCTACCGACACGCAAAGGGTTAACCTGCTTATGCATGCAGCAGCAACACGTAACCCTTTGGCTGTTGGTACCACTTGTTGTTGCCATGATTCCTGTAGGATGTCAATGTGTTGTTATTCCTGTAGGAGTCATGGTGACATAAAGCGCTACTGACATCCAAAGGGTTAAAAGGAATGATGGCTGCAAGCACAGGAGGGTTAACAGCTCCATAGTGGATATGTAAGGTTGTGACTCTGCCTTGCCTACCCATCCTGATACAAGCCGCGTCTTTTCTCCTGTACAGTCGTATTTGACATATTTTCATCGCTGAATTGCTCTTTCAGTTTAATAATGTAAAAACACATTGGAAAGTATCGGGCAGTTTTCATAATATGACTTGCGCAAAACTTTTTTCGTCTCTGAATTGCTTTTTCAGTTAACTTTCTGCATATCGGTAGCAGTTTTAGTCGCGACGATTCCTGTAGGAATCGTCCCCACTGAAACATCTACCGAGATGCAAAGTGTTAGAAAATGTGAAAACATCAAAACGTTTTACAAGTCACATGGTACGTTGTGCTCATAATTTTTGTCTTGAGCAAGAAAAATGATGTGATTTGTCGAAAACTTTTACATTTTTGTTTCACATTTAAAAAAAAGTCTAGGTCAAGTCATACTGGTATTATGTGACTTGCCTGGACTTTTTTCATTTCTTTTCTTCTAATATTTCAGTGCTTCATATTTTGTATGTATATTACCTGGGAGTTGCAGTTTCGTGTTTATATATTGGAAAAGGCTTTTGACATTGGTCAGTATAAACCACATGTGGGAATGAATGCTAATTCGACGGCTTTGACCAGTAATTTTTTGTTTGTAACTAGCCAGTACTGTCAGTGTGATGTATGCGTCATGCGCACGTCCCGAGTAAGTCTTTAAATTTATGCCTCTTGGGCATCAACCTGTTTAACTTCCAAGGTTGCATGGAGCTGGATAAAGAACGATAATTCAAGGGTAGTGCCTGATTACTTAGTGCCTGATGGTGCCAAGCTGATCTGGCGCTACCCTTGAATTATCACGGTCGATCCATCTCCTGCTGTCAGGGCTAAATATCAACAGTATCAGTGGCCGCATGCACAAAGTTGTGTAGGCCAAGTGCAAGCAATCAGTGAAATGCCCATCTTTCCTGCATCTTTTTTTCTGTGTGTCTTGTGGCAGTGTTTGGTGACAACCCCTTCACTGCGGAGACAAGCCTGCTGCAAGCGATATAGATCCTCATGAGCCAATGCAATTGCGGGGGCTGATGAGGATCTATGCCTGTTGCTGACATCATTTTGTATCCAACTTCCGGAGACAGCTGGGGGTCTTTGGCATTGAATTGACAATAATTTGAAAACCACAATCTGGCGGTGATGGGGTTACTGCTTGTATTTTGCGACACATCTCATTCATAGCGTCAGATGAATATCAGGGATTTTTGTCTTCAGATTGTTGTTTAGATAGAGCAGATTTGATGCAGTGTTCTCTGCAGACAGTTGGTGCACATTCTGCGCTCAGACTATTATGGTCTGTCTTATGAGAGCTTGCTTTATTCGGATCCTAGCTTGTTGGTTCGATCCTAGCTTGTTGGCCGGCTGCGTTACATCTGTGCCTGTTTGTGCAATTTCGGAGAATGAGGCTCAACAGACTTTCGCGCACTCACAGCGCAAATAAGGAGGCAAGCACTTAAAGGGACATTACTCAGCAATGGCCAATCAAACAGGGGATCTAACTGTTGTTTGTCTAGTGTTGAGTAATTTCCCTCGTATGTGTATTTTTGCCTTTATGCATAGAAAACTCCAAGCGAAAGTCGGTTGCAGATATCCGTCATTGTGAAATCTCTCGTACTTAAAACTGAAGTTTTTTTCTCTCCAGTGTCTTCTTTGTGGAATACTTGCATCACTTTGTTGTGGTGAGAATATTGATAACGGGCACTTTTTGTCATGTCAACCTCGGATTTGGTTCCCGTTTTGTGATCTGTCTGCGTGAGCCAGTGTTTGTAATACTTGTCATGCACACATAATGAGGGCTTTCCCAACTTGGGACTCATCTGTGAGGACTGTGCAGGCTGTGGGAGATGGATCAGCCATGATAGTTCATGGGTAGTGCCAGATTAGCTTGGCGCCTTTGACACCAAGCTAATCTGTCACTACCCTTGAACTATCATGGCTGACCCATCTCTCGCTGTGGTGTCTTATTGTGAGCGAGTCAATATAACGCGCTGATTTTTCAGTGCAGATGTACGGCATTATTATTGCTTATGTTGTTTTTTTTAGGTCACAAAGAGCTCGTCTACAGCTTGGATTTTTTGTTTCCGAGTCAAAGAAAAACATTTCTGTTGTAGAAATCTAATGCTTTTTGTATTAATAACGATATTGATGGCCTTCTGTTTAGCGCGTCGGTATACTTCTGCTATTTTACCTTTGCTAGGTGCATTTTTATTTACTTTTCTTTTTCAAACTTCACGTGTCTTGAAGAGGTCGTTGAACTTGACATAACCCGGCAGGGTCGCGTGAGGATCTGCATCGTCTGCTTGTCTTGTGTGCTGGAACAGTTCAGCCTCGGTGTCATGCGTACCGGTATATTTTCAAATCAGATTTAGCACATACATGCCTCTGGCTGCTAGGCGGATGCCCCATGAGTGACTGTTCTTTGGGCTGACATCAGCTTTACCTGGCCCGCGCACAGTCGAGCGTGGGCCAGCTAAGGCTGATATCAGCGCAAAGGATCTTTTGCTCACGGTATGTTTTTCAGCTTTTAGAGTCAGTGTTTCTGCTTCGGCATGGAGTGAAAAGAAACGCATGTAACATGGTCCGACTTGTGAAGGTTGAGAGACACCGCGATATACCGAGGCTGACCTGTACGTGGTTTGTGGACCTTGGGGCCAAAAATCACAGGTCAGCAATTCATGTATTTCATGTGCAAACAATGTCATCTAGCCTGTACATTTTTTAATTTTTATTTATTTTTTGCTTTTTCTTTTTAAATCATCGACTTTTCTTTTTTTGTGCTTTATAACTAACACACGGCCTGCCGTTCTGTGATTTTGAACCTTATGGTCTAGAGCCATAAAGATCAGAATCACGTACCGGCGCAGCAGAATTACCCTCTTCAGAAATTCGACAATTTTTTTTTCTTTCTTTTCTCAGCGCTGAATGCCTTTTTAATGACAAAATACACCACAGATCCTAACAACTTTCTTTCATGTTACTTAGTAGGTTTTTGCGGGAAAACACAGGGATGTCTGCTGGTCTGTGATTTTGGACCTTATGGCCTGTCGGCCACAAGGTCCAAAATCACAGACCAGCACTCAGGTGTTTCATGTTGGTTTTTTTTTTTTTTTTTGGGGGGGGGGGGGGGGGGGGGGGGCGTTTCAAAATTGGTCATTAACTTTTGATGGCAGGGAAAATAATCTAGGCTTTCACACCGTCTCTATCAGATGACTGTATGTTGCATTTAATCCAAAGTGTATGGTATTTGTTTTCACCAGCGGTGCTTATTTTCTATAGCCACACACCTCCCCACCCCCAAATGTATAACTGCGTATGTATTACGATAAACATTTTTGGTTTGACACGCTGTATGCATGACAAAATGCCGGCATCGGTTGGTCTCTGTACTAGTTTTGTTTTTGGTCATACTGAATGTATTTAAGTGCAATATTCTTGGAATAAAGAGCATGACAGTTTTCACTCCATAGTTTTATGACGTCAGTGTGTAACTACACGTTTAGGCGCAGCTATCTCTTTTTCCACTTTTGAGAAGGGCATGCTCTGTACACTTCATTGTGTGCGCTCCATTCTCGGCAATGGAGAAAGCTAGACTGTGCCTAGATGTGAAAAGTAGCAAGCCCAGCTGAAATTCGCAATTCTGCCACCGAGTAGATCTGGAGTCGATATTTTGAATAATTTTGTCGATACTGTGATGAAACCAAGTAGTTTCATGACAGTATCGGGTGAATCATTGAAAATTGGCCACTCTACATTTTGCTCTTCATGAATGCCCAGTGGATGACTTGGTGAGAGATTTGCAGTTTGATCTTCATGAATGTCCAGTGGATGACTTGGTGAGAGATTTGCAGTTTGATCTTCATGAATGTCCAGTGGATGACTTGGGAGATTTGCAGTTTGATCTTCATGAATGTCCACTGGATGACTTGGTGAGAGATTTGCAGTTTGATCTTCATGAATTCCCACTGGATGACTTGGTGGGAGATTTGCAGTTTGATCTTCATGAATGTCCAGTGGATGACTTGGGAGATTTGCAGTTTGATCTTCATGAATGTCCACTGGATGACTTGGTGAGAGATTTGCAGTTTGATCTTCATGAATTCCCACTGGATGACTTGGTGGGAGATTTGCAGTTTGATCTTCATGAATGTCCAGTGGATGACTTGGTGGGAGATTTGCAGTTTGATCTTCATGAATGTCCAGTGGATGACTTGGTGAGAGATTTGCAGTTTGATCTTCATGAATGTCCAGTGGATGACTTGGTGAGAGATTTGCAGTTTGATCTTCATGAATGTCCAGTGGATGACTTGGTGAGAGATTTGCAGTTTGATCTTCATGAATGTCCAGTGGATGACTTGGTGGGAGATTTGCAGTTTGATCTTCATGAATGCCCAGTGGATGACTTGGGAGATTTGCAGTTTGTGCAAGTATTGTATAGATTATGGGAATGGATTCTCTGTGACAGTTGGAGAATAGTGCTCCAGAAACTTGGGGTCTTCAGGCATCCTTAACTCTGACAGACTATAGCAAGTGATGGAGCCACCATGACGGTTCAAGGGTGGTGCCAGAATAGCTTGGCACCTACAGGCACCAAGCTATTCTGGCAACATGCTTGAAATATAGTAGGCGCCAAGCTATTCTGGCACCACCTTGAACTATCAGGGTCAATCTGTCTCTCACGTGGTATGTGGTCTACATATTTGGAGATTTCAACGGCGCTGGTGCTAACAAAAAATATTCCTGCGGCCAGAACAGTAGTGGACAAAGACATCGTCAGCATGGTCACACCAAATATACTGCACAACATGTACAAAGATCAAAGACAAAATTATTAAGTTTATTAAATTCAAAAGGTGAGCCTCTGCTCTCACAGCATTCCAGGTCGTACTTGACTCACTGACTGGAGGTCAGTTAAGAACGATCACCCAGAACCAAGAGGCGGGACCACAGAGCAGGGTTATTTCCCCTACACTGCCAGTTTACACCGCCAGACGTAACGTAGCAAAAATACCAGAACAACGATATCATAGGAAACCAAGATAAATTATATAAAAAAAAAGGGTGAAAATCGCGTGAATACATAATAATATTGGTGGAATTCCGTAAAAACCGTTTCAGGCTGGTAATAATGGAATCAAACAAACATCATACTTCCCAACACCTCGGTGACTTAGTTGAATATGGAAGACCGCAGGACAGTATCACAAACGCACACACACACACACACAGCAAGCGTACACGGACACACACATGAACGGGTGCGCGCACACATGTCACGCGGACGCACAGACAATACGTAGACAATGACATGGCTGCACTCGGCAAACGAGACACGCCAATTTACCTATTAATAACCAGACAGGAACAGGAATTAGACACCAATTAACTCATTTAAGACGCCCCGCATGCAACGCTCTACACTTCCGCAGCTATTGATGCGGGGCGCCTTGAATGAGTCACGTCCCCTAACAACTTTTTTTTTTTTGAGGGAAAAGTTTCTAAATGGAAAATATTCCTACAGAAAAGTTGCTGTCGGGGGGGAGGGGAGGGGGGGGGGGGGACTTAATTCATGTAGAATTCCTAAGCCTATGCGTATACAATAACAAATAGGAACTCTGGCGTTGACGCAAGACACACTGACAGATACACACAAATGACGTCATCACACACACAACTGACACACCCGGTCAACACTCACGTGACACGAAAACATTCGTACGTAGTACTTACAACAGACCGCGACACAAAATATGAAAATATGTTAAAGTGACTTGAAGTCGGAATGAAATGAAATGTGTTCAGTTATCACAACATGGAGTGGACATATGGTCTACGATCACGTTGAGAATCAGCAATAACAATTATTTTTGACAGCCACATTTTTAGTTCTAGTACATGTATTGACAATACATCATCAAGTTTAGACTGAGTCATATCGACGGACATAGGCTGGCCAGTCTACTCAATGAAAATCAGTTGTGAACTTTTTTAAAGGCTAGCGACTGTACATCACACACTGCAAACAATTTGCGTATTTCTGAGCCTTCACTGCTAGTGGACACAGTTTGTCCGTTTGAAAACTTTGATAAGTCACTGAGCCGGCGCTGCACCGTCTAGGGAACATCAGTGGATACGAAGTGGTGTCAGCAAGAGGCATAGATCCCCATGAGCCCCCGCGACTGCGTGGGCTCATGAGGATCTATACCTCTTGCAGTTGGGTGGCGAACTGAGTAAGTTGTTCCCGACACTGGGGTACACGTTGTACAAGGATACATGTTGAGATAATAAAATTATACTCGCCGCCCGGGCGAAGAAACACGAACACGTCTTCGGTATTGACTTTTTGTTACGTAGACCCTGGAGTGACCACCTGAAATCTTGTCCCGCCGACAGTGAAGTCGGCCAAAGGATTTCTTATTGGCCTCCAGGGATAGCTGAAGGTTGGTTTGTTAGTTCGGGTTTAACGTCCACAGCAGCGAGGTGAAGGTTTCTAGAGTGCATTTTATTGCTCCTCCGTCTTCAATGTTACTGCTGCGCCGCACAAAATACGCTCGCCACGACTACCGGCGTCGTTTGCCATAGCTGGCCCGCGCACAGCCAGCCGTGATCGGGCCAGCTATGGCAGATATCGGCCCGAGGAAGTGTTGCTACAGGGGCAGAAGCTTGGCACTAGTTTGGCGGGGCTGAAGTAAAAACGCGGCTGTCAAGTGAAAACCGTGACGCAAACATAGAATGAATTGGATCTCTTGTGCAGCAGACGGCATCAGTTGTGAAAACAGGGCGATCACTCCTTCGTCAAAGGGCTGACTGACAGGAGTGACGGCCCTGTCGTAAGTCATCATTTACACACACACGATCGCACCAAAACAAACAAACAAACAATCAAAAAATAAAATAAAATAAATAAAAATGAATCAGCCATTCTTTGCCGAAAGAAAGACTACACAATATTACGAAGGAAAAATAAGTGCTAGTAACACAGCACAGACAAATCCGAGGCACCGACTACAAGATCTCCGTGAGCCGGCAAAGCCCGGAAAAGGTACGTTCATTTTTGTGGGCAGAAAGATTTTCCGGCACCGCATTACGAGATAAAGATATTGCTGTTTACAAAAATGGACTTGCGGTGTTTTGCTTTCACAGCGCAGATCTTCGCGCGACTTGCGCCAGACATGTGCTTTTGATCATAGAGATGGAATAACCGCGTATCTGATACCAAATGAGTGATTCGTTCAGTTCCCTGAATATAATTTATTGCATTGCCGATCGGAAATATACTGAGACTCAGTGTTCAGGTCGTACTCCATAGGCAATAGATCAAGTTTCCCTGTTCCCCCCAGACCCGCCCGTCAGGGCCGTCCATTATCACTTCAGCACATCAAAAGAAATGCCGACTAACGCAATGCGCACAAGGCCATCGGATCGATGCAGTCGGCCTCCGTTGGCTGCCGCACAGCTGTGCAGTCAAGGGGTTTGCGCACTGGGAAGGTGTTTCCGATGATTCTAAAGACTGTCGAATTTCTGTCGCAAGTCAGTCACGTACACAAGAAACCCGACAAGTTGCTGTATACCTAGCCGGAACGCACAATGACAGTGGTGCTGGAATGTTGAATATTCATGCCAAGTTCTCCAAAACCGTGATGACAGCATGCCGGTACTGACCTCACGTCCGGATCATAAAGCCATATGGTCCAAAATCATAGACCAGCGGCACACCATTACCGGTTTCTCATTAAATGGCCTCGAGTCGTCTGTCCGGTGTGTAATCCCTAGTCAGTCATTCCGATTTTCGTGGGTACTGATTCAGCTTACAGTGGTGTGAGAAATATAAAACGGTTGGAACTAAACTAGGTTGCTGCTAGCTCAAGAAAATGAACCCATTGACTGCTAGTGACGAAACGTTGACCGCTCTTCGGCAAAGACGCGTAACTACGTCACTACGAATCTTTTCCGCCCAGCGGTATCGTCAGCAGGAGTCAAGGAGTCAACTCCCTTTCCAGATTCTCAGGAATGTTGCGCCGACTGGTTCTGCACAGCAAACGGTTAAAGAGAATGTATAACAGCATGTAGCTTACAAATGCGGCAACCCACATACACGTTGCAAAATGATATTTATGGCGGGAAAAAAAAACAGGCCCCCAAACAGTCGTGACTTACCAGGCGCATAAAGTAAAATATGAAATACAGAACTTGCAATGGTATCATTGTAAAAGGGCTGGGGTGGGAATGAATGGTGGGAAGGGGTTTGAGGTTTACAGGCGATGACTTGAAGGGGGTGGGTGGAGAAACAGTAGTAACGCTGTGCTGTTCTGTGATTTCGGACGTTACGGCCTACGGCCGTAAGGTCCAAAATCACAGAACAGCACACATTTCACCATAGAGGTCACTCATTTGATGATGATTCACAGGCATGGGATAATCGTTGATATCTGGTCACCTCTTAACACTGGTAAATAAGAACGATCATTAGCAACAAAATCACACGCCTGTGAGATGATTGTACATTCATTTGTCACATCCAAACACCTTTTTACATAAACTAAACTCACATGTTGTGGATCATAATCAGCTATATATATATATATATACACACACACATACGCACGTGCAAATCGTACAAACACACACACACATACACACACACACACACCACACATGTGCCAGTGCAAATTGTGCACACTGAATACACGCCGCGCGCGCGTTTAAATCTCATCTGTCTCATTTGTAGTGTTCTCTTAAGCCGACAAAACACACTGGCCTGCTGTACAGACGATACCTGTTGAAGACTGCACAACGACCGCAGTTATACATGATATATCATTATATAATACGATAACAAGTACGATAACAAATAACATCACATAGAGTTCTATATAGAGAGCTCAGCATCAGCCGCAACAACGCAATCAGGAAATGAAATGACTTACCCCCCCCCCCCCCCCCCTTTGCGCGTGCAACCACCGGTACTGCTGGCAGTGCGATCAAACACCTTGTTAGGGGCTGAGCCCACGCTACCAGAATTTGCGACTAGCAATGTGTGGTAAGCAACAATCTGCCACCTGCCACATCGGCTTCGTGGCACACGTTTCAATGTGCGCGCAATGTGTTTGTACTGATTGACCTGCCATTACCATATATGGAACCACTCTCACCGCGCCCGGTTCAAATATTCGGAGCTGCAGGAGTCCCATATGCATGGGAACTCAGGCTCGGACAAGGTTGATCAATTAACTCACAGGAGACGTGCCGCATACGGATACGCAGCTATTCGCAGCGTTTCCTCATGCGGCGCGTCTCCAATGAGTTAACAGTCTCAAAGCCCGGTCGCTCAGCTTCTCCGCCACTTTTTCCGACTCGGAAGATGAAGAAACGGGAAGTGGCGCAAGGACACTGCTGGTTGGCTGAGAGGCGGCAACATTGCTCGAGCCTTGCCGGCTACCACAAATAAATAGACTCGGCTTGTATCGGGGCGCAATTTGTGGCGGCAATATTGTAGGCGCCCCTTGTGGTGGCAACATTGCCGCCACAAAATAGCGCCTGGCAATAGGTGTTTGTGGTAGCGTGTGCCCAGCTAGTATAGCAGTACTGGTCGCTGCAGACGGAAAGGTTTAACTCATTCGAGGCCAGCCGCATCCGGATAACGCGGCTTGACGCCTGGCCTCGAATGAGTTAACAATGTAATATGTTCAAAGATGGAGGGTTAAAAGAGATAAATAAGATTAAAACTCTGTCCAAGTGTCACTGAGACATTTCTCACTTCCAATGCCATGAGAGAAATACAGATCGACTGATAGTTCAATGGCAGTGCCTGATCAGCCTGAAGGAAGCCAAACTAATCAGGCACTACCCTTGAGCTGCTTAGCGATCCCGGCGATCTGTCTCCTACGACTTGTGTGTAGTGTGAAGCGAACGATTTAAAACGACAGCCACTTGGCCCCGGTAGGAAAAGGGTTATGCAAATGTCTGCAGGGAAATAACGATTGGCCGGCACCCAGTGCAGATGCTTGTTTTGTATTCCATCCTATACACTGCAAGAGTTGTCGTCGGTGTCTTTTTCCCTTGTTCAAGAGTGGAATAAGCCATACTCCGTCACAAACACTCTCAAAATTCACTTTGGTAGTGGCTTTCTCTACAGCCTGAGCGCAGGACAGGAAGATGGTGTATATTGACTGATGTCCATAGCCCAACGCCGAACGGAACCAATCAGCGACATGCCGGACCGGAAGCTGGTGTATATTGACTGATATCCGATATCCCAGCACAAAAATGGTCCAATCTTGGACGCTTTCACTGGTAACGTTCAAATCTCTGTCCAAGCGAATCAACAAGTTATTGTACGTGTTAGTACTGACACACACTGCTGTGGTTTTTTTTTTTTCCTCTCACGTGAAGTCGTCTATTTAAACCCTTGCAGGAGATTGACTGATTGAGTGTTCGAACTCAACACCATACAAGTAACAACAAGAATTTCATAAAGACCTCAGTGTGCAAAATAAAACCATCGCACCGCGTTCTCACGAGTGACGTTAGGCTCAATTGAAAATGCCTTGAAAGTGCCTTGAAAATGCCTCTTGAAAATGCCTCTTCTTCGCGTTTATCACAACGCGCCCGGGTGTTCTAGCCTTACTATCCACTGCCCTCTGGAATATCGCTGCCGTCAGTATGTACGTTTTTGAGAAAATCGAGATTTCATACAATGAAAATCTCGCTTTTTGCAAAAAGAGGACACACTGACGAGCGACGGTAGAACACTTCTTTGGCATTTTTAACCCATATAGCCCCAACGCCCTACAACAGGAGATGGATTGACCATGATAATTAAAGGGTAGTGCCGGATGAGCTTGGCGCCTACAGGCGCCAAGCTCATCCGGCACTACCCTTGAATTATCATGGTCAGTCCACCTCCTTCAGCTGGCACATGGTCTTTAGGCGACATCTCCACAATTTTGGAAATGCGCCCGTGGGGTTAAATGGATTAACCCATATTTATGGCTCAGTTCATCAAGGTCCACAGTGTATCTCTCGATGGAACCGTCGCGTGACTTGACGCTATTCCGGCAAAGTGCACTAACCTTTTTCTGCTACCCAAGAAACTCTTCCCTGAGACTCCGTACATCGGCATCGTATAGGAACAGGGCCAGCTCCTCTTCTTCGAAGGAGAGCTAGATGGCCCTGTTCCAAGAGGATGTTTCAGACGCTGGCATGAGCTAAGCAACCACATGCCTAAACATGACGTCATTTCCTGCCTTCATAAATACTGACATCAGCAATGCTTGCCTTTCTCACCAGACAGCTTAGGTTATTTTTGGACAGCTGAGAGGTGTAGGTTCACGCTGCTCGACTCGTGAAAACATGGACGTGCAACAAAGAGGAGTAACTGTGGACTGGAAGCAGCAGTAGTGAGAGTTATCTTCCCACGGTACGACTACAGCCCGGGTCCGGTGGTTTAATGGCGTCTATGAGACTTTGCAAGTCCCTGATATTCTGATGATTTTTGTGGGACCGCCGGGGATGTCCTGACTTTGGTAAACGAGGTCTGTCTCGGCCATCTTGCCTTTGAGGTCGTACATTTATTTTCTCCCCGACTCTCTCAGGATTCTCTCTTCACTCGCTGAATTTCACAGTTCTCCAGCGATTCCATGGTCGTGCATAATGCTCAGTGATACATACATTCTTTTCTTACAATTACACCTCTCCAGCTGATATCGCGATTTTTGATGTTCAAACACGCGTGTCTGTGTGTTTTTTTTTTTTTTTTTTTTTTTTTTTTTTTTTTTTTTTGTGTCGACGAAGTCTCGGCTGTTCACACGGTGACTCGTTTCCTTGTGAGACCAGCTAAACACTCACATGGAGAATTAATTAGTCATGAGGCAGACTCCATTCGACATTCACGCGCTGGACGTTAGTCATAATTCTTGAGGCGAACTCTTAGTACACACTTCAATACAACTTACGTGATCAAAGCCATTCCGGCTGAATCTCGCGCAGAGAAGGTAATTTCCTGCCCTCGTTTGGTGCGTACAGAAATCACACCGAATAATTCGCAACGCTGGGTGGTGTCTGTGTACCAGCTGGGTGGTGTCTGTGTACCAGCTGGGTGGTGTCTGTGTACCAGCTGGGGGAGATGTATGGACCATCATTAATCAAGGGTAGTGCCAGATTAGCTTGGCGCCTTCAGGCGCCAAGCTAATCTGCCACTACCCTTGAAGACGGCCAATTGCCCTCTGTAATGTCTCCCTGTGAACGTATAGTCAGTTCTAACATTTCACGACCACTACAGTCTCTTGTTAATATGATCAATTCAAGTTCCTTTTTTTACGTGGCCAATTCTTTACCCACAAGTCCTCTCGTTAATACACGTTACTCCTCGTGTACGTGGCGACACAAAGCCAACACAAACAAGTCTTTGTTCACACAAAGATTCCCTGAAAGAAATCCTTCTTTTGTTCACGGTAGAATCTTCCCTGAAGAAATCTTGATTTAATTCACAAAAATTGACCGGCTCTCACAACCGGCTCCTCGTTCATATGATAGACTCTCTGTTTACAACTGGCGGCACGGAGGAAGACTGTACACCCCCACCCCTGTCCCCACTGCCTGAGTATCGGTCTGTGCCCCCACTACTACCACCACCCCCGCCACCGCCCCGGTCGTCGCTGATGTCCGTGCTGGCGATGCTGTCGGATTGCCCGAGGTGCATCTCCAGCTCAATGAGTCTGTTCTCCACGTCCCACTGCTGCTGGTTGAGCTTGACTGTCAGCGCCGTGTTCTCGCCCTCCAGTTGCGCCAGCCGCTCTCGTAATCTGCAAAGGGCAGACGGGAATGTAAGGCAATGGTGATAGGTAATAGCCCTGGGGAGAGATGCATGAGTCCTGCGCAAGCCACTAAGCAAGAGAAACGAGAACGGAAGAAAGATAACTTACAAAAGAAAAAAAAGAAATGAAAGCTACATTACTATGGAAAGGTAAAAGTCCTCTTTTTATGAAAAACAAAATTTCATTGCAATTCAATAAAACAAAATCGCTTTTCACAAAAGATGGACATAATATTAATATTATTGTCGTTTCCCTTCCTGAAACAGTATTGAGAGGTCAACTCCCGAGGTGAGAATTTTGACCTTCACTTGAAAACAAGAAAACAAATCACCTTGATATTTCCTTCAGCATGATGTCCGTCTGGTTGTCGCCCCGGCTGGGGGACCCCATCCCGAGAGGACTGGCCGCCAGGAGGGGCGAGTGGGCGGGGGCCAGCAGCGTGCCCTGGGGGTTGGGCGAGTGCGGATAGTTGATGGGATGGAGTAGGGAGGTCTGGGACGACCCCAGGTGGTTGGCGGCAAGTGGACCGCCGCTAGCTGACACCGACACCTGTTGCGACACGTGCAGACCTGCACACACACACACACACACACACACACACACACACACACACACACACACACACACACACACACACACACACACACACACACACACACACACACAGACAGACAGACAGTGAAAAGGAGACGAAATATCTCAAGGTCATGTTAAAGGATACGCCAAGGTCCAGTTAACGTCAATTCCTTGTCAAAGTCAAGGTCGTGTCAAAGAAATGTCAAATTCTAGGTTAAAGAAATATTAAAGTAGAGGTTTTGGTCCAAGAATGCTAGAAATTAAGGTCAAATCAAGAAAATGTCAAGGTCAAGGTTAAGTCCAGGAAATGTCAAAGGCAAAAGTGTTAACGAAAGGGAAAGCACCGAAAGTCTTCAAAGGAACATGGACACAAAGCGGTTTCAGCAAGAGGCATAGATCCTCATAAGCCCCCGCAACTGCGGGGGCTCATGAGGATCTATACCTCTTGCACGTCCTGAGAAAGCCTTGTTGCTGTCGGGACGTTAAGCAATGTACAATCAATCTATACCTCTTGCGGTTGGGAGGTGTTCAAGGGATTACAGGCTGAAGGGTCAAAGACAAGGAACTTACCTGCTGACAGGGAGGGTGATGGCGGGTAGGTGAGTGAGGCGGAGTAAGGACTGAGGTAGGTCATGGGGCCCTGGGGAGTGTTAACGAAGGGGAAGGAGCCCGGAGGATACGTGGCGTACATCTGCTGCTGAAGGTGAGGGTCACCCACTAGAGTGCTGGCCCCTGTAGGAAAGGGGAGACAACACATGCATATAACAAATGAGCACTTCTAAAAAGCATTTATGGAACGAAATTAAAGAAAACAAGAGCAACAAAAACAACCAGCATCCATCAACCACCACCACCACTGACAACAACAACAAACCCCGAATAACAGCCAACAAAGCAATCAAGCAAACAGCCAACCAACCAACCCCAATCGCAAACAAACAACAAACATCAGCAAAACACCAAGAAAGAAAGGATGACGTTTCCACGACTGACAGTAGGCCGCTCCATCAAAGAGAAACCAACCCGTTTCAATTCAAAAACACAAGCAAAGCAAGAAGACATACCTGTTTGCTGTACCAGTGGATCAACCAACTTACCAACCAACACACCAGCCAAACAACAGTGGCATAGAAAGACACCCCCCCCCTGACCCCCACCCCCACCCACCCCAACCTCCCCGGTTTCTGCGTTACCCCACTCAGCCCTGACGCCCTACAGCAGGAGATGGATCGACCATGATAATTCAAGGGCAGCGCCAGATTAGCTTGGCCAAGCTAATCTGGCTCTGCCCTTGAATTATCATGGTCGATCCATCTCCTGCAACTCGTGCATAGTCATTAGATGACGCCTCCAAAATTTGGGAAATACGTGCGTCGGGCTGAATGAGGTAATCAAATAGCAAACCATCCATCCAATAGACGATTTCCAGAATTCACGAGAAGGCCACGATTGCACGAGTTTTTAAGCAAACAGTGGATTAAAAGCCCGGACAAACATGGATATGGCATGTTTGTCCGGGCTTTTAATCCACTGCCTATGGCATGTTTGTCCGGGCTTTTAATCCACTGTTTGTGTCGAAACACGTGAAATTGTGACCTATACTAATGGTCAAAATTTAAGGTCCACCCCACTTTTTTGTGTCATTGTTTATCGTCGCAAGTAATACAATGTTCTTTCGATCCAAATGGGTTAACAGTTGACCTTAGACAGTCCACTGTACAGGGAACAATACAGAACAACAAATCAATTTCCACGAGCGTGTCAAATGCACGTGAAAGATCGTCAGTTTTTGTGAAAAGCTGTGCGATATTGGCAAGCGTACGAAAGGCAGGCAGATGGAAAAACTCGGTAAAGTCATGATGCACGTGCTAAAGGGGTCAGTCGTAAACACTGAGCACTTCTGTTTCGCTACAAATACCGGTACAGTAGGGGCATAATTGTCACTTTCCTAACCATGCCACCACGACGAAGCCTAACGCCAGTAGATCAAGGCCGGGCGCTAGAATGGCTGCAGGATGGAAATTCCGGACGAGAAGTTGGGAGACGTCTTGGGGTGTCCGATTCAGTGATCCAGAGGCTGCTGGGACGATTTCAAGAAACTGGAAGGGCAGAAGGACGACCCTGCTCAGGACGCCCGCGCTGCACCAGCAGAAGGGAGGACAGATACCTCTGTGTGGCGGCTCTGCGCGACCGAACTGTCACGTCAACCACTCTGCGACGTCAACTGATGCAAGCTGCAAACGTTAACGTCAGCAGAAGCACAGTCTGCCGACGTCTGCGCGAAATTGGCCTGGCTTCATGCCGAGCAGCAGTGAGAATACCCTTCACTCCTGCTCATCGCAGAGCCCGGGTTGCATAGTGTCGTCAACATGTGAGGTGGAACAGACTCCAGTGGACTCAGGTTCTGTTTACTGAGGAGTCACGGTTCACTGTGTCCTTCAACGACGGCAGAGTGAGGGTCTGGAGACGCCAGGGCGAGCGATTCACGGATGGATGCGTCCAAGAGGTGGATCGCTACGGAGGAGGCGCAGTCATGGTCTGGGCAGGCTTCAGCAGGGAAGGCAGGATCCCCCTCCACGTCATCCGAGGCACCCTGACTGGACTGCGCTATCGGGACGAGATTGTGCAGCCCCTCATCCAGTCAGCTCTCCAAACCATAGGCGACAATGCTCCATGACTCATGTTCACCTGATCAGATTATGGACACAATCGAGATCCTTCAGGAGTGCGTCTTGGATACTAAGATGTGGATGACTTCAAACAAATTACAGTTGAATGACGGAAAAACTGAGGCCATGATAATTGCTTCCCCGAGGTTGACGAAGACGCTGACACTCCCCCAGTCATTACAAATCTGTGGTGCCACTGTCCCCTTCTCCCCCCATGTAAAAATTCTGGGTGTCACACTTGATAGTAGCCTGTCCATGCACCTTCATGTGAACAACGTTTGCAGATCCGCCTATACTGAACTGCGACGTATTGCTTCAGTCCGCCACTATCTGACACCTGAAGCAACTAAAGTACTTGTCTGCGCTTTTGTTTTGTCTAAATTAGACTATTGCAATGCTCTTTTGGCTGGCTGTTCCCAGTGTCTGATTGGCAAACTCCAGAAAATTCAAAACTCAGCTGCCAGGTTGATTCTTAGAGTCCCTAGATCAGATCATATCACACCCCATCTGTCTGCCCTACACTGGTTACCTGTTACAGCTAGGATTCAGTACAAAATTTCATGCATGACTCACAGTTGTATTACCTGTTCCTGCCCACACTACCTTGCCTCTCTTCTCCAGCTGTATACGCCCTTGAGACATAATTTGCGCTCTGCTGCCGACTCTCGAGTTTTACGTATCCCTCTTGTCAAAACAAAGTCGTTTGGTGAGAGGTCATTCAGATACCAGAGCCCAGTTGTTTGGAATGATCTCCCACGCGAACTGAGATACTTGGATTCGAGAGAGGCATTCAAGCGTGCCCTAAAGACCCATATGTTTTCTGTCAGCTACAAATGACTTTGTCACACACCTGTCATGTTAAAGTCATCTCTATCTATTTATAGAAGTAGTGTGTGTGTGGGTGTGTGTGTGAATGCCAGTATGAGTCCATGAGCGTAGCACTTTTGAATGGTGACTTTATAGCTTGTTTACAGAGTGCGTTTTATTTTGTTTTTGTACTTTTTGTAAATTCCATTTTTGTAATTAGTTATTTTTTGTACATTAGTTTTTGTTAAGCGCCTAGAGCTCTAATCTGAGGTTAGGCGCTATACAAGTACTCATTATTATTATTATTATTATAGGCGACAATGCTGTTCTGCAGGACGACAACGCTCGACCTCATCGCGCCCGTGTGATGGATGAGTACCTTGAGCAACGGGGCATCATGAGGATGGAGTGGCCAGCTTGTTCACCTGATCTGGCTCCCATCGAGCACCTCTGGGACGTGCTGGGGCAACGTGTAGTCAGCAACCAACCCTCAAGGCGTCCACCAGCTGACGCAGTTCCTGCATCAAGAGTGGGAAGCGATCCCACATGTTCTCCGAACCCTGGTGAACTCCATGCGTCAACGCTGCATTGAATGCTTGGCTGCAAACGGTGGGTACACTCGCTACTGACTGGACCAGCCTTGTGTGACTTTTCAAATGAGGGGTGGGTGTACATTCTATCGTACTGCTGTTGTTACAATTGCTTGATTTACTAAAAACTTAAATTAAATGGTTACTAAATAAATTAGCAAAATACTGACTCCAAGTATTGTTACATTATTTGTGTGGTGTTGTCGGTGCGTCTGCGATAAAAAGTGGCACTTAAGTTTTGACCATTAGTATACATTTGATTTGCGCAAGTCTGTTTACAGATCAAAGAGAAGTTACCTGTGATGGTGGACACATAGGTGCCGTACTGTTGTTGAATCTGCTGGAAGGGCGGACCCGGGATGGGCAGGACGGCGGTGCCCGGGGGGTGACCCTGACCCTGACCCTGCACGTGCGGTTTAGGAGAGGCGGGCGGAGTGAAGGGCGACTTGCTGACCTCGGCCGCCGCGGTGGGGGAGCGGAGTGGCGGAGTGCCATTGTAGGACGTGACGGTGGACGTTGTCAGGTTGCACACGGCCTCGTGCTGAGAGTCCGTCGACAGTCGCCTTTGGGCCTCCTCCGCACACCTGGCAAGGGCACAAAGGTCATGGTCAAGGTCATAACACACGGAAATGACGTTAGCGTTCGAGGCGAACCAATGAGTAAAACGTCAGCATTGTATACTTCACTACAGGCGGCAAAGTTATCCCCAGAGAAGGATAACGTTAACTCTTTGGAGGCGTGTCGTATACGGATACCCGGCTGTTAGCATATGGCACGTCTCCAATGAGTTAAGAATGAGTCTCCAATGAGTTAAGAATAAGTCTCTAATGAGTTTATAAACAATGAGACTGGTATAGCAAGTCCCCACTACTGTATATCCCCCCCTCCACATATCAGCCCCAAGAGAGTTAACACTTTTAGAAAACTTTTAACCCATTGAGCCCTGACACAATACCGAGAGATATGGATCGGGAATTCATAGTTTAACTCATTGTACCCCAAGACCGAAATCCTTACATTTTGCCGTTGTCCTCTGAAGACTGCAGTGCAGTGCAGGACACGGATCGACCATGATAGTTCAAGGGTGATACCAGAATAGCTTGGCGCCCATAGGCGCCAAGCTATTCTGGCATCACCCTTGAACTATCATGGTCGATCCTTATCTTCCTGTGGTGTGTCTGGGGTAGAAAGAGTTAAGGGTAGTGTCAAAACAGCTTGGCGCCTGAAGGCTATCAGTGAAAATCGAACTGTACAGAAGTCTTCAGAAGACATTGATAACTTAGACATTAGGGCCAAAAGTATTACAAAAACAAACAAACAAACAAACAAACAAACAAACAAACAAACAAACAAACAAACACTATGACAAAACAAAACAAAACCAAAAACAATCAAACACCAAGAAAGGCAAAGCCCTTATGGCTCACGTGTATGACCGACCCAGTCTGACAATAAGTAAAGAGGTGGCTTCTCCACGAACAAAATCCGTTTCCTCAAAATTTAATCAGTTTTCACACATCCGTGCAACCCCCGTGACCCTTGACCTTTGCGATGAGAAAAAACATTTGTCAAAATATGGCGATCTTGGACCTATTTCTTGAGCTCTTGTGACCCTTGACCTTTCCGAGGGATCAACCAAATTAGTATTCATAGAAAGGTCTTACCATCAGGTATCTTTGTACCAAGTCTGGGTTTGAAGTTGTGAATAGTATTGGAGAAAAAAACATCTTTTGTAAAAATTATTGCTATTTTGGACCTATTTCTTGAGCTCTTGTGACCCTTGACCTTTCCGAGGGATCAACCAAATTAGTGGTGTATAAAGGTCTTACCATCAGGTATCGTTGTGCTTAGTTTGAGTTTAAGTTGTGAATAGTATTTGATAAAAAAATAAATTATGTCCAAAAATAGCTATTTTTGATATATATCCTGTTCCCCTGTGAGAGGTCACTGAAATTGGTATGTTTGGAAAGGTCATGCCACAAAGTATCTTTGGGCCAAGTTTGAAGACTGTAGCTTGAATAGTGTCCGAGAAAATTCCAACGTTAAAGTTTATCACGGACGACGGCGGACGGACGACGGTCGACGGACGACAGACAACGGACGGACGACGACTGGCCCAGAACATACTCACTTTTGCTTCGCACGTGTGCCAAAAAACTCCCTAAAAACAAACAAAACAATGAAAGAAACGAACGAACGAACGAACGAACAAACGAACGAACGAACGAACAAACGAACGAACGAACGAACAACAACAAAAAAGCCAAAACAACATACGAACGAACGAACAAACAAACAGACACAACCAAAACAACAAACAAACAAACAAACAAGTGAAGGTCGTCACCTTGACAACAAGTTATCCTCGCTCTGAGTGGACTCCAACTTCCGGCGTCTTTCAGCGTCCGCTAACTCTCCCCGGTCCTGTACAGAGTTAACGCCCGTGCTGGACAGCAGGCCCGCGGGCAAGGTGTGGTGACGGTGAACCAACATGGCGTCCAAGGGCACTTTGCCCGCGGACTCTACCAGTCCCGGTGTACTGCGACTTCTTTCTAGCGCTGGAAGAGACAAAGAGAGGGAGAAATTGTCCCTGTTATTGTCATAGTATTTGTTGTTGTCGTCGTTCGTCATCATCATATCAACATCATCATCTCCATTATCTGTAGTGTATTGAGGAGCAAAAGAAATGCGAAAATTTTGGAACCATCGGAAACACTAACGTGTCCTCTACATCACACACGAACGTGTTTCCGATGATTTCAAAATTAATGTCGCATTTCTTTTGCTCCTCAGTATATAATAATCACTGCTCTACAGATTATTATTATTATTATTATTATTATTATTATTATGTTGTTGTTGTTGTTGTTGCTATTGTTTATTATTATTATCATGTGTTTAGAGCGAATGGAATAATATAAGTTATTGGTCGCAGGGGTTTGCTACACGGACCCTTGTAGACCTGAGGGAGGTCAAAGGAATCATTACACCCCAAAGGCCTGAGGGGTACAATGGTTCCTTTGACCTCCCGAAGGCCTACAAGGGTCCGTGCAGCAAGCCCCTGCTACCAATACCGTATTTGTTTTCATTCCTCCACTATTTTCGTAAAAGAAATAAAGAAGACGTCTTTCGACCTAGATCACGCCAGACATGACTGACGTCAAAAGAATATACATTTATACATAATAGACTTATGACTTAATAAAAAATATTTCATGACGTTGCCGTCTCCAGTACTGAGTGTGCTTGTTGTTTCAAACAACACTAAGTAACTTTTTACTGTAGAACGTTTTGGCGATCTTTTATAGAACAAAAGTCGCATCCAAGATGCGTCGCAAAGAGGGCTACAAGAAGTCCGCCATTTGTCGCTACAAGGGTTTTTGTATCACGGTCACGTGGTACGGTTTGTGCTAAAGTGACCGGTCGTGTGACGTAGGGAGGAAAACAACTTAATTTATTTCACCCCTGGACCGAAATCCCCCAATTTTGAAGTTGCCCTCTGAAGGACTGTATTACAATTCTTGAGACAGATCGAGCATGATGGTTCAAGGGTGGTGCCAGAATAGCTTGGCGCCTATGGGCGCCAAGCTATTCTGGCCCCGCCCTTGAACTATCATGCTCGATCCACGCCTTGCTGTGGTGTGTCAGGGCTGAATGAGTTAATAAGAACAGGGTGACCTTTTCATCTCTGATACAGCACAGAAGTTGGATTGACCATGATAGCTCAAATTGGTGTCAGAATAGCTTGGCGCCTCTAGAACGAAATCACCAAATTTGAATGGTGTCCTCTGAAGATAAGGTCCCATTGCAAACCAAACGTTTTTGGCACCACCCTTAAACTTACATGGCCAGTCCAGGTCTTCTTACAGTATGTCTAGGCCGATTTCGTTAACTCATTTGAGACGTTCTGCATTCTGATGCGCGGCATAAAGCGGACATAAAGCCACGTATCCGGATGCAGCACGTCTAGAATGTGTTAACTCGTATCGATATGGTTAATACTCTTTGACTTGTGAAGGGAAAAGACAGCAAGTTCATTCTTGTGAAAAGCGGAGACTTAACATGAAATTCAGCTTTTCACAAGAATGCTTTTTGCTTTCACTGGACAGATCCTTGATGGAGCTAGTCTTTGAAGAAGGCCAGACAGGGGGTTTAACCAAAGCACCAGAGAGACCCCAGACCACCAGCCCTCTCCCTCCTCCCCTCTTCAGCCCTTCCTCCCACGTCCTCGCGGCCCGAGGGAGGACAGGAGTTGGTAGTCTGTAGTTAAGTCGCTGACCGCATGCAACCTCACGCACTCGGTGTTATCTGGACGAGCAGTCTTCACGCTAAACCCCGCCCTGATGCTCCGCCACACAGACCGTTCACCTCGCTGATTCCCCGCTGCACAACACATTCACCTCGCTAAACGCGCTGGTTTTACTTCGCCGCATAAACTGTTCACCTGGTGGGCCCTCGCCCTAAGCTCTGAGTCCAAGTATAGCACGTCTCGAAAGTATTATTAACCCGTTCAGTGCCGAGAAAATGTGAACACACCCAACTGCAAGAGGTATAGAGCCACATGAGCCCCCGCAGTCGCACTAACTTACCGCAGTCATGAGGTTCTACACCTCCTGCTGACACCACTTTACATCTATGTTCCTGGGACAGGTAGGGCTGTTTGCCGAATCAACGAAGATTGCAGAAACATAATCTGCGTCAGCTGGCACTGAACAGGTTAAAGCAAACGACAAGACTGAAATGACACACAGGCCTACTGTGGCGCAGGGGCACACTAGCTTGTCATGGTACTAACATTGGTACAAATTAATGTCTCTTTTTGTTAAGTACTTTGCCAAATTCTAGTAAATTTCTCGTCAGACGACTGATGCGGGCCAACTGCGGCCGTCGTGAGCCCGAAGACGCTTTGCTGCGGGGGCCCTGCACTCTGTTGCCTCTTGCTGGCTAAAAGGTTGAGGGCGGGGGACGGGGAGCTTAGTACCTTTCTCCAGCGGCTGTTTCTTGTATTTGGCCAGCCGTTTGACCGCAATGGCCTCCAGCTTGACCCTGGCTGCCGGGTATTCTTTCAGCACGTCCCACAGGTCCTTCTTGGACAGGCAGAAGAGGTCGGAGTACCCAACTGACCGCACGCTGGCCGTGCGTCTGTTGCCCGCCGTTCCCATGTTGAGGATGCTGATCTCGCCGAAATAACTGCCTGTTGACAGAGACAGAGAGAAAGACATGGCTAGGTGATGGCGTACACGCCGCACGTACACCTAGCTGACTCTGCTAATGGCAGTTAACTCATTCGAGACCTGCCGCATACGGATACGCGGCAATATGCGGCAGGTCTCGGATGTGTTAATTATCACCAGTGTTACGTGTTGAGTCCTAGTCGTAGTATGATAAACACACCAGACGCACGCACGTAAGGTTCTTTTAAATAAACTTCATTCAGCTGCAACCCGTCACACGTGGCTTAAGGTTGTAGACAATACTGGAGTAACAGTTCCAACAATATTTTATTTCAGCGATGCGATCTCCACACAATGCATTCCCAAATGCACTAACACTGATACAATGTCTCTTTTGCAAATACCCCACCCGGGTCTGCCCTGGGGGACTTGGGTGGGGTTAGGTATTTTTTAGTTCCCAGGGTCACCCTGGTCAGCCCCACAGGGTGGGTTTTTCTCTCTATTCTGGGGCATGTGTTTCTGTCTACCCTTTGTCCATTCACCTGTATTTGCCTTTTTAAAACTCTCCCTACTGTCTGCACTGCCTGTAGCTCTTGATATTGGATGTGTGTTGCTAAATGGTCTTAGCTTTATTTAGGCCCATGTGTTAGGTTTATTTAACGTATTTGACCGGCTGGCGACATACATTCAATGTTCTGTTTCTTTTTTATTTTTTCACAAGCAGTGCAGGCACGTCCTGAGAAAGCCTTGTTGCTGTCGGGACGTTAAGCAATGTACAATCAATCTTTTGCAAATGTCAACACTGGCGACACACTGCGTTTCTCATTCAACGTACACCACCGTTACGCTGCACCTCTCACAATGTACACGCTATACGGGTCACGTACCTACGATAAACTGTGTGTCCCTACAACTGACAATGCGTGACAATGTACACACGTGCTTCCTAGCACCATCTTTTATAGTAAAACAACTTTCCAGAAAAATCTAATGAATTTACACAACGCAACCAATCAGAACGGAACACGTAACTGAAACTCATAAATACTAATAAAAAAAAGAACTTTCTAGAATAACTACAATAGTCTACAAAAATTCGACTGCTAATTTCAACCCCAAATCCTAGTGTGTAATGACGTCACACGAAAGTATGGCAAACCGTTCACGACCTTTAATAATACACTGACTGGCTGCTAAATTCACGCGCACAAAAAAATAAATATGACTAAGAATAGAGCGTCTCTACTAAAATGTTGCTTACATTTTGACGTCACATGTACGAGGTCACTAGACAGCGCGACCTTGCTCGAACGTTCTGGTCTATCCTTAGCGAATCTACGCTTTACAAAAATCGGTCGCTCTTCTCCGTGCGACTTTGCTAGAAGCTTCCGGACTAAACTTAGCGTATCATGACAAAACCAATTCCGCTATCTGCGCGAACAATAGAGAATCTTACTGAAAAGGTACATGAAACGTAACCATGATAGCTCAAATAAATATCGGATCGTTTCCTACGATTAACACATGCATGCTCTCACAGAACAACACAACCACAATCGTAACAACCAGCAGCAGCAAAAGAACAAACAGGTATGTTAACACCTGCTCCCCTCCCCCTCCACCCCCCCTCCCTAAAAAGAGGCGTTTTAGGAAAGTTACATCGTTTTTTACAAATTGTATTTTCCATCCTTTGTAAGTTTATTTAAATCTGTTGGGTCCCAACCTCGGTGTCGACCCAACCTCGGCCAAAGTGACATATACTGCTCACAAATAGTAAGGTATGCTACATTGTCAGCTTGAATTACTAAATGTCGACAGAATGGGTATAATCACGGGTATATCAGTGAGTAGCCATCCCACTGGCCTACAATTTCACAACATTGGTGTGACATATAATGCTGACAAAAAGTAAAGGATGTATTACTTTTAGTTTGAATTATTAAAATGTCCCCAAAAGTTTAAACATTAATCGGACCAACATAAAAAGGTGACTGCAGTTTGCAGATGTAAGTCCCCCCCCTCCCCCCCGGACATTTTAGTAATTATATCTGAAATTATGACGTCCCTTACTTTTTGTGAGCACTATAAGTCACCAATGTTGTGAAATTGTAGGCCAATGGGATGGCTGATCACTGACATAATCGTTATTATACCCATTCTGAGAAGTTGCAGTAATTCAAGCTGAAAAGTTTAATGTACCTTACTATTTTTGAGCATTATAATTATGTCACTCTGGTCGAGGTTGGGTGGACGCCGAGTTTGGGACCCAACACAATCTGTTTTTGGGATGCAGTAATATCCAATGGGACAAAAGACGCAGGTCAGTTTAACACATTGTGCTCTGGGACCAAAATCCGCACATCAGTTTTGAAGTTGCCCCCTGAAGACTGTATGACACTTTTAGAAACAGATCGAGCGTGATAGGTCAAGGGTTGTGCCAGAATAGCTTGGCGCCTGTGGGCTAACTGACTGACTGCCTGTGGGCGCCAAGCTATTCTGGCACAACCCTTGAACTATCACGCTCGATCCATGTCTGGCAGTGGCGTGTGGGAGCTGAATGAGTTAAAGATATAGGTAAATAGCACTACCGGCTTGGAAAAATATGTGTGGCTGTGCGTGTTAGGGTGTGCGTGTGTATGCGTGCGTGTGTGTACGTGTGTGTGTGAGTGTGTGCGTGGATGTGTGCGTGTGCTTATGTGTGTATATGTGCATGCGTGTGTGTGTGTGTGTCTGTGTGTGTGTGTATGTGCGTGTGTGTGTGTGTGTGTGTATGTGTATGTGTGTGTGTGTATGTGTATGTGCATGTGTGTGTGTGTATGTGTATGTGCATGTGTTTGTGTGTGTGTGTGTGTGTGTGTGTGTGTGTGTGTGTGTGTTACTCACCCGGTTTGAGTGTAGCCAGTACTGTCTTGCCGTTGTCCGCCACAACATGTAGCCGCCCTCTGTTGACGATGTACATCTCCTTTCCCACCTCACCTGCAAACACAGACATCATGATCATCGTCATTATCATCACCACCATCCTCCTCTTCCTCCTCCTTAGCATACTGATCATCATCATCATCATCATCATCATCATCATCATCATTATCAAGGCAATAAAAAAATGCAAAAAACAAAAAACAAAAAAAAGAGAACGATTAGCGTGAAAAATACAAAGAAAAATTACTATGGTTGTCTCCCTGGATTCGCTACCGAATCGAGGGAGACAAACAGGGTAGGTGAAAACCAAACGGCCGACAGACGCTCCAGTGTGACGATGATTTTCAACACATATTATTAGCTGATGCACACAGACACAAACGACAAGACAGTCAGGGGACAACAATTTGAAACAACAAAACACTGATCAACTGCCGTGACGGACATATTGACACTTTTTCCGGACTGTGAAGACAACACACAGTGAAACCATGTTGTTTGGTGAAAAGCAAGATTTTCGTTGTAGTTCAGTGACAAATCTCGCTCTTCACAGAACGGACTTACTGCCTTTAGCATTCACAGGACAGCCCCCTCCCCCCCCCCCCCCCCCACCCGAACACACACACTCAAACGCAGATTCTCTCAGTCTCTCTCTCTCTCTCCAAACCCAGTAAACAAAAGTCCTCTGGCCGGCGTCGGCCCACGGGTCTTTTGCTAATGGGGACCGCGGCTCCTTCTTCAATTCCGGACGTCAAGACTAAGGGTCGGTGACCCTCGAGAGGGCGATTAGCGGGGCCCGGAGTCAGATATGAATGATACATATCGAGACCACGAAGTCCCTGCTCCCCACTTTGCATAGCAAGTGGACATTAGTATGCAGTCCAACCCCCCTCCCCATGCCCTCCTCCGTCAGAAGAGCACAGACGCAGAAGTGATCAGTGGGCATCGGTATGCAGTCCAAACTCCGCCTCACTCAGCCATGCCACCTCTGCGTCTGTGTTCTTCAAAGTCGCGTTGGCCCGGAGATGGATAGATTTACCCAACTTTGTACAAAATTATAATATACATCACTCTACAAACCCCTGTTGCATTGCCTGCGACGGAGTTTGCATGTTACATAAACTTTACAAACCCCAGTTGCTTTGCATGCGACGGAGTTTGTGTGTTAGATAATATTATTATATACATAACTGTACGATCCCCCTGTTGCATTGCCTGCCACGGAGTTTGCACGTTAAGTGGACATTAATAATGATTACACTTATTTACAAAATCAAGGCGACGGAGTCGTTTGCATGAGTGAGCTTAGTCCTGCGCCAGCCACAACACTCACCCCGCTATAGCGCCACAACACTCACCCCGCTATAGCGCCACAACACTCACCCCGCTATAGCGCCACAACACTCACCCCGCTATGGTGCCACAACACTCACCCCGCTATAGCGCCACAACACTCACCCCGCTATAGCGCCACAACACTCACGCCGCTATAGCGCCACAACACTCACCCCGCTATAGCGCCACAAGACTCACCCCGCTATGGCGCCACAACACTCACCCCGCTATGGCGCCACAACACTCACCCCGCTATGGCGCCACAACACCCACCCTGCTATAGCGCCACAACACTCACCCCTCTATGGCGCCACAACACTCACCCCGCTATAGCGCCACAACACTCACCCCGCAATAGCACCACAACACTCACCCCGCTATAGCGCCACTACACTCACCCCGCTATCGCGGAGCACTTTGTTTAGTGGCTGACGCAGGAATTAACTCATTTATGCTCCAAGCACCAAACAATTCAGCCCACAAAAAGGACAAAAAAGGCAAAAAACAGGCGACGATCATTGAAAAGCGACAGGGAAATGCTGGTAAAAATAAATATGTAGAAATTAACATATTGCACCACACGCGCACAAACATGACAAACACACCACCACCACAGGATGCTAGTTTATAAGTACTACTGTGTCAGCCACGTATCAAAATACTACTGCTGAGTGGTGTAATATGATATTTAATATTAGACGTTGGCTAAGTAAAACGGAACAAGGTAGAGTCAAAATGTCGGACGAGTGACTGAAGGGGACTATGGCAAGGTCACATGGCTAACGGAACCGGCAAAGCGTGCACATGATCGTGGCACACAACGAGAGAAGCGGCAATGTCAGCTCCTTCCGCTTGCAGGCCACAGGAAGACCTGTGTTGCCCACTGGTGGAAGCCATTTTGGTGCTGGACTGACGTTTAGTATTTGACAAGTGGAGCATATACGCAAAGAAAAATTTATATCCTTTTTATGGACAATCAATTTCTTAATTGGAATCTTAAAGAGTCGGGTTGTCCTGAGCCAAAAAGTCATACCGCCATAATTCATCTACGAGTCTGGAGTTTCTAAAGGAAAGGACGCCCATCTGACAGGGGCACAGATCCGCATGAGCACCGGAAATGCACTGGAAGCCAAACTGCCAGTGTGGCCACTCATTGTGTTCTAGATGTGTTATTACAATTTTATCGTAATTTTACTTCCAGTTGTCTACAAAGTACCTACCGAGAACGGAAGAGTAGATCTAGCTTCATGGATCGATAGGAAATGCAAGCGGCGCTACTCTCAGAGGGCGAAGACTTGGCATGGAGTGGTCTCCCATGCATCATTAGCCTGAGGTGGACGGACGTCTTGTGCCGAATGTATAGGGGAATGCAAATGGCCGCGCAAAGCATGACATGGGACTTACAGACTCCCTAAGCAATCTACACGCATCTGCAAGAGGCATTGATTCTCATGAGCCCGTGCATTTGCACGGTGAACTGTTTTCGGACTTCCCGAGGGCAGAATGTGGTCAGGAAGTGTAAAGCTTTTGACTCAACAGACAAAGTCAGTAATAGTATTCAGTCTGTCCTAATTACCCCCCCCCCCCCCCCCAATCCTGGACCTACCCCCTCTCCCACACACCCTTTCCTATTTTCCCTTTGGTTACACCTCCTTAGTCGTACGTTTAAGTCTCAGCTCTCAAGACCACCACCCCCTCCCTGCCACCCCCCACCTCAAGTCAACTAAACTGACATAACAAAGATGCTGTAGATTTTCTTGTGCCCTCCCCTGTTCCCACTCCCACCCCCCAAACAGTCCCCCCACCACTCCCTGATCACAGAAAGTGCAATAGGGACAAAATTATGAGTGTGTTGTCAGTATTTTTGTTTCAAATTTCGGATTTATTTTGTAATTAATTATTTCTTGTACAGATAGCTCAGTCTTGTTCAACGCCTTGTAAGCAAAGTTTCCAACTCTCGGACACGTCGTGGGCCCGAAGACCTTTAGCTACTAGGGCCAGCACTAGATTCTGAGGTTAGGCGCTATACAAATACCCTTTATTATTATTATTATTATTATTATTATTATTATTATTATTATTATTATTATTATTATTACAGAACAGGATTTGTTCCCACAGACAGCTCACAATTCCACTCATTTGCTAATTCGTTTAAAGAAAAAAAGCAGTAGATCAGCCGTCGATCCAGATCTCGCAACTGGTTTAGGTCTCAAGAGACAGACACACGTAGTGAAAGAGACATTAACACTGGAAGAGACACTAGCAGACTTCCGGTCTTGGTATTCCATCTTATTACCAAAGTTCAACGACCTCTTCCACAAGTAACGCCGCGAATGCAAATTTATAGGGCAAGAGAATGGAAATGTATGGGGTCAGCAATAGGCCGACATTTCACCTATCCTCAAGATGCGATAGATCCTCATGAGCCACCGCATCTGCGGGGGCTCATGAGGATCTATTGCATCTTGCAAATAAAAGTTGCTCGCTGCGAGAAAGGTCCGTGTTTCGTATTATAAGACATGCTAGCGGTTCTAACTGCCGGGAGACGCTAAATTGGGTTGTGCGAGCAAGGTTACGGCCCTTGGCAGGTAGTGGCCTTTTCACTCTCCCTCTCCGTGCGGTGAATGGACCATTTGCATAATCATTGACCGTTTCTTCCAATGGAATTAACATCTGAAACATCTGTCAATATTCAAGGTCAGCTTGCAACCGTGACACAACAGAACGGCTTTAGTGCCCAGGGTAACTCGAAAAATGATGTGGAGACAATGACAATGACAATGATTCTTTATTTTACAACGGTGAAAGTTTTGGTGAAACCATTTTTCGAACTTGCTGTCGAATAAGAGAGAGAGAGAGAAAGAGAGAGAGAGAGAGAGAGAGAGAGAGAGAGAGAGAGAGAGAGAGAGAGAGAGAGAGAGAGAGAGAGAGCGAGAGAGAGAGAGAGAGAGAGAGAGAGTGTGTACAAAAACAACAACAACAAAAAGCCAAAACAACCAGGGCACCATGTCCAATGTGCCCAATGCAGATATTAAAGTTAACTTCATTTACCTTACATTATCTTGGTTTCTACAGGTTACGTCATTTTCTGTGCGTGTACCTGTATTTAGCCGTTTGACGGTAGGACCCGGATAAAGAATGGATCACGTATGCTTTTCATACCGAGAGTGAGGGTGCAGAAGAGGTAGGGCCCACCTCCAAAAACCAGCAAGCAAAGGTTTATCGGGCCGACGTCAGTCAGAGGGTCTTTTATTTACTGGGTACCCTCCCCCCCCCCCGACCACCTCTCTCCCTCAAGTTAGTACGCCAATGTTCTTGCTGACAGCGTCCAAACTTTAATCAACACCTCTTCGTCAGTCTCAGGCGTGTGTGAAGTTCTGGAACGTGTCACATTGGTCGCCTCACTCGATTCTCTGGGTACCGCGGTAGCGAGACAAGGGAGTCAACTCGTGTGAGAACGTGTGAGAGAAATGTCGGACAAACAATTATATTCCGTCAAGACATACCCGTGGATAGCCAAGCTTCAGTCTTTGAGCCGTGAACTCATCAATGCGGCCGGATGAAGGGGAAGAAAAAGTAAAGGGGCGCAACTAATCACTTGTGGTCAGTTATCTCCCGTTGACCTCTGACAGGCAGACGACCAGTTTGGCGGCGCCGTGACCACGTGACCTCGCGCTCAATCATACCCTGATCGGGTCTTCACGTTGCCATAACAACGAAGCGTCACAGTCGGGACTGGAGCCAAAGGGAGTGAAGCATTTTATGCCTCTTACAAAAACCGAGGTCACCGATTTCTGAACGAAAATCAAACCGCGATTCTCGTCACTGCGCCAAAACCAGATGTCGATCATGTAAGCTCTGGGTCAGTGCCTAGTACCACTTTAACTGCCACGGTCGATTCAGCACACGTGACGTCACGCCGTGTGGATGTGAACCGCTCCCCTCTCACGTGACGTACATTTTTGATTCTGAAATCTGTTTTTTCATTCATCGACCAAAAGCCGACACCGTGCAAGAAACGTGGATACAAATTGGCCTCAGCAAGAGGCAGAGATCCTCATGAGCCCCCGCTGTCGCGGGGGCTCATGAGGATCTGTGCCTTTTGCATTTGGATCGTGTTCACTTTTTCTCGGCAGTGATAGGATTAAAGCGAGTGTAGGCTCACGAAACAAAGCTAGCAACACGGACACAAACAATAACACAAGCCTGTTTTCAATTTGAAATCTGCTAAATGACGTCAAACTTGCGTTTATGACGACACTCAACGAAGGCCAACAACAGTCATAATCATAATCAGAAAGGCTATCGGGCCGAAATCGGCTGTAGTGACCGCGCGCACTTAGTACACGGGCCCACTGCGGCCGACTTCTTTAGGCCCGATGGCATTTACGAACTGGGCCGCTCAGTTGAAGTTCTCCAAAACCACTGGGCTCTAATTAGTGCCGCAGTGTACGGTTCGGAGACTTTCGGGTGTACGGTACTGCTAGAAATTTTCAAGTGATTTTAGTACTGAAAAGACACTGCTATCATGCAAACCTCATCAGCCAGAAAAAAAGGCCCTCAGGCCGTAGACCCTCGTTAGTCGGGCCCAGCTGGCCTTAATGTCAACAGCGATCAGTTGACTCCTTAACTTTCGGGGAAAGGCGGACACTACGCAAATGCAAAAGACATAAACCCTCATGAGCCCCCGCGATAGCGGTAAGTTAGTGCGATAGCGGGGGCTCATGAGGATCTATGTCTCTGATTAGTCCTGTGTTCTGTATGCCTATCTCTTGTTGCAGCGGGTACCAGGAGTTGCAGGAATGGTGTCAAGTTGAGCACACAGCCAGGCCTTAGGAGATCCAGTCCGGATTTGTGTAGGGTTGACTCTTTCCTCTCCCGAGGCGCCCATAAGGCAGTGGGTTCCCCCCCCCCCCCCCCCCACAGCAGGGCGTGTCCACACACCGATAGGTCTTTATGCCGCGTGTCTGGGGGCCGAAATTTTCAAAAGCCGGTCTCTGCCCGTCATAGCTCCAAATGCTTTGCCCGTTTTCAGCTCTTTTTTTAGCCCGCACGCGAAATTCTCGCTGCACTGCAGAGGGCCAGTTATTCGGCAGTTACTGGCCTGGGGAAGTTTATGCAACTGGGGCCAGACCTCCTCCGAGCCTTCTGTAGATCAGCCGGAGTCCGTGAGGTGCTCAGTTACCGTGTATCGCCGCGAGGAGGCACTACGTCAGGCTTGTTGTTGAGAGGCTGTGTACTGGCAGGGAGAGACTGACACCATGGATACTACATTACTGGATGTCTGACTGAGCGCGTGTACCTTCTCAAAGCCTATTGCGAAGTTCGCTTCGGGTTTGTGCGCATGCGCCGGCTTGCGATTTTGCCTAGGTTTTTCCGGTTGCATTTCGACTATCATGGAAGACAGAGAAAGGAATGCGTGTATCCCGTTTGAAACGGGCATTTTTTTTTATTCAATCGTCGAGATAAGGTCTTCGGTTTTCTTTTATATCAACGCTAAATGAACTTGTTTGACATCTAACAGAGTTTTCATATCGAAAAACTTTTATGTGGTACAGTGTTAGCGCTTAGAACATAGTAAGAAAAACAATGTTCACTGAGCTGAAAAGAAAATATGAGGGCTGTATGTGTATATCTCCAGATATCTGGGAAAATATATACGTACAGGTCAGAAATTTATAAAAATATGTTTGTACATCTCCGAAACTGGAAAAATGTGGGCTTAAAAAAGGGGAAAAAACCCCTTTCCAGCCCACTGCACAAAAAGGCGTAGGGACCACAATAAAAATATGGTGGGTTGAATAACCTCAAACAAGCTTTTTGGGGCCAAATCATCTAACCTTAGCTTTAAATTAGGAATGAAAAGGAAAAAAAATTAACAAAACCCCTAAACAAACACATTCAAATACCAAAGCACCCAAAATTGTCTTGACATAATAGCTGTAACAAACACTTAATTTTGTTTTTTCCTTGGAGATTCGCCATCCAGGAAAATATTCATTATTGAGATACAGTCAGGGGCAGATTATGGAGGGTTTCCCAATTGCACACAAAAAAACCTGGGCTGTCAAAAAAAAGTTTTTTTTTATTGGAAAAGGATATTCTTCATGTTATTATTCGATACAAACAACGTTCGTAGATCTAAAATTCAAGAAAGAGTGTCACCACTGTCACTGTGACTACATTACATACCGCACAGCTGTAATCAGAAATTGGCACTAACTTGATGCATTTTTTTTTTTATTATTAAGATCTGATGGAGCGTGTTGAAAAAGAATGTTTCATTTTTAATGAAGGAAATTACGTGCATTTATTTTAGCAGGTAATATATTTCAACATTCCATTACACCACTTAAAAATTAAGATATTCTTTTTTAATAGTATTAGTAATAAATATAATATACATGCATTAGTTTCTAAATGGTGCAATGGAAAATTAAAATATATTATCTGCTAAACTAATTGCTTAAAATTTCCTTCATTAAAAAATAAATTTTAAAGCATCAATGAAAGCGCAAACTATTTTATAAAATTTAATTCATAATCTTCTGAGAATGCTTCAAGCCACATATGCAAATAAATACACTTCTCTTTCAATTTGATAGCTCAGTATTTCTTCTCTTCTTTTAGTCAGCTGTCTCATTATTTTAACTTCTTTTCATTAAACATAGTAACAAAGATGGTTTTTGCAACGACTCCCACCGTGTTGTCGCTTCGACATCGTGCCGAAATAGTCAAAACAGTCCAAATAACTTCGTATGCACTCGTACTTCGACGTGTCTTTTCACATTGGTACCGGAAAGGGCAATGCAAAAGTGCGCGGCTAAGATGCGCGAAGGAACTCAAAGCGAAAATTGTTGAAGTCAGAGGTCAAGTAAATATAGGTCAGTGACTGACACACTCGGCTCTCCTTGTCCGAATTGCTGCTAGGAAGCTGTGGAAGCCGAAAGCGAGAGACAACAAGCACTACTATTACGCTACCACACTAGACGCGGCATCGCAATAACCATTTTGACACACGGTCAAACCTTACATTTTCAACAACTGTGTTTGTAGGTCTGATATTTTGCACCTTACGGCCTACGACACACCATATCGCCACCTCAATTACCACTCAACAACATCACGTCGTCAACAAGTGAGAGGTGTTGTCAGCTGAACCTTACATTATCAACAACACACTACTTATCGATACCACCGCAGACCAGTCGATAATTCCGTAATTTGCTGGAGCGAAATGATAGTGGATTGTGTCTAGACGGGTTTTCATTGATATATAATTTTTCTCTCTCGGAGTTTCGCACGACTCGTTAGACCTGCGGCAATATCTGGTCAGTTCGTGTCAACAGACAGGCAACCTCGCGGGTCACGCCGGGTAAAAGTTGGCCCAACGGCCGCGGAGTTAACACGGGTGGAAATTGAAGCCGGTCTTTGATGTTGGACCTAGAGGTCTGGAGACGTACTTGTTCAGACACTATTCAGCGCCCCGTCTTTAAAATCATCTCCGTGGTGGACGAAAAAAGTTAAGCGCTAATACGTTTAACGTTTCCAGAGGCGTGATGTCTACAGTGAGAGACCACGCACGCACGCACGAACACACAGAGTTAGCTAGTTAGTCATTAGGGTTTTACGCCGAGCAAGCAACTAAGGCTTTCTCACGGCGGAAAGAGTAAAAGTCTGGCCACTGAGACTAAGAGGAAGGTCTTCAAACAAAATATAAATGTACTCGAAATTATAGATGGCTAAAATGTCTTGCAAGTCAACAGTCACTGTACAAGTTTTCCGCGCACGCACGCACGCACGCACGCACGCACGCACGCACGCACACACACACAGAAGGAATGAGAAATACAAAAGTCGACCACAGATGAAAAAACAAGTCACAGATTTAAATGTATGTGCTGGTTTGTGATTTTGAACTTAAGGCTGAAAGCCGTAAGGTTACAAATCACAGACCAGCACGCAAATGAACACAACCGGAAGCAGCAGAATTCCACCAGACAACCGGAAGGTGTAAAATCCAGCACCGGCACACACACGAGTCCAACAGGTCGTTCACTACGTTGCAAATCTAGAACGAAAAGGTCCAAAACCCGTCACAGACCAAAAGACAAAGGAACCCAACAGGAAGCACTACAACAGGAAGCACTACAAGTCCTCGACACACCGGAAGCCTACAGGGGCTCATAAGGATCGCGCAAGCTTCTTGGTTCCAACGGTTCAAACTTATTAACCTCTAGTAGAACCAAGAAGAAGACGCCGCTTGTCCACTGGGTGGGTGTCGTGCATAGCCAGTAACGTTAACACTGGAACAGCAGTTGGTGATAAAGACGACATCACAACGAAGTAAGGAACACGCTTAGAAAAGACAGTTACAACACAGTTGTGTTGTAACTGTCTTTTCTAAGCGTGTTTCTATCTTAGTTGGGATGCTGTCTACATATGACACGCTTGGCGCTCGCCTTTTGGGTCTGCAGTCGGTAATGAAGACCACTGCTGTGTGAAGGCAAATGACAGTAAGTCCATTTTTATGAAAAGCGAGATTCTCATTACACGTCAATAAAAATCTCGCTTTTCACGAAAATGGTCTTATTGTCTTCTGCGATCCGGAAATCCCGCTGACACAGTCTCCGCCTTTAGTTTTGTTGTACCATGACTCCATTTTTCTCCACAGAATAAATTCTGCGGCGGAGTTGAACTCGTTAAGTATTCAGCTCCGACACACGAAGACGCGTCACGTGTTCAAAGTGGCGAGAACCAAAAATATTACATCTCGCTAGACATAAAGTTGGCCCGAAGTCGACATGGGACAAGAAATGCAGAGTCATCGAAAAGAACATTGAATATAATGGGAAATAAAAAATGTCTCCGGTGTATTCATGTGGAGGTTTCCGACAAGCAGGTGACGGGCCTGTCCGTACTGACTCCCATCTGACCTGGTTTTCCAGTCTGACGTGATTTCACAGACTAGAACAAAAATAAATATATATATATATAAAAACGCACTAAGAGCGATGACGCGGGAAGGGGTGGGGGTGGGGGTGGGGGTGGGGGTGGGGGTGGGGTGGGGTGGGGTGGGGTGTGCGGGCCGTGTTGTTGGTGCGCGTGTATGTGTGTGTGCGTGTGTGTGTGTCTGTCTGTCTCTCTGTCTGTCTGTCTGTCTCTCTCTCTGTTGGGTGGGGGGGGGGGGGGGGGGCGGGGTGATCTCCCTTGAATTAACAGGGCGGCCTTTTCGAGCTCTCTCAATTCAGTTTTGATTTTGGGGGCTCCAGTCAAAGCGACAATGCCTGTTGAAGGACTACCATCAGCAGTTGATGTCATCCTGAATGCCCTGCTAAAAGAAAACACCCTGTCATCCTACAAAATCGACGGTAAGGGCGATACAACCATAGTTGTGCTCCGGCTGACCGGCGGCCCTCCACCCGAGAAGATGTCAACATACCGGAGAAAACCACCCTCCCAGATACTGCGTGACCAGACAAGAGCAGCGACACGGAAGCAAGAGAAAGACAGTAAGGAAAACGAACTTTTCCCGTCTTACAACCCGTTGTTTATTCCAACACCACCAGAGAAGCAAATAAACAATGACACAATTACTTTATGCGTTGACCTACAAACCGACAACACACCGTGTGGTATTGGTCGCCCCCCACGTGAAACTCGCACGGAAAACAACGATCCTTGCATCACAAGGGCGAATAGACAGAACAACACAGAAAGCGTGACAACACAACTGACAGATGACCTACATGCTATTGAAACGGTAGAGCTGGATGCTGGATCGACAGAAATAGACTTGGAAAAGACAGGTTATGACTTGGAACAAATAAAACAATACATCGGGGCAGTGGACAGAAGACTGCAGAGGCGTTTGAGGGACAGACAGAGAAATGTGGAATTAAAAAAAATTGTGCTTGACACTCGTTTTGAGAAGGAAATGTTCGTGTGTGAGAGTGACGATGTGGTTTTGTTGTTTGACAACAAAAACGAACATGTTGATCATTGGTTTTTCAAACGACTGTCAGGTGAACTCAATGAAGATGAGAATAAAGCCATCAGCGATCTCCGACGCTGGGCGCCAATCAACCGTGTTCGCTATAAGGAGGTGTGTGAGCTTGCTGAAATGGAATTGAAAATCATTCGGGCCTTTCTTCGACATTACATGGATTAGGTGGACGCCGGTTGTACTGAAGTTCTCAGAGACTGTAGCCATCGCCAAAACTGTTTATGAATTATTTATTTCATTGATACTGACATTTCAAGTAAGCAGTTTGTATTTTTAAAGTATAAACTAAACATGGACTACCATGTTTGGGAAATAGGTTTACAAGCATTGTCCATTGTTTGTGAAGCTTTGTATAATCCCTTCCCCACCTCCCCTTGTGAATGGACCAGAAGGTCTGCCACAATAAACTTCTTGAGTCTTGAGTCTCTCTGTTGGGGCTGGGGGTGGGGCTTTGCTTTTGGAGGTGGGGTGAGGTGGGGTGGGGTGATGTGGGGTGGGATTTACGGAGGATGAACACCCGGCGAGTCTGTAGATGCGTGCAAGCTTTGGACATTTATTTCGAATTTCCTGCAAACCACATTTGCACCCACGCCATGACCAACACCAACCGATCCACAAGAGGCATAGATCCTCATGAGCCCCCGCGATTGCGTGGGCTCATGAGGATCTATGCCTCTTGCTGACACCAATTTCACCAGTCTTCTTGACGCAGAGGATGGACAGAGAGTTGAACGCAGGACGGTGCCCCCAAACCTGATGCAATGTAATTTGCTACAGCCTAGGTAATAAGGACTCGAGGCTGTGCCGCGTGCAAGGCATCGCTTTGACCCCTTTTCCGCCACCGACCACAGCACGTGGTTTTAAAGTGGCAAACGCAAAGCCCAAGAACCTCCGCCCGTTCAAAGAAATTACGCAGGCCCACCCGTTCAAAGAAATTACGCAGGCCCACCCGTTCAAAGAAATTGCGCAGGCCCACCCGTTCAAAGAAATTGCGGTCAGTTTCCAAAGAGGCCATGCAAGAGGCATAGATCATCATGACCCCCTGCATTCGCTGTACTGTACTGGCGCATTCGCTCTTGAGGATCTATGCCTCCTGCAGTTGGGCGATGTTCACTCGTGCTCGGCAGTGACTGGGTTAACCTCCTACAGGCCAAACACAATAAAAATAAATGTAATTATTCTGGGAGCAAGGGAGCCAATTTCCCCACAGCAACCTCATTAAAGTTGTGTCCCCTGTTTTTGCGCTGAAACGAGACACACACTGAGAGACGGAAAAAACAAAACCAACACAAATTAGAATTATATTTTTCTTGTACCAAAACTGGGTCCCCTATTCCATTTTCCCCCCTTCTCTTTAAAGCTATATTCCCCAGGATCAAGCATCTCAACACAGTCAGAAAACTGTCTGCAACAGATACTGCTGACAATATGTGTGTAATGGGTCCTTTGTGTACTATCTTAGAGCTTTATGATGTAAGTACAATGCCAAATGTCCAAATTCATCGTTTGAATCTGTAATGTTTTTGTACCAGGATTTATCGTCTGCAATGATCTTGTTTTGAATTAATATGCATATTTATGAGCCTACGTCACAAGGCAGAACTCGGCCGACTATTAGTGTATCGCAATACTGCAGGTCACGAGGTCATCAGTGTGGTGTACACACGTGTCAGTGTACACGTGTACTGATGTTTTTCGGCATCCCTTTGACGTAATTGTTTTCACGAGAAAGTAGAATAAACCTTCCATACTCGCTATGCTGTCAAAATCTCAATGCGGGTTCCGCTCGACCTGCTAGTATTTACTAGTAACGATCGTGCGTACAGTAGTGCACCGAGGACGTGACCTTTGATCCTTTCTTACCCCTCGGAAACACGCACCGTCTTTCCATCATTGAAACAGAACATTGATATTTATACCCACTTTCTGCACTGCAGTCAATTTCACATCTCACACATCAAAGTCTACTTAACTGAAAGCATCATCGGAAACGACAAATGAACCATCGCAACAGAAACACTACCTCTCTGAATCGAGTGAATGAGAGCCCGCGCAGACATAAACCAGCGATGTGCAACGGCTTTGACACACACCGTAGTTTTCAGATCTCTGCAGTATAAAATATGATAAATAGATCGTAACTATATGATAAAACAGGTTTAAAATCTTGCGAAAGCAGTAAGATATAAATTCTACTGAAGATCATGAATTCTGAAAATCACTAGCGCTCGCGGAACTATAGGAAGATCGCCAAAGACCGTAGATTACTTACTGATTCAGCAGGAAAGAGTCAAATTCCGCCGGGTGGGCGGTCAAGCTTGCTTTACGCGTTGCCAGATATTCCCTTGTCCGATGTCAGTTCTACTTAGGGGTATTTTGTCTCTCATTCTCTTTCTTCTCTTCAATTCCGAGTCTGTCATTGTCGGCGCGAGTCGATGATACTTTCTTTTTTCTTCGCTGGTTCATCCGCCATCTTGTCTCTGATTGGTTATAATTATGCAGATGACCTAAGGTCGTATAGAATAGTTATGACGTCAGCTACCATCACCTATCAGAAGCAATTTTGTTACGTGTGCCGTCAGAAGATTCTGGTGGACCTCTTCTCGCTTTGAACGGACGAAAGAACGCATTTGGTGGGACAATAGGGTGGTCACTGTCTAAGTAGGTGTGTATAATGAAGCCCAGTAAAAGCTGTTTGCGAACTGAAGCCGTAAAAATGGTCGGGCGTGTCTCTTTAATAGCTAATGCTAGTTAAAAGATAAGTCTTTTTTTTGTTTTATTAGGTTGGTAATATTTGAGAAACCGCTGGTGCCCATTCACCCTCCGGCCTTTCCCCCCGCTCACCCCCCCCCCCTCTACCCCCCCCGGACACACGCACGCACACCATACAGACGCGCGCAAAATGGGGTCAGTGTGAGGACATCCTAAACATGCTCAAAAGAAATAATAAGGCTCTTTTATTTTTACGTTATTATCCTACTCGTGGAAATGCGGACAGCCTTCCCCGGGAAAGCGTGTAGCCACGGTGCAGCGCCACACGATCAACCGATTATTATTATTATTATTATTATTATTATTATTATTATTATTATTATTATTATTATTATTGTTATTGTTATTATTATTATTATTACCCAGCACAAAGCTTTGCCTCTCCAAGCTGCGGTAAGGTCTGTGCTTTGCGGATCGGACTCAACAACATTCTTCTTTTCAGTCTACCTCATGTTTTGGCTGTTTCGTGCATGGAAGCGACACGGTTGTAAAGCCACGTCATGTTTTCAAACACGCTGTCCACACCCAGTGAAATGATGCTTTCGTCTTTTAAGTGGATATAGGCATTTACTTGAACAGTCAGCATGTCTGCCACCCTCCCTCCACCAGATCCTTTATCTGCACGAGACATAGATTGAAATGAGCCTCGGCAACCACAGAGGCTCAGGACAATCTACGCAGCAGTCCTGGAAGCAGAAAGGCCAGCGACCGCAAACACGGGATGACTGTTGCCCAGCTGGACGCCTCATAATCCCTTCCCCGCCACTGTACCTACATTTTTGTCTCTGAAATGTGTGTTCACTACCGAAGCTGCCACCAAACTTGCTGTCTCTCTCATCCTATCTCGCATCGACTACTGCAACTCTCTCCTTTCCGGCCTCCCTCACTCTACCACTTTCACTCTCCAGCACGTCCAGAACAATGCTGCCCGCCTCGTCCTCAGAAAGAAAAAGTCCGACCACATTACTCCCCTGCTCAAGCTCCTTCACTGGCTTCCCATCCCACAACGCATTCAATACAAGATTTTGTCTCTCTGCTACAAATCCCTGAACAACTGCGCTCCTGCCTATCTCTCCAACTTACTTCACCCTTACATCCCTTCCAACTCCCTCCGCTCTTTCTCCGACCCTCTCCGCCTCCACATCCCCCGCACCAAACTCAGCACTTTCGGCCCCCGCTCCTTCTCAGTATACGGTCCATCCACCTGGAACACTCTCCCACTCTCTCTCCGTCAGAAAGACTCTCTCTCCTCCTTCCAGTCCGCCCTCAAAACTCACCTCTTTCAACAGTTCTAGCACTACATCACCACACTCCCCACCCCAAGCTGACCGTCGTAATGTATTTCACTATTTGTGGTACGTGAGTCGTTGTCTAAAGCGTGCGCATGCGTGCGCGAGTAGTGAGTGCGCGCTTAGAGTTATAATTATTATAAGATAAGCGCATTATAAATACCGTAATTATTTATTATTATTATTATTCATTCACCGACCAAACGCCAACACCGCCAAAGAAATATGGACACAAATTGGTCTCAGCAAGAGGCATAGATCCTCATGAGCCCCCGCAGTCGCGGGGGCTCATGAGGATCTATGTCTCTTGCAGTTGGATCGTGTTCATTTTTTTTCCTCGAAAGTGAAGGGGTTGTAGCAGACAACACCTTGGTGTAAGAGGCGACCAGATACCAACGATCACGCCAAGCCTGTTCCAGCGGCTGACGACGACAGTAGCACCCTGCACCCAGGGTCATGACAGGTTACATGTTCTAACCCCACACCCAGCAAATCGTGTCAATATATTAACCCTTTCAACGGCAGCCGCTCTACCCGGATGTCAGTAATTCAAATGAAACGCGAGGCACGGACACCAGCAAGAGAAGTGGAGCCTTCTTGTAATTTGTAGCAACCTCCTATATTATGCTGCTTTACCTGACAAGACTAACAACTGGTTGTCTCCCTCGATTCGCTACCGCTGAGGGAGACAGCTAGTGCGCGTACAGACATTCTGAGTTAATCCCCGCAGATGATGGTCAAAAGATAGTCTGGAAATGAAGGAAGACTGACGCTGGTTGTCACCCTCGATTCGCTGCCGTCTATCGGCGGCAGCGAATCGAGGGTGACATCCAGTGTGGAGAAGCGAATAACTAGCAAGGCCATACCGCAGTCCCCAGTGTCTTGAAAGAGTGAAAAAAGCGCGGGGAGAGATCGGCATTACACAACCAGCTTCTGATCCTGATTGGTGTTGCCAGTCTCGCTTTCAACCGACCGGAAGCCGCAGAGACGCTAATTAAAGCGTCGTTGTGAAATCGAAGCCTCGCTGTGAAATAGAGGCCGTCTTTTGATTCCAAGCTGCGTTCAATGTGACTTCGGCGTCACAACGTGCAGTACTAACGGAAAATGCCACCGAGGAGGAAAAATGAGAAAGAAATGTGATGGCAAGGGTTGTAACTCATTTTCATCCAAGTCAGTTTCAGTCCTGCGAGCGGATCAACCGTGACAGTTCGAGGGACGTGGGGGGGGGGGGGGGGGGAAGGGGGGAGGGTGGTGGAGGTGGGGGCCTAATTGAGCGCGTCTGAGTGAGTTATTTATTGCTACTGGCGTGGAAGAAAAGAACAAAAGCGCGCAAGTTTTCAGCCATCATAGCAAACCCACCGCCATCAACAATTAGCCACTAAATATGCAATGTTAAGACGATAGCTCCATATATTGCTCTGCCAGCCATTACTTTCACACTGGCTACGGTCAAGTATGACATGTCTTGATGTGCTTAAAATTAACAGCAGCAGCAACAACAAAACAAACAAAAAAAAAACAAGCCCCCCACCCCCCCCCCCACAAACAAACAAACAAACAAACAAACAAACAAACAAACAAACAAACAAACAAACAAACAAACAAACGAAAGAACGAACAAGCAAAACAACAACAAAATGTAAAACAACAACAACAACAAACAAACAAAAGCAAAACGAAAAAGCAAAGACGCTCGCAAAACCAACCTATCAACCAACCAACCAACCAAGCAAGCAACCAACCAACCAAAACAAAAGAACACAATAATAAACCAAAAGCAAATTAAAAAAAAAAGCAAACCAAGCCAAGCCAAACCAAGCCAATTCAAACCAAACGCAACCAAACCAAACTAAAGCAACCCAAGCAAGCAAGGGAGCAAGCAAGCAAACAGACAACTGTTTACACGAGTGCTGCCTGGCCCTGAGGTGGAAATGTCTGTCTGAGAAAGTCCATCAAAGGGCGTTGTACTTTTCACGTCGTTAGTGACGGCCTGTCAAAGAAAGCGACTTCAAACGGCTTCACGCACAAATCGATCTGATAGAAAAACCACTCCTTGTAATGAGCTTCATCAAAATAGCAGAACAACTTTTAGATCTGTTACGAATTCATTAACGTGTAACAGGGGATCTAAACTGTTCAGTTGTAAAGTTAATGCCCTCAAGAGGCATAGATTCTTATGTGTCTCCGCATTCGCGGGGGCTCATCAGAATCTGTGCCTCTTCTTGTTTCAACCCATTTAGATCATTTCTGGTCGTGTGGGCAAAGTATTTGGGTTTAAATGTGTGATGGGTCTTTAAAAAAAAAAATCAATCTGAAGAAGAAAGTGGAAGGTAAATGAAGGGCCATTACTCTGTATTACAATGGGAACACTACAAGTGCCGTGTTCGGAAACCAAAGAGCATGTCACCAGGTACGACAGAGCAGACGACAAATTTAGGTGTGCTCGTTTGTGATTTTGGACCTTACGACCAAGAGCCGTAATGCCCACAATAACAGACTAGCACACGTAAAGTCGACATTGGCCGGTTTTGAGACTTTGCAAATTAATCTGGCCGTACGCTTGAACTATCGGGGCCGATTCGTTCTCCAAAATGGTGTCCGAAAGAGATCTGCTACAAGGCGGGCTTTGGTTGCCAAAATTCACCGACACAAGGGGTTATCAATGTTGCCTTGCCTCAACTAAGACCTTCCTACCCTTCTTGTCACATTCCATGAGAGTAGGGACACGTATCACATAGTTTCAGCTGCCCTTTGATCCTGAAGGGAGGAACCCTTCTTAACGAAACAAACATGGAGATGCAGTCAAAGAGAAATAAGCAATCCAGACCAAAAAGGTGACTGCCAAGCGTGCAAAATGCAAAGAAGTACCCAGCGGAGAAAGAAACCGTCGTTTCTAAGCGTGTTTCTTTCTCCGTTGGGTACTTCTTTGCATTTTACACGCTTGGCAGTCAACGTTTTGGTCTGGATGGCTTATTTGTCTTTGACTGCATCTCCATGTTTGTCTCGTTTTCCTTGTACTAGCCTTTTCGACTGGCTTGCATTCACGTTTGGTTTCACGTTTTGCTTACTTACCACCGACTATTGTCTTTTTGTCATTTTCTTATGCTAAAACTATTTTTTGTAAAACTACATGTTTCTCTCTCTTATGAGTTTTTCGTTGACGTCATTTTTATTTTACTTTTACGCACTTTTATTCTTCCTTTTATTTTATTTTACGTCACCTCCTTCAGTTGCCACATTCCTTCTGCGAATGAAGATAAGTAGCGGCTGATCTCTCTGTTTGTCTATTTTGACAAAGGGTATTTACCCGAAATATTAAAAAACTGTGTTGTAAACGTCTTTCAAAGCGTGTTTCTTTCTCCGTTGGGTACTTCTTTGCATTTTACACGCTTGGCAGTCCCCTATTTGGTCTGGATTGACTTTCCTTAGAAGTAAAGCTTTTTTACTGTTTTAATTCTTTTCTGAACAGAATTATTTTACTAAAGAAGTTTAAAGGACACGAACTCATCCAATGTCTTTCTTCAAACTAGCTATATGCAAAGGTTCAAGTAAATATGACAAAAATTACGAACTCTAATCTGGGTCAACCGACTTCCTATAAACGGTTGTTTATGTCTTCAATGAGACATTCAATTACAATGTGCTCGGAGGCGCTCTTAGCCACCCACTTAAGAAAGTATTTCGCCAAACGGCGCTTCGCGCCAAATGTACGTTCAGCAGCGAGGTTAGCGTAACTAGACATAACATAATTTTTATCTTGTTACTTCAAGTGTGAGAGGTTTAGCCTGCCCGCCTTTGACATCATGGACATGCTATTAAATTCGCCCCACCGCGACCGTCCTAAAAAGTCCCTTCTATAAATAGAAGGGACTTAAAAACCCAAACCAACCCGCCATTACAGATATGTGGTTTCCTGGTCCCATTTTGAAAGGAAGTCAGACGAGAGTTGGCAACAAAGAGAGAAGGGGAAGATTACCCAATGACGCAAATAAAGTGAAATTGCCTGCCCCTGCCACTGGAATAATTACTTTCCCTGATCCAAATTTCTCTCCCTTGTCTCCCGCTACTCCATTGTTGATTATTCCCCTTGATCTCGCCTCATGTGTCCTGGCGTCAGGTGTCATGTCAGTCGGTGGACATTTGTAGCAGTAAACGCGAACACACACGCACGCACGCACGCACGCAGGCACGCACACACACTCCAAGACTCAAAATGCGCTAAGCTAATCAGTAACTACCTTTCAACTATCACGGTCAATGGATTTGGCAGTTGGCACTTAAAGTGCAGTAGTTCAGCACAGCAGAACCTGTTTAGCGTGACCACCCTCACGACGGATCACCTCTCTCTAAAGACCATCATTCAGGTGATTGCTGTGAGTGTGGCTGTAGCTGTGACTGTGGCTGTTGCCACCTGAATGATCGTCTTAAATGACAGGTAACACTTTCTGCCCTTCAAGACTTCTCTTGAGAAAGTACCTGTCCTCAAAGACCACATTTTTCTCTCTCTCTAAAAAAAAAAAGAGGTTGGTACCGGTTTTACTGTATCACTGAAATTATCACCAATTCCTTCGGACACCGGAGTTATTTTCATCTAATTACCCCAATGCAGGCACCTATTTACTACAAAAAACCCAAAGCAATGCCGTTCCATTAAAACATATCCGTCACCATAACTCTTCTGCTTCATTCGTCAAATGGCTGCTGGTATGGGAGCTTGGACCTTCCCGCTCTAAAAAGTGCTGAAGTGTGAGAGGCTTTCGTTTATGTGCTTTTCTGTGATTTTGGGCCTCAAGACTAGAAGCCGTACGGTGCAAAATCACAGATTAGAGCACACAGTTGAAACCATTTTTCATTTCTTTTTCACGGTCATCCATTTCACATTCTCGCACATTCGTAGCTTAAACCGGAACGGCTGCCCCATTTTAAGGATGCAAAGAGCTCCGACATCTATCAATAAGAGGCATAGATCGTCATGAGCCAATGCAGAGGTTCATGACCATCTGTGACTCTTGTTGATGGTAGGGACTAAAGGCGGGACAGAGTGCGTGTCAATTGTCCGCTGTTCAAATTACTCCGCCATTTGTTCTCGCGAGACTGGCACGACTGCTTTTATTCTCACCTCCTATCGTGAGAGATCTTACGCGTAACGGCCCAAATTTATCACCTAATGGCCTACTGCTCTTGAGGAAACACAGATGTAAAATGGCCCGCTAGAGGCACGCACATGCACATCTTTTTGAGCCTCGCCGTGTGACATCGCTCAGATGATAATGTTTAGAACAGAGCAATATTGTAAATGTTTCAAGTAGTATCTGAGAACGTTGAAAGAAACTCAGCGATGGGGTGGAACGCGCATGGGCCTTTCCGAGCGCAGAGATATCTCATCTTACCGAACTGAAAGGAACAGTAATCATCTATCTCATCTTGACCGAACTGAAAGGAACAGTAATTATCTGTCTCATCTTGACCGAACTGAAAGGAACAGTAATCATCTGTCTCAAAGGAACAGTAATCATCTGTCTCATCATGACCGAACTGAAAGGAACAGTGATCATCTATCTCATCTTGACCATCTCATCTTGACCGAACTGAAAGGAACAGTGATCATCTATCTCATCTTGACCATCTCATCTTGACCGAACTGAAAGGAACAGTAATCTACGATTTTTTTCCTTCAAGAATATTTATCAACAGTTGACTATTAACTGGCACATATCCCATAATAATCAATGCTTGTATCAAGTACATTCACTCCGTGGTCGCATTTGCCAAATGTGGGTGTCACCTGGCGACTATGTATCAGTTATAGGAGACAGATCGACCATAATAATTCAAGGGTAGTGCCAGATTAACTTGGCGCCTGATGGCGCCAAGCTAATCTGGCACTACCCTTGAATTATTATGGTCGATCCATCTCCTGCTGAAGTGCGTAGGGGCCAAATGGGTTAACCCTCCACAGACCACTCGCAAAAGACATAGATTCTCGTGAGCCCTTATATGTGCCTTTTGATTAACCCATTCGGCCCTAACGCAGGAGACGGATCGACCATAATAATTCAAGGGTAGTGCCAGATTAGCTGGGCGCCAAGCTAATTTGGCACTGCCCTTCAATTATCATGGTCGATCCATCTCCTGCATCTGGTGTATAGTCATTAGATGACGCCTCCAAAATTTGAAATACGGCCCGTCGGGCTGAATGAGTTAAATCACCTTCGTGGTGGACAAAAGATCTTAAGTCCGAAAGGTTTGATATGTGTCTCTTGCTTGCACGCAATGACCCGGTCTATAATTATTTATTTCTCTTTCTGTAAGTTCAGACGCACATTCTCACGTGGTCTGTTTCACACATTGAGAGAAATTTCTCATCCAATGTTTTACGTCACACATTGGACAAAATGTCGTCATAATTTCACAAATTGCGCTGTTCTTTCTCGTCTGTTTCACACATAGGGATAATTTTCTCACATTTTTACGTCACACGTTGTAAAAATGTCGTCGTTTGTTTCACAAATCGGGATAATTTTCTCTCGGATTTTTAACGCCATATTTTATCCGTAAAAATTCTCGTCAAAATGCGTCAGATTGAGAGGACTGACCTTTCTGAAAGTGTGTCGCGTCTGCTTCACGTATCGAGCAAAATTTCTCATATTTCTCGCATTTTGTCAAGCAAAGTAAAAATCTCTGTATTATAATGTCTCAGTGACTCGCAGCGAACTAGCTCTTATTTTCTAAGGCCGGGCCATCCATCCAACCGCTCATGAGATCGCTACTTTTTTTCTGTGCCTCTGTGACACAGATATAAATGCCAATGTCAACGCATGCTCGAAGAAGGTTTAACCCCTTCGTGGTTATGATTATTGATTCAGAAATCCCAGCAGCTCTACGCTCAAGTACTCGAACAGTTTCAGCAACAAGAATGTACCCGGGAGGTTAGCAAGATGCATAGAACCTCATGAGCCCCCGCAATCGCGGGGGCTCATGAGGTTCTATGCCTCTTTCAGTTGGGCGATGTTCGCTTTTTATTGCCAGCGAAAGGGTTAAGGTGTTCACGGGGATCTACATACACCTCTTGCGGGGATCTACATACACCTCTTGCGGGGATCTACATACACCTCTTGCGGGGATCTACATACACCTCTTGCGGGGATCTACATAACCTCTTGCGGGGATCTACATACACCTCTTGCGGGGATCTACATACACCTCTTGCGGGGATCTACATACACCTCTTGCGGGAATCTACATACACCTCTTGCAGGGATCTACATACACCTCTTGCGGGGATCTACATACACCTCTTGCGGGGATCTACATACCTCTTGCGGGGATCTACATACACCTCTTGCGGGGATCTACATACACCTCTTGCGGGGATCTACATACACCTCTTGCGGGAATCTACATACACCTCTTGCGGGGATCCACATACACCTCTTGCGGGGATCTACATACACCTCTTGCGGATGTCGGGAAGAGAGTTTGTTGTCAGACTAAAGCTAAAAAAAAAAAAGAAGAAAAAAGAAAGAAAGAAAAGAAGAAGAAAAAACCCAGATGATTGTAAGCAGGAGCCTAGGTCCTCATGAGGCCCTTGCAGGCAGCCTCCAGGCACAGCTCTTCATGAGCCCCTGAGGCTTGCACTAAAGAAACTCACGAGGATCTGTGCCTGTCGCAAGATTGACAAGCGTTTGGATGGGGGAGTTTGAAGTGCTCGACCCCGCCAGAGAGGACGAACGGCCAAAAACTGCATATCTCCATGGCACAGCCTTCGGTTGCCATGGCTACACGACAGAAAAACGGGGTCTTCAGGAAGGAGAATGCGCGACACTCGTCCTGCGTGGCTTGGGGGTTGGGGGGGGGGAGATCGGAGGGGGGTGGCTGGGGGTAGGGTCTGCCAACACCATACATTTACAAGATGCATAAATTGTGATGAGCCCCCGCAATTGCGGGGACAATGAATGTATCTTATGAGTAATTTATATGTGTGCACATCAGACGGGCGTGTATAACCGAGTGCCTAATGACTCCATTTTAGCTACAATGGGTAGGAAATGTCAGAAATAGCCACGAGGGACTTGTTGAGCAGAAGTGAAGTGATATTGAGAAATGGTGTGGAGAAAAAGCAAGAGTGCGGGTCGGGCTGTTTCCGGTCTGTCATGAATCTGGAATCAGATTAGAAATGTCAAAATTCAGATAACATAAAAATCTCAGACTTGGGATTTTAGCTTTGAGGATGGTTGCTCTACAGAAACAAGTGGTGGTGGGGGAATTGCGAGGAGGGAGTGGGGGTGGGGGTGGGGAGGAAGGGATTGGGAGGATCATGAAGACCTGTGTCTCTTGCAGGTGGATTGTCTTTAGCCTTTCTCGACAGTGAAGGGGTTGAACCCGAACTAATTAATCAGTCTGATTGGCAGTCTCCGCACATCAAAGTAGCATAGAGTGTTGCTCTTCGTTGCGAATGGCCCTCGTCCAGTATCAAAATCAACACTCGTGCGAAGACTTTCAACCAGACCTGGTGCATGTACATTAAGCACAGATTGACATCAGCCCCGTACAGCAGCAGGGGCTCATCAGAATCTAAGCCTCTTGCTTTCTATTCATTGACCTCGTCTACATCTCGCGAGACCAACACTCGTACGGAAGTCCTCAACTTGGCTGACCCGGTTGCAAGAGGCATTGATTCTCATGAGCCCCTGCAGTCGCAGGGGCTCATGAGAATCTATACCTCTTGCTGACAGTCATGGGGTCATTTGACATCCTCAGGCCGAGAGAGTTGTGGGGAAGCAAGCGTACGACTGAACACTTCTGTGGGAGACTGAGGACTGAAGACCAACACGACGGACCCAAAAAGTTCAACACTCGTGGGGCGAGAGGAGTCTGCACTTTCCTTATCTACGGTGCCTCCCTCTGGGCGGGGCGGGCGGACATTTTGTGGCTGCTTATATCCCCGTAAAGGCAAAAGACGATAAGTCCATCTTTGCGAAAAGCGAGATTTTAAAAAATTGTAACAGAGTACACATCTCGCTTTTCACAAAAATAGATTTACTGTCTTTTGCCTCCTGGCCATCATGAGATTTCAGAAAAGTGCACCTGAATGAAGGACCAGCTTTGTCTCAGATTACACATGAAAATTAGCAGATCCATCAGTCGGACATTTGTCTAACAGAAAAGATGATATCGTGTTCATATCGTGTTCATATCGTGTCATTTTGAGCAGGGAAAGAATTAACCCTTTTAGCCCCGGACCCTACAGCAGGAGATGGCTTGCGGCGCCGCCGCCCAAGCTAATCTGGCACTTCCCTTAAATTATCATGGTCAAGCCATCTCCTGCAGCTGCTATATAGTTGGGACCTTGGGGCTGGAGGGAGTTAAATGGTATCACTCTGATCATCCAGTCAGTAATTGGCTGTCACACTGCTCAGCCAGTCAGTAAAATGGTATCACTCTGATCAGCCAGTCAGTAATTGGCTGTCACACTGCTCAGCCAGTCAGTAAAATGGTATCACTCTGATCAGCCAGTCAGTAAAATGGCTGTTATTCTGATCAGCCAGTCAGTAAAATGGCTGTCACTCTGATCAACCAGTCAGTAAAATGGCTGTCACTCTGATCAGCCAGTCAGTAAAATGGCTGTCAGCCAGTCAGTAAAATGGTATCACTCTAATCAGTCAGTCATTAAAATGGTATCACTCTGATCAGCCAGTCAGTAAAATGGTGTCATTATGACCAGTCAATCAATAAAATTGTGTCATTTTGACGAACCATTCCATTTCGTTGCGCTATTTTGACCAGCAAAACAATACTGTTTTGTCATTCTGATCTGCAAATCAATAAAATCGTGCCATACGTAATAACCACATTCTGAATACCCAATAATATTGGACATCAATAAAAAATAATAAAATAAAGTCACCCTAACCACCATACAAACGTGTCATTTTGATCAACCAATCAAAATTAACGCGTCACCAACCAGTAATTGCTGTCGTTCTATTTTGACCAACCAATCAATAACATTATGCCATCCTGACCAACCAGTCAATAAGTGCGTGCCATTCTGACTAGCCAATCCATGATCGCGTGCCGTCAGACGATTGGCTGGAAGAGCAGGAAGATATCAGCTGTCAAACAATCATGCTGCATTCCTACAACACACTCACAGCAAACTCCCAGTCATGTGCAAGGGGCATAGAGCCTAGTGAGTCTTTGTAGACTGCATGGGCTCACTAGGATAAATGTCTCTTATTGGTAAAAAATGTCTGTCCAAATTTATTTTGTTTCTTAGACGGAGTATAATAGACAGCGGGGTTCGTAGCAGACGACTAACCATTAAGGTCTGACTCTGAAACAAGATTTGTATCAACCACGATAATGTATCAAGGGTTGCGCCAGAATAGCTTGGCGCTTATAGTCCCAGCAAAGCACTTGCAAACATAGCTTTAAAAAAATCTATCTCTGACACACTGCATCACGATGAGCATTATCCATGATAGTTCAAAGGTGGTGCCAGAATAGCTTGGCGCCTGTAGGCGCCAAGCTATTCTGGCACCACCTTTGAACTGTCATGGTTATCTGCCTCCTGAACTATTCTCTAGACGCCAAGCTATTCCGGCACCACCACAACTGTCATGGTTATCTGCCTCCTGAACTATTCTCTAGACGCCAAGCTATTCCGGCACCATCCGTGAACTATCATGGTCAATCTGTCTCCTGAAAGAGTACTCTCTGTAAGACACTCAGCAGTGGGCGAGGGAATACTATTAGTAATAATTGGTTTGAACATGCAACGCTTACAAACACTAAAGAGGGCAGGCTTGAGGTTTCAGAAACAATCGTTTTTCTTCTGACAACAATGAAGTCGACGATGATAATGATAATGAAAATAATTATGATGATGATGATGATGATGATGACACTGGCCCGTACAGCCTAAAGATTTAAACGGCCAAAATCACAGACCATGACACCGACATTCGAAGCTGCTGTGGCAGAGACGCATCTTGTCGGTGTATGCGCTCGGGTAGTGAATGTCAAGTTGCCTTGCCCACTGAGAAATTGATGAAGCTTTGCGCATTAACCCCCTCCCCCATCCGCTACCCCTGTACCTTGACAACGCCCACCCTCCCCATTCCTCTCCCAAGCTGTCCCAACTCTTACCTCCCCCCCAGCCCCAACGCCATATCATCTATCTTCGGTCGTTGTAATGCAGTGCAATCTGCAGTTACCAGTCTAGCCGGGCCTTACACCGCGCTGCCGTCTGTGAGTCGGTCGCCCACTCCTATTTCAATTGTGGCACCACTTTGAGTCCTCGTCCCACCGACCGTTCGCTCGGCCAAATTTATGATCTGTTCCTCAGTTAGCAGAAGACCCTCGAGACCGGCAGACGGCCGTAGATGGCCCGCGCACAATCGTGCGCGGGGCCAACTACGGCCGTCGTCGGCCCGAAGGTCCAATGCTGCAGGAGTCGCTATTCTTCTGTCCTGGCGCGATTCCAGTCACTGACTAAAATTGAGCTGGTGTCTCAAAGGTTATGACCAATATTTAAGTTTCTGCTGGACTGGTCTCAGCGTTGGGTCCGAAATCACGGGACTAGTCAGTACATGAGTTAACCCCTTCACTGCTCAAGGTGCTGAACACGACCCAACCGCAAGAGAATAGATCCCCACGAGAAGCTCTGTCCATGTAACGCACGCAGACTTGCCCACAGTCGCACGTACAGACTCACGCAACAGACTCAGACGGGCGCATTCATGCGGTAAAACACAACACACAGGCTCCCTTTCTAAAGTGACTTTATACAATATAAATATACCAAAAAAACGCTCACACTATCAAGCTATACACATCACATACACATCACAATATCTTTGCCAGGCTAGGTTTTAGTTTCACACTGTCTCCAACCTGTTTGATGTTATTGCCTGGTTACGTTGGTCTAGGCGTGAAAGTCCTTCGTCGTACGCTTCTTCTTGCCGTCCTGTCTCTTTGGCACGGACGTCCTCGTTCTCGTACGGTAGCGCAGTTCTCGCTTTGACTCGGGCGTCTTGGTCCCGGTCAGACTCACTCTCAGTGAAGAGCTGGAGGGATGACCTCACGTTAGGTCCCACCTGTGACTCGACGTCTCGGCGTCCGTCTTTCCACTCTTTACAAGAACTCTGAATAGACAACAAAAGTCCCAACGTAACGCTTGCTAAACACAGAACACATTGGATAAATGAGAAACGTCACGTAACCTGGCTGATACAAATAACTCACACGTTCATTCACACACACACACGTGCTTCATAAACTGTCTATTTCCGCAACACCCCCATATCTCTGTCACTATCTTGAAACAGACTATAGCCTAACACTCTTGCTATACACTACTCTATACACTGGAAAAGACTATGCTTAACCATCCACGTACTACCTTCATAGCGACTTAGACATACACACCTCACATTCTTTTAGTTATCCATCTCGGTAAATAACTGTAAACCAAAAACACCGGTTACTTCACTGAATTCTAAACCAACATAACTAAACCAAACCGGTCAACACCATACAAGCAAATTACTCTTAGCAACGCATACTGTCTTTAACTACACAACTATCAATACTACATATATAGAAACATACCTGAAATCTAGGCTTCAGAGTCTTGGAATACGGGCTAGGTATCTCAAACACAACCGTTCCATACGACAAGACAGCCCGTACTAATATATTCCTGCTCTGACAGACACAGCTTTTGCCTAGAACTCACTATAACAGTACTCACTAAAACTCCGTGCCAACCATGTCTTACAGATTCCACATGGACAGCAGGCCGCACGGACTATCGGCACAAACAAACCGTTAACAAAACCCGTACCGTACTAACCCTAATGTGTGAGCACTATGCACGAGCATAGAGCTTCATCACAGTCCATTTAAAGACCAAATGTCACAACATTTAAAGGACATTGATAAAATTGGTCTTAGCGAAATTGGTCTCAGCAAGAGGCACACATCCTCATGAGCCCCCGCAGTCGCGGGGGCTCATGAGGATCTGTGCCTCTTGCTGGCACTAATTTGTATCTAACTTTGAAGGAATTGGTCTCTTTGCGCTGAACTAATACAGATTTCACAAGCACGGTCTGCGTCCGCTTGGCCAAACAATAGGGTAACCCCTTCTCTGCCCAGAAAACTGAACGCCAGCCTTACTGCAAGAGGCATAGATCCTCACGGGCCTCCGCAGTTGCAGGGGCTCATGAGGATATATGCCTCTTGCTGAGACCAATTTGTATCGATGATGGTCGCTGAATGAACAAACCTTTCAGAAATAAAATCTGCATAATAATAATATATAATAATATAATAATAATAATAATAATAATAATAATATAATAATAATAATAATAATAATAATAATAATACCGTTATTCACTGGTAAACATCAGGTTAACGGACCATAGAACGTGCTGAAGAGCTAAGGCAGCTGCTAGTTTCTATTTAGACCTATGTCCCTTCAAGACAGGAAACTAGGCTTCAAAATGACTGACACAGCACACACTAGGACGTCACCCGAGCTGTCGGCAAGTTGCTTCCCTTTTCTGATCTGTATGACACGTGACTCCTGGCGGCCATTTCTCGCGCTAACCCAGTCCTCGCGCTCGGCACGCGCACAATACAGCGCGATAGGACAACACGTGCACAACAGACAACTCACACTCGTGGCGCGAGCGACTTCATCACCTCGGCCAATCAAATGCTCACGTTTCATCGAACTGTCCAATCGCTACGTGCCACAAACGGGACTGTCGGGGTGTAAAATCTATGACCTTTTTCATAGAAAAATCTACGACCTCCTGCATTCTGGAGCACGCAGACGTAGATGAGGCTAAGCTTTGGCAGAAAGAGGGATGAGACCCTTAGAGCTGTCTCGAGCAGAACTATATGTTGACAAAATATTCCACGATGTAGTGCACAGACACGTCATTCATCTGACACTTCATTCATCTGACACGTCATTCATCTGACACGTCATTCATCTGACACGTCATTCATCTGACACGTCATTCATCTGACACGTCATTCATCTGACAAAGACAGAAGGAGCAAGGTGGTAGTCGGGAGTTCAAGAGGCATAGACCCTCATGAGCCCCTGCGAATGCAGGGGCTCATGAGGATCTATCCCTCTTGCAGATGTTAGAGCTGTTGATGCCTATGAAGATCTATGACTTCCTGCCGGTGTAAGAGGTTCGCTGTAGGAGTGTGTAGGAACGTCAAGCCTGTGATCTGAAGCATCAGGGAAATAGAGCGAATGGATCAAGTCCTCAGGACACCCAGGAATGGACTCGAGGCATCAGGTGTCATTGTGTCAAACAGCAGGACTCAAGCAAGGCCTAACCCTTTTACGGCCTGGCATGAGCGAGCGCCGTCCGACTGGAAAATGGCAAAGAACGCAGTGCGTCCTCGCAGAGGTTGGACCCATGTCAAACACCACGCAACTGCAAGAGGCAAAAAACGTTCTGAATCTAAACAGACGCCGGGAAAATGCGAACACAACACTGACCAAACTGCACTGTCGCTGTCACTGTTGGGTTCTTTGCCTCTTGCTGGTAGCTTCAATACTCGTGTTCCTTGGATGAATGCTTTTTTTTTTTTTTTTTTTAAAGCGTTTTTATATTGCATTGTTTCTAAGATTTAGTTTGTGACCGCTGGACCTAATCACAGAATCAACTCCCGATGACTTCCACCATCCGAGTAGTAGATAAGCTAGCCAATGACACTGATCTACGTCATCCACAGGATTTGATTGGATTGGATTGGATTGTACATTGCTTAACGTCCCGACAGCAACAAGGCTTTCTCAGGACGTGCTGCACTGCTTGTGAAAAAAATAATAAACAAAATATTGAATGTAGTCGCCAGCCGGTCCAATACGTTAAATAAACCTACGATATGGGGCCTAAATAAAGCTAACACCATTTAGCAACACACATCCAATATCAAGAGCTACAGGCAGCGCAGACAGTAGGGAGAGTTTAAAATAGGAAAATACAGGTGAATGTAGCAAATGTAGACAGAAACACATGCCCCAGAATAGAGAGGAAAACCCACCCTGTGGGGCTGACCAGGGTGACCCTGGGAACTAAAAAATACCTAACCCTACCCAAGTCCCCCAGGGCAGGAGCTCATGAGAATCACTGGGCACCGCATCTTGCAGACAGATAGTGTTTGCCGTGAGACAGGACCCTCCTTCCACAACACGATCAAGAAAGAAGAGGCCAGGAAAAGACAGATAGCAACATGGCCGCAGAACGTCCAGTGACCTCTTCCTTCTAAGGAACCCAGACGTAAAGTGGTTCTGAAAGAGACGTGGGTCTTTATGAATTCCTGCAGTCTGAAGGAAGCGAGGTGGAGATGTGTTTAGATGGACGAGTGTTGTTCTTGGAGTCGCGGTCAATTAAGAAGCAGTATGTGTTTGTTCATCGCAGTCAGCTTCTGCGTCACGCAACTGCAAGAGGCATATAACCTCATGAGCCCCCGCATCTGCCCATTGATACCCTCATTTACGATCTGTGCTCTTTTGAACGTCACGAGTTATTTAGCATTGAATTTACAATACGTAAATTATATCATTTCACGAGCGCAAGGTTAGTCAGTTGGCATTGAAGGGGTCAACTCACAGTTCACAGAGTCAGTTGAAAGGTCACAGATCTGCATTGGCGCCTCTTAACCCTTACAGGCAGTAATTGAGCATCTGTGCTGTAGTACGCAGGACACTTGCCTGCCCATCTGACATTATGTCGGCGAGACGGACTGATAGCAACCAAATCCTTTTGAAGGTCAAAGGGAAATAAGTGCGCCGACTGGACACATTCCTGCAGAGTTATCCTCTCGTCTGCAAGAAGCAGAGATCCTCATGAGCCCCTTTCAAATGCGGGGGCTTATGAGGATTTCTGCGTCTTGTATACAGGGGGGGGGGGGGGGGGGGGCGAATTTGTCTCCACGTTCTTCAAGCAGCGATGGTGTTCAGTTGTCGCAAGAGATCCTCGTCTGAATGTGTGTGCAGAACTAATCATTAGGCAAACGTTGTCTGAGAGACAGCTAGGTCTTTACCTTGTGCTGACGGTCTGGGGAGGTCTGTGGAACAGGTCCTTTCATCTCCTAGAGGCACAGATCCTCGTGAGCCCCTGCTGGAAGCAGGGGCTCACGAGGATCTATGCCTCTAGCTGAAAATTGTCCCTACAATCTAGTTTCTTCAGGGACCTCAGATTAGTGCAGGGTCGTGATGCTAGCGTAAGTTTTCTAGGTCCTGAGCAAACAGGTTTTATCCGCAATACTAGTGAGTGTAGACTGTCATGATACGAGATGGGTACTACGTAGGATCTTAATTGGGACCCCGCCTTTGGGCAAGAATAGCCATCATGTGCCTCTCTTTACCTACGTCCTGAGTAAGTCTTCGCTGTGTCTTGACGTTCAGCAAAGTAATCCATCCATCCATCCATTCGTCCCTATAATCAACCTATCCATCCATCCACCTTCAATACTCTTCGGCATTTTCGGTAGTAAAAGATCCATCTACCCATCCACTAACCTATCCATCCATCCATTTACCAGTCTAACCATCCATTCATCCATCCACCCATCCATAGTTTACCTGAAGATCTTTCTCTCGTGCTTGAAAAGACTCGCTTCGTTCTGTATCACTCGAACAGAGGAGAGCTTAAGTGCATCACGCCTGCTCTGCCCATCCTGACTCTTCCCCAGATCTCTGTGTAATGCACAATTCGCTCCCCTGACAGTGCTTTTTCCTACTTAGGCAATGCGCAAAGGACCGTCGGGCGGCAGTCGGCCCGCGCACGGCTGTGCGCGGGCCAAAGGCGACCGATGTCCGCCTGATGGTCCTTTGCGCACTGGGTACTTACTCTAGTCCGAAGCGTCGCAGGTTCGAATCCAGCTGAGTTCTAGATTTGTTTAGACCCTATTCGGTGCCCCGACTTTGGAATCCCTTTTGTGGTGGACAAAAGACTTAACGTTTAAGTTGCAGCACACGGCTCTATACCACGCTGCCTGCCAACATAATCCCTTGCTGTGATTAGGGAAGCGAATGAATAATTTTAGCAGGAAAGGTAAACGGCGTATACACAGTACGCTCACACGCCCACCCACGCGCCCACCCACGCGCCCACCCACACAAGTCTCGTGTTCTGTTGTATCTGGGGCGTGAATATATGATTACGGCATACGCGGGGGATGACGCAACCAACCCTTGAAATAATCCCGCACAAAGCACCAGGCCAGGTCTCCCCGCAAAAAAAAAAAAAAAAAAATAAAAAAATCCCTCACCCGGGTCTGCCCTGGGGGACTTGGGTGGGGTTAGGTACTTTTTAGTTCCCAGGGTCACCCTGGTCAGCCCCACAGGGTGAGTTTTTCTCTATTCTGGGGCATGTGTTTCTGTCTACCCGAGGTCCATTCACCTGTATTTGCCTTTTTAAAACTCTCCCTACTGTCTGCACTGCCTGTAGCTCTTGATATTGGATGTGTGTTGCTAAATGGTCTTAGCTTTATTTAGGCCCCATGTGTTAGGTTTATTTAATGTATTGGACCGGCTGGCGACATACATTCAATGTTCTGTTTAGTTTTTTTTTTCACAAGCAGTGCAGGCACGTCCTGAGAAAGCCGCCTTGTTGCTGTCGGGACGTTAAGCAATGTACAATCAATCCCCGCAAAAAACTGCAGCAATTATGCACGTGCACTGCTCGCGCCTGGTCATAGCTGTCAGTCAGAACGCTATTGCCCCATCGATTGGCTGGAATCAGTCCTGACAAGACCGACCCCACAAAACACCGCCTTGCGTTCTTAGAGTCTTTTTGTCGGCGGAGACCTGGAGCCAGCTGAACAAGTGAGCTTAGTCCTGCGCAGAGCACCTTGCTTAGTGGCTGGCGCATGACTAAGCTCTCTCACGCAGCTGACCACAGTGGGAATAGCGAGCCTGATTTCTGCGCTATAGCGGAGCACCTTGCTTAGTGGCTGGCGCATGACTAAGCTCTCTCACTCAGCTGACCACAGTGAGAATAGCGAGCCTGATTTCTGCGCTATAGCGGAGCACCTTGCTTAGTGGCTGGCGCATGACTAAGCTCTCTCACGCAGCTGACCACAGTGGGAATAGCGAGCCTGATTTCTGCGCTATAGCGGAGCACCTTGCTTAGTGGCTGGCGCATGACTAAGCTCTCTCACTCAGCTGACCACAGTGAGAATAGCGAGCCTGATTTCTGCGCTATAGCGGAGCACCTTGCTTAGTGGCTGGCGCATGACTAAGCTCTCTCACTCAGCTGACCACAGTGAGAATAGCGAGCCTGATTTCTGCGCTATAGCGGAGCACCTTGCTTAGTGGCTGGCGCATGACTAAGCTCTCTCACTCAGCTGACCACAGTGAGAATAGCGAGCCTGATTTCTGCGCTATAGCGGAGCACCTTGCTTAGTGGCTGGCGCATGACTAAGCTCTCTCACGCAGCTGACCACAGTGGGAATAGCGAGCCTGATTTCTGCGCTATAGCGGAGCACCTTGCTTAGTGGCTGGCGCATGACTAAGCTCTCTCACGCAGCTGACCACAGTGGGAATAGCGAGCCTGATTTCTGCGCTATAGCGGAGCACCTTGCTTAGTGGCTGGCGCATGACTAAGCTCTCTCACGCAGCTGACCACAGTGGGCATAGCGAGCCTGATTTATGCGCTATAGCGGAGCACCTTGCTTAGTGGCTTGCGCAGGACTAAGCTCTCTCATGCAGATGGCCGCCGATTTTAACCACACTGGGTGTTTCATTCAATTCGTTACCCCTGGGCATCAGGGGTATCGAAATCAGGCCGACCACCAGTGTGAGCTCAAGCAAGACATGCGCGCTCAACCTGAAAACCGCCGTGAGTTGGCCTTAGTTGCCTGCTCGGCGTTAAACCCAAATAACTAACTCAACCTGAAAAGCTCTGAAGACCATTTGGCCCCAAAAGTCATCTTGCATATTCAGTCTCTTGAAGTAATTCTTGCGGACGTGATTCTAACAAGGGACACACGCTGACCGGAAATAACATGAAGACCAGTTGTAAACAAGGTTGCAACTCTGTGCTGGTTCGTGATTATTGGACCTTCCGGTCACAAGGTCAAAGCAGGCACCGAACTCTGCATCTTCGGGCTCTTGAAGTCCATCTTGTCGGCCTGATTCCACCATGGGAGTATGCTGGCCAGAAGTAATATGAGGGGAACTGAGAGAAAAGCGCGAGGTGGCCTCTGATTGTGGACCTGACAGCTATAAGGTGCTATTCATAGTCTCCAAGGGATCAGGGTGGTGGGTGGGTGATCAGGGTGGGTGGGTGGGTGGGGTGGGGGTGTTGCCGTTAACCTGTTCCCTACAATTTGGCCGCGAGTTAAGGTCTTTGCAAGCAGCGCGAATTCTATGCTGAATGACCCTCGTCAATCCAAGGAACACAGAAATAGAGTCTGCAAGAGGCAAAGAGCCTCATGAGCCCCCGCGAATGCGGGGGCTCATGAGGATCTTTGCCTCTTGCAGATGGGTGGTGTTCGCCTTTCCCCAGAAGTGAAAGGGTTACATATCTGGGCAGCCTTTATGAGGCCACCCCGACGAAGCTCCCAGCTCCCGTGCAATCATTTTGGGGGCGGCTTAGCTTGATAGCATGTTGGGTCGCCCAGGCTTGCAGTGGGGGGGGGGGGGGGGGGGGGGAGATTCTTGTCAGTCACAGCCTGTAACCCCATGAGCCTTCCTCCGTTTGAGACGAAGAGATGCAAGAAAACGAGGTCAATCTACACCTGTGCGAGAGGCATAGATTCTCATAAGCCCTTGCATCTGCAGAGGCTCATGAGGATCCATGGCTCTTGCAGGCTGAGCGGGGGTGGTTGGAAGACTGCCGCTCATGTACTTGAAGAAAGTGTTGATGGAGTAAGATACTGCGCGGGTTGTCGGAGCTCATGAGATAATAACCATTTTAGATATTATGGACTTAACCCACCCTTGACTGTCGAGAAAAAGCGAGAAAGATCCAAATGCCAGAGACATAGATCCTCATGATCCCCCGCAGTCGCTGTACTGTACTGGCGCATGGGCTCATGAGGATCTATATCTCTTGTTGACATCAAATTGATTTCATAGTTAGTTGGATTACTGGGGTTGTTGAGAAAATTTCAAGAAAGAAAGAAACACGCTTAGAAATGACATGTCGAACACGTACAACGCCCACAGCAGGTGGAGAGGACTTAGCTGGCGTTCTGGACATGCATTTTTAAGTGTGTTTGTTTCTTTCCAGTGATCTTGTGTTGCATTTTGCACGCTTGGTAGTCATAATTTAGTTCTGGGGCTGTTAAGCTTTGATTTGACAAAGATTTCAGAAACACAAACTGCATCCACTGGCAGGGTAGGGGATAATGGGGACCTTGTGTCTGTAGGGGCACATGAGGATCTACGTCTCGAGCAGATGGAGGAGTCTTCACTGGCGTTCTGGAAAGCTCCTTCCTTAAGTTCCTCATTGTTTTCCCTATTTTCTCGTTAAAGGTTCCATCCTCTTAAGTTTCATCCGCTTAACGACTGTCGTGGCCAGTTTAATTCCGCGTGTAAGAGGGTTTCCAAAAAAGAAATTAAACAAGTTAAATTTAGCCCTGCCACACTCCTACGGCGAACGCCTTCTATCTGCGATGGACATAGATGTTTATATGCACCCACAGTTCACGATGGGTTATTGGAGGTAGTTATTAAGGTTTAACGCCGAGCAGGTGTCTAAGGCCATCTCACGGCTTGGAAAGGCTAAAGACTGTCCTTAATTAAACGAACCTTACTTTGCGAACTCTGACGATCTAGAGTTCACGATCTCGGGCGAACCAGGTTGGTTCTTAATTGGACGATCTAAAGCTACGGCGAACCTAGTTCGAAGTAGTTCACGAACCTCGGCAAACCATAGTTCGCTGTCGGAAAACGTTCGCTCGACATGTCGAGCGATCCAAGGTAAACCTTTTCTCTGATTGGTCAAAACTTTTACCCTCTTCTGCGTTGGAGATAAGAAGATAGTCAACGATACAAACAACTATGGCGGACAGCGATATTTCACTCGTGCGAAGAACAAGACCTGCTTTTATTGATTTGTGAGAGGCGCAACGCTTTTTATGGAATCGCTACTGCAAGAAGTACAAAAACAAGAATCGTTCAAATCGCGAAGCGGCATAGCGGCAGCCATTTTGAACACCTTCGCAGACAGTAAGTACGCCGAATCAAGCACTTCAGTTAAGAAAGAGAACCATGGCAAACCTGGTTTGCTGAAGTTCACCTAGGTTCATTCAAGAAACAAACCAAAAGATTGCCGATCCTCTCCGATCTAGGTTTGCCGATCAAGAGTTCGTCCAAATAAGAACAGCTCTTAGGAAGATAGTTCAACAATTACATATTCGCGTTTAACTCATTGTGTCCCAGGTACGAAATCCCCACATGTTGGAGTTTTCCTCTGAGGACTGCATTACAATTCGGGAGACAGATCGACCATGATAGTTCAAGGGTGGTGCCAGAATAGCTCGACGCCTACAGGCGCCAAGCTATTCTGGCCCCACCCTTGAACTATCATGGTCGAGCCATATCTTGCTGTGATGTGTCGGGACTGAAAGGGTTAAAAATGTGAAGATGATCGTCGGGTTTTCCATTCAAGAACAGGTCCTGATTAACATTCACAATTCACATTTATCTCTGTGTATTATTGTGGGGAATCTCGTCCTGTGTTCACCTAATTGTGAAGAAAGGGTTCCCCCAAATAAGAGCCAGTACAGATTTACCACTCTGCCAAGAAATAGCCCGCACCATGACATTGAACTATCATAGTGGAGCCACTTCACTCGTTTGAGTTTTAACTGCATCACGCACGCACGCACGCACACATCACACACACACACACACACAATCACGCACGCACACATCACACACACACACGCACGCACACGCACGCACGCACGCACACAGACACACACACACACACACACACACACACACACACACACACACACACACACACACACACACACACACACACACACACACACATTTTCTGCCCCGTGAAAAGAAAAGACATAAGTCTATTATTGTGGAAAGCGAAATTTTCAGTGTACTACAATGAAAGTCTTGCAGTTCACAAAAATGAACTTAAAGCCCTTTGCGTCCACAGGGTACAGAAGGTCAGTGCGCAAAAGATTCTCGGTGTGCTGACTGTCAGCAACTTCAAGAAAACATGGCCATCCAAAATGACAGCGTGCCACGTCACTAATTGCTATCCTGTCCCTGAACGCATATTTTGTTACTGAAATGTTTTCTTTATTCAACGACGAAAAGCCACAACCGCCCCAAAGAAACACGGAGTGCACAAATTGGTCTCAGCAAGAGACATAGATCCTTATGAGCCCCCGCGACAACGGTAAGTTAGTGCGACAGCGGGGGCTCATGAGGATCTATGTCTCTTGAATCGGGATTTTATGGTTGGAGTTTGATTATTTTGTATCCGCAATGCCCGGGTTATTTCCGATATTATCAAGCTATGGTGAGACGTTGAACTTTTCAGTGACAATCCAGGTATTGGTTGTAGCGTTTCATGGCGGTAATGGACTTGGGAAAGTCACCTCCGGTCGTGAAGGTGTTTGTCGGGGCTGTGATGGCTTAGCGCTGTCATAAATACAAGGATGTATGGCTGGGTGGATTAGCAGCCTGGACACAATCTAGTGTGCTCTGCATGGTCTATGCATCTCCGCCGCCAGGTAGAAAGCCACAGGTAAACACAGGTGCACAGAGTTACAAAAAAATCACAGGTAAGCGCAGGTAGGCAGGGTACTGTCTGTGTTTGAAGTCGCTCAGATTGTTTTTTCAACCTATTTCACTCCTTCACTGCCAGTGGTCTCAGACTCTATTTCTGAAATCTGATTTTGTTCAACGCCCCAAAAAGCCCAGCCGTTCAAATGAACGTGGACACACAGTTGTTTCAGCAAGAGGCATAGATCCTCATGAGCCCCCGCGACTGCGGTACGCTAGTGCGACTGCGGGGGTTCATGAGGATCTATGTCGCTAGCTGGACATTTTTAAACCTGTGCCGCTGAGGTGGTGAACGTCGAAGGCCGTTTAGAGTTGATATTATGTGCAAGAGGCATAGATCCTCATGAGCCCCCGCATTGCTGGGGCTCACGAGGATCTATGACTCTTGCTGGACCATTTATGGATGTGCCGCTGATGCGGTGAATGTCTTAGATCGTTAAGAGTCGCTAAGGTCTTCAGATTTCGAGTCTGACTACCGACTTAAACTTTTAAGGACCTCGCGGTCATTTGTCTGAGCGTAAACACAGATGTTCTCCCTGCAGTTGGAATGTGTTCAATTTTTCGCGGAAGCGAAGGGTTAAGATAACACTTTGCCAGTCGTGTTACTACCAAATGGCTTCTCCTGACTCTTCATGAAAGTATATTGTATCCGCACGAAAATTAGAGGCTGGGGTAGAAAATCCCTGTTCACAGTGCATTAGTGCAGGACTAGTATTTATTAGTTCTGTTCACTGTACAAGCAGAACACTTTTACAATGAACAGAAAAAAATTAACACTGCACAGCAGCTCATTTAAAGCGCCCGCATCAATAGCTGCGAAAATATCGTACAGCGTTGCGTTCGTTCTGTCCTCCCTATGTCTGTCTCTCTCCTTTGCTGTTTGTCTGTCTGTCCCTGGCTGTAATGTTCGTTCCTCCTAAAAGCCCATGTAATACAATACCTACTTCTTTATCCAAAAGTTCGTCCCCTGAAATAAAACATCTTTATCCAAAAGTCCGTCCCCTGAAATCAAACATCCAGCCTACAGCCACGAACCTGAAACCGACTTAAATCTTCCCAGACACAGACACACATTCAGCTAATGCACATAGGTGTAAACTCTGCAAGAGGCATAGATCCTCATGAGACCCCCGTAACTGCGGGGGCTCATGCGGATCCATGCCCCTTGCAGATATTGGAGATTGTAAAATAGGACTAAGTTTTAGACGTAGATTCAGTTATACGGCATTTAGCCGACAGCCACACACCGGAAGTGAAGATTGAGCAAGAGGCGTAAATCCTCATGAGCCCCCGCAATTGCAGGGGCCCATGAGGATCTATGCCTCTTGCAGAATTGAATTCTGGCTTGACAATAAATTGGAGACTGCCAAACGAGACCAAGTATTGACTAGCGGGTTGTGTCTCACGTCAGATTGTAAGCCGAAGTCACGTAGAGGAAATACCCAGAAATCCACTTTGGTCTCTTGGATTCCCGGGCCAGCGCCACCTGGCTGTAACAGGGACATATCACCAAGAGCCCAAGGAGGCTGCTGTAAGGCACTGCTGCAAAAACTGGCAAGAGAGGTACAGATTTGTCTAATGGATGCTGAACGGAAGCATGTCGTCGTGTTGCACAAAGCGCACACGCACTCACGCACACGCACAATGCACAAAAATCCATAGGGCCGACGTCGGCCGCCGTTTCATTCCCACAACACAGGCGCAATATTGTTAACCCTTCCCCCCCCACATCTCCCTTCCCAACACATCTCCCTCCCCCCCCACATCTCCCTTCCCCCCCACATCTCCCTTCCCCCCACATCTCCCTCCCCCCACATCTCCCTTCCCCCCCACATCTCCCTTCCCCCCACATCTCCCTTCCCCCCCGCATCTCCCGTCCCCCCCCCCCCCCCGCCCCACACACTAACACAATTACCAAGCGCGCACGCACGTAGGCAGGCGCGTAGGCAGGCACGCACGCACACGCACACGCGCACACGCACACGCGCACAACCACACACACACACACACACGCACACACACACACACACACACACACACACACGCGCATGCAGGCACACACACACACTCACACACACACACACACATACAAACACACGCTGGCATGCACACACACACACACTCACACACATACACACACACACACACACACACACACACACACACACACACACACACCAAAAAAATGCATTCAGCAGGATCATAACCTGTTTAGCAAGCAATGAAACGAGTAACGAGGACCAGCGGTGAGGAATGCCTTTTCTGCATGACACAATCCATCTCTCACACGCGTGCGTAGCGCGGCGCCAGAACTAATGTCTATGGCCGTCTGTCAACTCACAGATCGATCCGGCATGCGTTTGTTATTTTGTCACAACATATTAACAGTACACCTCACCGCAATACAACCTCAATCTAAGGCACAGCTGAAGCCACTCTCGGCCTGCCAGAGACACAGATTCTCATCAGCCCCTGCCTCAGTCTGCATGCATCACAATTGATCGCAATTTTGCACAACGTATGTGACTTTTTCACTGCCCTGATAAAGCGGAAAAAACCCAACCTAACTGCAAGAGACATAGATCCTCATGAGCCCCCGCAGTTGCGGGGGTTCATGAGGATCTATGTCTCTTGCTAAAACGACTTTATATCCATGTTCCTTTGACAGCTGGAGATCTTTGGCGTTGAACACCCAGAGATTTTAGAAAATGAAAATGAACAATTTGCCTCCACTGGTTGTGGAGGGTGAAAAGACTCTACACTCAAACCCAAACTACCGCCGTTTGAGACAGAATTCGCGCTCTTCGTCAGTTTCACAAAAGCAGAGGCTCATGAGAATCTATGCCTCTTTCAGATGAAATGGCTGTGCGAGGGGTTAATGTAAAAGATTAACCACTTCGCTGCCCGTTGCCGCAAAAAATGTTTCCTGATAATTTAACGCCAAAGATCTCCAGCCCTCCTAGGAACATAGACATGCAGTGATTTCAGCAAGAGGCATATGATCCTCATGAGCCCCCGCGACTGCGGGGGCTCATGAGGATCTATGACTCTTGCTTTTGGATAGCGCTCGCTATTTCTCGGCAGTCAAAGGGTTAATCTCCTTGTGCCTCGCTAGGCACCCTGGGATTATTCTTGTTCACGTGCGAACCTTACCGCCTGTTAATCAGTCTACGTCAAACCTTGACAATGACATTTATTTTCATATGCTGAATCCAAAAATAATTTGTCGACTGGTCTGCTGGGGGGTGGGGGCGGGGGTGGTGGAACTTCTAACAACTCTCACTCGGCCCGAGAGTTGAGCGCGAGCTATGACGCAACGGGGTCAAGTAAAGTTTCGATGAACAGACCCGTTCTGGGGGAGGGGTGGGGGGAGGTGGGGGGGGGGGGAGGTGGGGTGGGTGGGTGGGGGGGGGGGTCTGCGTTGAGGACTAAAATAGTTCTAGACTTCTCGCGCGAGGCCATGAAGTGTTTTGATCACAAAATGCAAGGCTGAAGATGTTTAACCATAAGGGGAGGAAACTGAAGTTAGGACAATAGTTTCGTGCCCCTGACTAGGTGTCAGGGGCACGAAACTCTTGGCATAACTTCGGTTTTCTCCCAATGTGGTTTAACCCCATTCCGTCTGCAGACACCGTTACTGAGAACGGCACTGGTGGATGCAGGCATTCGGGAGGCCACGAATGATAACCTAAAGGGGCATAACTCATGCGTGGACGTAGTTATCACTCTTTGGCAAGGACGTGTCCAGCAACACGCACGACGGCGATCTGTAGCTGTTAATAAATGTCTCCGGAAATGAAGACAAATGCCTTACGGGCCGCTGGCGACATTGCCCAACTAGGAGCAGTTTGCATTGTTTTACATATTTTGGGGTGGGAGTTCGTAAGGAAATACACAGCATTTGGCGGTGTTGATTTTCTTAAGTCAGACGAGAAAAAATACGCGCTCAGCTTGAGAAAGATTAAAAAAAATAATTGCTTGAAATAATGACAATTTCAAGATTGCTGTGCAGTTTTTCTTCTCATTTTGTAAACTCTCTGATGGTTGTACATTGGAACCTAGTTAAGAAACCGACTGTTGTGCATATATATAGTGGTCTAAAAAACCCCAGATGATCCCTCGAGAAGTCTTGCCACCTGCCACTAAAGACCACCTCGTATCCCCTTCCCCGCCAAAGTACGTACATTTTTGTTTCTGAATTTTTTGTTCATTCAACGATCAAACGCCCCAAACCGTCCACGAAACATGGAAAGAAATTGGTCTCAGCAAGAGGCCTGGATCCTCATGAGCCCCCGCAGTCTCTTAGGTACAGCTCGTCTCCAATGTGTTAACATTTGATGTTACAATCCAGGAAGTACGACTGTACTTAGGTACAGCTCGTCTCCAATGTGTTAACATTTGATGTTACAATCCAGGAAGTACGACTGTACTTAGGTACAGCTCGTCTCCAATGTGTTAACATTTGATGTTACAATCCAGGAAGTACGACTGTACTTAGGTACAGCTCGTCTCCAATGTGTTAACATTTGATGTTACAATCCAGGAAGTACGACTGTACTTAGGTACAGCTCGTCTCCAATGTGTTAACATTTGATGTTACAATCCAGGAAGTACGACTGTACTTAGGTACAGCTCGTCTCCAATGTGTTAACATTTGATGTTACAATCCAGGAAGTACGACTGTACTTAGGTACAGCTCGTCTCCAATGTGTTAACATTTGATGTTACAATCCAGGAAGTACGACTGTACTTAGGAACAGCTCGTCTCCAATGTGTTAACATTTGATGTTACAATCCAGGAAGTACGACTGTTCAGGAGACAGAACGACCGCAACGCGCAAAGCCATCCTAGCCCCACCATGGTCGGTCACACCTTGTTGTACTACGTCAGATCGACCGCAACGCGCAAAGCCATCCTAGCCCCACCATGGTCGGTCACACCTTGTTGTACTACGTCAGAACTTTATGGTCTAACCCCGTGCCTGTTACTGACGATACGTTCGGTGGAAAATACGCGTAACTACGACATTGCCTAACTACGTCACTATATAAGTACGTCACCATCTGACTACGTCTCTAACTACGTCACTATCTAAGTACGTCACCATCTGACTACGTCTCTAACTAACTACGTCACTATCTAAGTACGTCACCATCTGACTACGTCTCTAACTAACTCTCTCTTGGCTTGACTTCGCGAACGAAGATTTTATAGGAGTTGCCCACGACGTCTGCAGGCTTGTTCGTGGCTGCGGAGGCCAATCCGAGACAGGCAGGTTCGACCGCAGTGGCTGCAGGGGAAGGTATGGCCAGGGTTCTGAGCTGCGGCATCTCTGTTTTTTCTCCTGAGCCGCTTGTCCTTAAGGCTAGCTCTGTGAGAGTCCTTAAAGGAGACAGCTGCCTTGTAAATGGTGGAGCGCCAGGTGTCACGGTCCGCAGCAAGCGAAGACCACTGGTGGTGGTCGATTTGGCAGGCACTAAGTGACTTCTTGAGACAGTCTTTGTATCTCTTCTTTGGTGCCCCTCTGTCACGGTGTCCAGTAGCAAGCTCGCCGAACAGGGTGATCTTTGGTAGGCGATGATCCTCCATCCTGGAGACATGCCCCGCCCAGCGGAGCTGTGTTCGCAGCAGCAAAGCCTCGATGCTCACAGTTTCAGCCTGTTCAAGGACCTCGACGTTGGTGACATAGTCACTCCAGTGAATGCCCAGGATGGTACGCAGGCAGCGCTGGTGGAAGCGTTCGAGGAGTCGTAGTTGGCTGCGGTAGAGGGCCCAGGACTCGGAACCATACAGCAGGGTGATGAGGACCACAGCTCTGTACACGCTGATCTTGGTGCCTGTTTTCAGCTGTTGATTGTGCCACACCCGCTTGAAAAGTCGCCCGAAAGCGCTGTTCGCTTTTGCCAGCCTGCTGTCAAGCTCCTTGTCCAGCTTGGCGTCTGACGTGATAATGCAGCCAAGGTAAGTAAACTGGTGCACTGACTTTAGTTCAGACTCGCCAATGGTGATGTGAGGAGGGCGATACACTGTCTTGGGTGCCGGCTGATGGAGGACCTCTGTCTTTTTCAGACTGACCTCGAGTCCAAAGAGCTGGGCAGCATCTGCGAAGCAAGACGTGATGCGCTGCAGGGCTCTCTCTGTGTGTGCAACGAGGGCAGCATCATCAGCAAAAAGCAGCTCACGAATCAGTTGGTCTAGGGTTTTCGTGTGGGCCTGCAGTCGTTTGAGGTTGAACAGGCTGCCATCGAGACGATACCTGATGTACACTGCATCGTCATCATCGAGGTCCACTGTGGCCTGCTTCAACATCATGCTAAAAAAAATGGTGAAGAGGGTCGGTGCCAGCACGCAGCCCTGCTTTACGCCGTTGAGAATAGGGAATGGTTCTGAGAGGTCATTGTTGAGTCTGACCTGGCCTTGCTGGTCCTCGTGTAGCTGGACAATCATGTTGAGGAACTTTGGGGGACAGCCAAGTCGCTCCAGGATCTGCCACATGCCTTGCCTGCTCACAGTGTCGAACGCTTTTGTTAGGTCGACAAATGTTACGTACAGCCCTTTGTTCTGCTCGCGGCACTTCTCCTGTAGCTGTCTCAGCACAAAGACCATATCGGTGGTGCTCCTGTTTGCTCTGAAGCCACACTGGCCCTCTGGGAGTTGGTCTTCAGCGATGGCAGATACCAGCCGATTCAGGAGCAGCCTTGCAAGGATTTTCCCAGCAATGGACAGCAGGGTAATTCCCCGATAGTTGGAACAGTCAGACTTCTCCCCTTTGTTCTTGTACAGGGTGATAACGACTGCATCACGGAGATCTTTTGGTAGTGTTCCTTCCTCCCAGCAGCAGAGAAAGAGGTCATGGAGCTTGTTGTGCAGTGCTGTGCCTCCATGTTTCCAGATCTCTGGCGGTATTCCATCAATGCCTGCTGCTTTGCCACTCTTGAGCTGGTGGATGGCTGTGAGGGTCTCTTCAGCGGTGGGCGGTTCGTCCAATTCAACCTTTACTGGGAGGTGTGGGATTTGTAGGACGACTGCTTCTTGAACAGTGCGCTCAGCGCTGAAGAGGCTCTGAAAGTATTCCGACCAGCGGTTCAAGATGGAGGTATTATCTGTGAGGAGTGCCCGGCCATTCGCGCTTCGCAGGGAACTTTGTACCAGGTGCCTGGGGCCATACACTGCTTTCAGTGCTTCGTAGAAGCCCCTGTAGTCACCATTGTCAGCGCAAAGCTGGGTCCTCTGTGCAAGTCTGGTCCACCACTCATTCTGGAGATCTCTGAGCTTGCGCTGGAGACTGCTGCAGACGAGGCGGAAGGCAGACTTCTTCACAGGGCAGGATGGCAGGGCTAGGTGGGCCTGATGGGCGGCTCTTTTTTTTGCTAGGTGTTCCTGGATCTCTACATCATTTTCGTCAAACCAGTCTTTGTTCTTCTTTCTGGCGAAACCCAAGACTTCTGCAGAGGATTTTGCAATAGCAGTTTTCAGTTGTTCCCAAAGTGTTTCAGGGGAGGAGTCTACTGGGTCCACTGTGTCTTTGAGCCTGCGCTGTAAATCTGTCTGAAAGGCAGCTTTCACATCGTCACGCTGAAGGCTGGCAACATCAAGCTTTTTCTTGGGGGGCCCCCATTTCTTGGGTTATGGCTTGAAGTGGAGCCTGAGTTTGCAGCGGACAAGGCGGTGGTCAGTGTGGCACTCTGCGCTGGGCATCACTCTGGTGAGGAGGATGTCACTGCGGTCCCTCTGACGCACTAGGACATAGTCGATAAGGTGCCAGTGTTTGGAGCGAGGATGCATCCAGGTGGTCTTTCGACTGTCCTTTTGCTGAAAAGTAGTGTTGGTGATGACCAGTTGCTGCTCCGCACAGAACTCCAACGCCATGCTTGCCGAGGACTCCTTTCCAGGCTTCAGAGTCCTGGCCCACTCTGGCGTTGAAGTCGCCAAGGATGATGACTTTGTCGTCTGCAGGGGTACTCTGTAGGAGGCTGCGCAGGTCAGTGTAAAACTTGTCCTTTTCAGCAGGCTCTGCCAGGAGGGTTGGGGAGTACACACTGAGAAGGGCGACGTGTTGCTGGTGTCTCAGTGGGAGGCGCATGGACATGATGCGGTCTGAGTGGCCCGTTGGTAGGTTTTCCAGCTTAGTCGCAATGGATGTCTTGACCATGAAACCCACGCCTGAGAGCCGTCTTTCTGATGCAGGCCTGCCTGACCAGTAGAGGGTGTACCCAGCACCAAGTTTTTTTTTTTTTTTTTTTTTTTTTTAATTAATCAAAGTAGCCAATACAATGAAGTGTTTGTGTTCGAATCTAAATGGACATAAGTTACAAGATGGACAATGATTTAGCTGTCTTACAGTTACTGCTAAGTGGAAAAGTGTGTGTGTGTGTGTGTGTGTGTGTGTGTGTGTGTGTGTGCTCTTGCTTGTCTGCTTGATTGCCGCGGGTATCTGTTCTGATCTTTTAGTGCATGTTTGTGTTTAGGTTCATACATTAAAATATTCAGAAATGACATTCAATATTCAATTAAAATCAAATTAGGGAGAGCAACTAAACATAGTACGAGTGAAGCCTTGCAGATTACATTTTGTTACATGCTCTACTCATTGTATTAAGCATGTGTAATTTTCCGGACGAGCAAATCCTGCTCCAACATGCAAACTATATCTAGCTTCTTTCCGTATCTATATTTACCAACACACATTTTGGCGACAAGTATAATATGGTTAATAACTTTCACGTCACTATTCTGCATGTTGTCAACTTCAAAGCCAAATAACACATCTTTTACAGTTAACTGAAGAGCGATAGAGGTTAGTCTTTGAATATGTTTTGTTGCGCTTTCCCAGAGTTTACGAATTTTATTACAGGACCAAAAGAAATGTTCTATGTAATCTTTGTCATCACAAAAGTCGCATTTTTCAGAAGTCTTAATGCCCATTTTATGCAGAAGAATATTTGTAGGATATATATTATGAAGTATTTTCCAATGTAATAATCGCAGCCTTGTTTCTTTTACACATTTTTCCGCTACAGACCAGTGTGCATTTGACAGAGTAACACCACACTTTCTCTGCCAGAAGGACAATGCTCTAGGCACCGCCGTACTTGCCGTTACCAGAGATAAGCGGATAGCACGGGGTGCATACCGCAAAGCCTCCATATAGTTGCGTGGTACAAAAAATACGCCAGGCTCCACGCGAGCCATACGTGCCCTAAGGGCCGTACACAAAGCGTTATATTCAAACAGCCGGCAAGGCTTGTTGCCGACCATTTGACATATTTGAGGAAAAGATATGATATCACCATCAGACAAGACATCATCTACAAAGCAAACACCAGCACGCACCCAATCTCTAAAAAACAAACTCTTATGCTTATACATAATTTCAGAATTGTTCCACAAACATTGGTTTTTAAGCTGAAGGGGGAAATCATCTTTTGGTAAAATAGTATTCTTATTATCACACCATGTTGTCAATACGTCCCTCCAAAAAACACTTTTAATCAACCGCAGGCCCGCAAAATGCTTGGCTGCTACATTAGAATGAAAACATGCATACTCTTTGCCCAATGCAGCGGACATGTAACGCGGAATAATTTTCCATTTTTCATAGCCGTTATGTTGAATTCTTAGTGACCATGATAACAAAAATGAAGCCTGCATATCATGGACATTAATCATCTTCAGACCAGCATTCTCTGTACCGTTACACATAATACTTCTTTTAACCTTTTCAAAGGCCCGAGTATTGGCATTTCTCTTTTTCCAGATAAATCTGAACAACAGTGTATTAAGCTTATTCAGCATGTCTCTCGGGGCAGACAGTGATTGTAATACAAATGTAAACTGCGACAATAAAAGTGATTTAACAATACATATTTTCCCTGCGATACTAAGATTTCTTTTGGACCATGCTGATATAGTTCTTCGTACTTTATCCAGTCTGTATAGCCAGTTATCCTCAATACTCGAGGCAGGCATGTCACTGCCGAAAACAATTCCCAAAATTTTTAGACGTTTTTTCCAAGTGATTCCGTATGGTTTTTCATGACAGTCTTTCAAAGAGCCAAGCCACATGGCCTCAGTTTTCTTTCTGTTCATTTGCAAACCTGAAAACTTTGAAAACTGCTGAATTAACTCCAGGACCCTTTCGAGATCTGTTTTGTTTTTCAGAAATAAGCTTATATCGTCTGCATACATTGCTAATTTAAGTAAACTAATATCCTCTGAAGTGTGTGTAATAGTTGGGAGACACAGACCCTGCACAGACGAGTCTGCGCGGATTTTAACGGCTAATAACTCTATGGCTAGAACGAAGGCCATCGGAGAAAAAGGACACCCCTGCCTTATTCCTGATCTGACTTTAAAACACTGAGTCATCCATCCCATATAGTTTAAACAGCTTTCTGTATTACTGGTCAAAACATTCACCCATCTGACAAAGTTTTCTCCAAAACCAAACCTTTGAAATGCCCAAATCATATATTCTTTTGAGACAGAGTCAAATGCTTGCTTGTAGTCTAGCGCAAGTAATATTCCTGGTTTATTTTCTATATTTAGATGGTCTATAGTGTCATCAATAAGTCTGATAACATCACTGATTTTCCTGCCCTTGATGAAACCAACTTGATCCTCATGAACTAAACTACTTATGACTGTAGATAACCGGAGTGCTAGACATTTAGCGAGTATTTTGTAGTCAGTATTTGTCAAAGAGATCGGGCGCCAGTTATTTAAATCTTCTCTAGGCAGCCCTTTCCCTTTGTGTATTAATGTAATTACAGCACGCCTTTGAAGCACAGACATCTCCCCACGCTCAAAAGCTGCATTGAACGAGTCTAGAACAATGTTTTTAACTTTTATCCAAAAGAATTTGTAAAAAGATGTCGTGAGACCATCAAGTCCGGGAGCAGAGCCATTTTTCATTTTTTTTCAATGTGTATGTGAGTTCATCCACAGCAATGTGGTCCTCTAACCCTGTCTTCTGGTCCTCTGTTAACTGAGGAACTTCTACATTAATAAAAGCATTTGCTTCATTTTCTTTTAATTGAGCGATCTTGTCATACTTGTTACTAAAATAGTTAAATTGCCCCAACAGGATTTCTTCCTGTGAGTACACAATACGCCCATCTAGCAAACTTAACTTGTCCATTACCTTGGCATTTGCCTGTGTTCTTTCCAGTCCGAGAAAGTACCGAGTACTCTTTTCGCCTTCTTCAATAAATTTAGCACGTGCTGTGGTCTGGGCGCCTCGCGCTGTGTACATAGTGTGTATATCTAATTCGTGCTTGATGTGCTCTCTCTGCTTACATAGAACAACATTATTAGGATCAAGCGAGAGACGCTTTTCAATACTGTTAAGCCGTTCTTCCAATACCAATTGTGTATTCCGTTGAAAAGTTCTTTTTCCTTTACTGTATGACATAATTAATTCTTTTAATTGGACTTTACACAAATCCCACCTTGTCTGTGCATCAATGTTAGTATACTTAGTTGTAAAATCATCCAAAAAAGTATTCACCAACTCCACCAGGTTTTTATCATATAGCAGACCGTCGTTAAATTTCCAATAGGAAGGGCCACGTTGCACGTGTGTTATCTTATAGTTCAGAACCACCGACCTGTGGTCTGACTGAGGAACAGACACAATGTCACATGTGAAAATACAGTTCAATGCACTGTCTGAGCATAACATATAGTCCAATCTTCTGGCTATATAGGGATTGTGTTTACACCACGTATACTCACAGATTAGACCATTAAAAACTCTCCATACATCTGTAAGATCAAAGTCTGACAAAAGATTATTAAAACGTTCCACATCTGTCACCGGGTGTTTCTCACCACTGATGATGTCTAATTTGTTATCAAGAACACAATTAAAGTCACCACACACAATCAGCTGATCCGTGTCGGCACGGTTCAGTAAATTATATAAACAATCAAAAAACAGTTGCTTTTCAGATGAGATGGTAGGAGCGTATACATTCACAACTAACAGTGTTTTATCTTCCCAAACAATATCTACAGCTAGAATTCTATCTGAACAGTAGACACATTTAATTTCACAGGAAACCTTTTTGTTAATTAAAATAATCTGCCCCATGCTGTGACAAGAGCCGGGTGCACAAAACAGCTTACCTCCCCATTCCCTTTCCCAGTTTTCTTGTTCCCCATTAATCACATACGATTCCTGGACACATATCACGTCATACGAATTTCGTTTTAATCTATTGAAAAAAGCTTTTCTTTTATTATCATTTCTCAAGCCGTGGGCGTTTATAGTAACGATATTGAGTTTATCCATTTACTAAAGCAATATTTTCATATTTACATGTATTAGTATAGGTAGAGACGCTGTTCATTCTCATAGTCCGGAGGCATGGCCGAATCGTCAACACAAGCCACTAACTGAGCACAACCTGACACGAGACAGCAAGTCCATCTCCGTGGAAAGCGAGACCCACATTATAGTACAATGAAAATCTCGTCAACCACAAACATGCACCCGCTGTCTGTTGCCAAACTAGAGCAGTACAGCAGAGCAGCTTACGTCGCGGCTGCGTCACCAAGTAGGTCAACGGGATTCCCTGCTATATCAGACACAGAATCCTCACCAACCGGTGACGTCACAGTTGCATTTTCCCTGTCGGTGCGTACCGTTCGCTTTCTCTGCGAATCCTCAGACATAGGGCTGCTACGCTGACGTTTGGACACAGAGCACGAGCGCGATCTCCCTGTACCCCGGAAATCCAGGGTGGTTTGTATGGAGGGTCGCCCTCTCGCTATAAAGGGCGTATTGTGGGGATCTATGGATGACACTGGTGTAGATGTGGCCGTGGTGATGGCACTAGTTGTCATTGTTGAGGAGGTGGTTGCCGCGGTCGCCCTTGTAGTCGTCTGATTGCCCGACCCCACGGGCTGGCTGGGGCCTGACGCTGAAGGTCCCAGGGTCGAAGGCCGGGGTGGAGGTCGATGGTTTGAGGTAGGGGCGTGCTGGGCGGCGGAGGGGGTTCCAGCGACAACAGAAGCCCACGAGGAGGGTGGAGGGGGGAAGGGCTGGGGGCAGGTGGGGTCTCCGGCTTTGTGCCCGGGGGTACGGCACGTTCTACAGACGATGTCCATCTCGCATGTGACCGCCCGGTGGCCCGGTCGTAGACACCTGGAACAGGAGACCGTGGCTGCATTCTGACGCTGTTCCCGGTGGTAGAGACTGGCTGTGCACGCGCCGATCTTCACCTGGTTGGGCAGAGGTTCCCGAGGAATTTCAATGTAGACAAATCTCCTGCCTGTTAGCCACCGCGTCAGGCCTCCACTCTCATCCCTGTCCCTCTCCATCATTAAGTTGGATCGTGGTTTGCAGCCCAGCTTGGTAATTATGGCTTCAATTTCTTGATTACTGTATGACATCGGAACATTCCCGATCATAAGTTTAGTCGTATAGACTTCTCTCCCGTCGTCTGCCGATCGCACTATAAATGGATTTTTATCAAACAGCGTCACTAATTGGCCCCTGACAGTCATGCCCTGCAGC
>BTPG01000007.1:33307392-33359892 GCA_036245525.1 Semisulcospira habei | reverse complement strand
TAACGTTGTCACGTGGTTGGGACGTGACGTTGTCAGGTGGTTGGGTCGTGACGTTGTCACGGGGTCGGGTCGTGACGTTGTCACGTGGATGGGTCATGACGTTGTCACGTGGTTGGGTCGTGACGTCACGGGGTCGGGTCGTGACGTTATCACGTAGTTGGGTCGTGACGTTGTCACGTGTCTTTCCCCCGAGCGGTATCGAGTGGCATTCAAGGGGTCAAACCTTTCAGCCCCAAGGTCCCATTTCTCAAATTTTGGAGGTGTTGCCTAACGACTATGCACCAGTTGCAGGAGATGACTTGACCATGACAATTCTAGGGTAGTGCCAGATTAGCTTGGCGCCTGAAGGCACTACCCTTGAATTATCATGGTCAAGCCATCTCCTGCTGTAGGGTTCCAGGGCTAAAAGGGTTAATTTTTTTACGACACGAGAAGGAAAGCAGTTACGACCACCTTGACATTTTTGCGTCCAATGTTCAATTTTTAAAAATCAATTTATGGTCTGTTTTAAGCTCTACGGAGAAGTGGCAAGTTGGTTGAACCATGATTGGTCAAGAGCAGTGCCTGATTTATTTGTCTGTGGAATAAGGTGGCAAGCGAAGGCAGTCAAGGGACACACATGCACGGACGCATGCACGGACGCACGCACGCAAGCACACACACATGAACACGCGCGCACGATGATGACGTTAACAAGAGAACCACGCACGCAGGCACGAACGCGCACACATGAACGCACTCACACACACACACACACACACACACACACACACACACACACACACACACACACACACACACACACACACACACACCACACACCACACACCCACACCCACCCACACACACACACACATGCACACATACCACCGTCCCTTCTCCACGGGGCATGCGGGTGACATATCCCGGACGAACTTTTGGGACAAAACTCAATTTTTTCCGCACGCATCCCGTGGGTGTTTTCAGTGAAGAAAATGTAAATCCGGAACATTTCCACACAATGCACGTCAGTCAGACCGTTTCAGCAAGAGGCATAGATTCTCATGAGGCCCTGCGGCTGCAAAGGCTCATGAGAATCTATACTTCTTGCTGATGGGTTTTGCAGAAAGTGTGTCGTAACCCCAGGCTTGCTTCAACAAGGAGTAATTGAATTTCCGTAAAAGTGCGAAAAACATTAAAATCTACATTTGCGTCATCGTGAGAGCTTGCACTTAATTTAAATAAAATATGACATTTTCCGCGTGAAAAAAAAAAACCCATCAAATAAAACATTGCGCCATCTTGAAATCTTGCAATTAATTCAAACAAATTAAAAATAATATTTTCGGGGAAAAAAAAAACCCTCAAATTAAGTTGTGTCATGTGGAAAGATTGCACTAAATTCAAATAAAATGTTGTATTCTCTGCGAAAAGCACGCAAACATCGCAAGTTAATTTAAATAAAATATCATCTTTTCGCTCTGGGTATTTTAAGTGTGGGAGATAATAACATAGATCTGTCATTTTATCATAAATATATCGATGATTTGAGGGTTAGTTAACAAAAATCCGGACTGCCAAGGAAACCCAAACATTAAGCAGGCAGAGACAAATAAATTAACTCATAAAGTCCGGACATGAATAAATTAACCCATAAAGTCCGGACATGAATAAATTAACCCATAAAGTCCGGACATGAATAAATTAACCATAACTCCGGACATGAATAAATTAACCCATAAAGTCCGGACATGAATAAATTAACCCATAAAGTCCGGACATGAATATATTAACCCATAAAGTCCGGACATGAATAAATTAACCCATAAAGTCCGGACATGAATAAATTAACCCATAAAGTCCGGACATGAATATATTAACCCATAAAGTCCGGACATGAATAAATTAACCCATAAAGTCCGGACATGAATATATTAACCCATAAAGTCCGGACATGAATAAATTAACCCATAAAGTCCGGACATGAATAAATTAACCCATAAAGTCCGGACATGAATATATTAACCCATAAAGTCCGGACATGAATAAATTAACCCATAAAGTCCGGACATGAATATATTAACCCATAAAGTCCGGACATGAATAAATTAACCCATAAAGTCCGGACATGAATAAATTAACCCATAAAGTCCGGACATGAATAAATTAACCCATAAAGTCCGGACATGAATATATTAACCCATAAAGTCCGGACATGAATAAATTAACCCATAAAGTCCGGACATGAATAAATTAACCCATAAAGTCCGGACATGAATACATTAACCCACAAAGTCCGGCCATGCTAGAACAGGATGTGGATCGACCGTAATATTTCAAGCGTGGTGTCAGAATAGCTTGGCGCCTGTAGGCTGATACTAGATACTGCCGCCTGTAGGCGCCAAGCTATTCTGACACGACCCTTGAACTGTCATGGTCGACCTGGATCCAGAACTGTGATGTAGAATTCAAATAATATTTAAAAATGATACTTTCATCCGCAGGACGTCATGAGTTCATCTGTGACTGACTTGCCATATTACGTACAGATACGCAAACATCACACCAACTTGAAGTCGAGAGACCAGCTTTGAAAACTCATTACAACATCCCGAGACAAAACAAGACGAGACGAGACGAGACGAGATGAGGCGAGACATGACCAGAGTGGACCGGAAAGACCAGACCAGACCAGAAAAGACGAGACAAAACAAGGTAAGACAAGATACAAGACAAAGTTTCACGTTACGCTAAAGTAAAGTAATTCAACGTCATATTAGCCACAGCTCTTTAGAGGAGTTACACCTCGTGATGACTGACGGCAGCACAATGACTGATACAAAGACAGACAGACATGAACAGACAGAAAAAAATACAGACAGAGAGACAGACAGACTGACAGACCGACAGACAGACAAACAGAAATACAGACAGACAGACAGACTGACAGACCGACAGACAGACAGAAAGAAATACAGACAGACAGACCGACCGACAGACAGACAGACATGAACAGACAGAAAAAATACAGACAGACACACAGACAGACTGACAGACCGACAGACAGACAAACAGAAATACAGACAGACAGACAGAAAGAAATACAGACAGACAGACCGACAGAGAGACCGACAGACAGACAGAAAGAAATACAGATAGACAGACCGACAGACAGACAGACAGAAAGACACAGACAGACAGAGACAGACAGAAACAGAGACAGACAGACAGAAGAAAGATACAGAGACAGATCGATCGAGAAACAGACTGACAGAAAGGCAGACGGACAGAATCAGAAAGAAAGGTACAGAGACAGACTCGCACAGACAGAAAGACAGACAGACAGAGAAGGAAGAAAGACAAAAAAGGAAGTACTAGAATTTGAAGACCACCACTAACATCACACCAACAAAGACAACAACCAGCAAGCAGAAGGTCCTCTCCCTGACATCGGCCGTCGCCGTGCGCGCGTGCACAACAACAACAACAACAACAACAACAACAAAATGGTAGTACTCACCATTGCGACATATATAATCCCCAGGGGAAAAGAGGACGGGGCGCAACCTCAGCACCAGCTCGCACAGGAAGCCGGCTTCCGTGCTCTGGAAGATCTCCACCCGCTTCAGCGTGTCGAGGTGCACGTGGATGGCGATCTCCGCCTTCAGCTTGTCCGGCAGCAGGCTGAGGGCTTTCTCCTCGTCGCTGGACTTGTTGCACATCCACAGGTAGTCGAACCACTTGATCACGCGGTCCTGCAGCTTGAGAGGCACCCGCCGCAAGTTCATGTACGTCTTGACACCGTCCAGCCGCGCTGTGGGAGCAGAGAGAGAGTCAGAGGGGATTAGAAGATTCAAAGAGGAAACAAGAAAACAAACAGCATGCACCGCCGGGAAAGTTGCAACAGTAGCCAACTGCAAGAGGCATAGATCCTCATGAGCCCCCGCATTCGCGGGGGCTCATGAGGATCTATGCCTCTTGCTGACACCACTTTGAATCCACGTTTCTGGGAAAGCGAGGGGTTTTTGGTGTCGAGTTGACAAAGGTTACAGAAACACAATCTGTGTGAGCTGACACTGAGGGCGTTAATGCAGGACATCAGTACAAACACAAACAAACCACAAGAGAACATGACTGCAGGTCTGTTCAGAGTTTTGCAAGAAACGCCAAGAAAGACAAGTTTATTCAGTTGCCCTCGGATAGGTCCATACGCGCTCCGCTCCATCCCTCAGAAGTTCTCTTAGAAAAAAAGTAAAAGTAGAATTCAAATGAAAGAAGGCATCATAATTCACGAATACATTTAAGTTTCATCACGTACGTGCCTAAAAAAAAAAAAAAATCGAAATTTGACATTAGAAATGCGTGCGACATGCAAGAGAGAGAGAGAGATCATGATGAATCTTTATTTATTCAGGATAAATCTATTAGGCAACTCAATGCCTGTCTTACAAGCTGTCCTGTAAACAAACACCATAACATAAGAGAGAGAGAGAGAGAGAGAGAGAGAGAGAGAGAGAGAGAGAGAGAGAGAGAGAGAGAGAGAGAGAGAGAGAGAGAGAGAGAGAGAGAGAGAGAGAGAGAGAGAGAGAGAGAGAAATGAAATGAAATGAAATGAAATGAAATGAAACTTTATTTTCCAAGGATAAAAGAATAGGTTCGCAGACCTGTTTTCATTCTTGTCCTTGCTACACACTACAAAACAAAATAACGTACATAAAATCACTCTCTTACACACACACACACACACACACACACACACACACACACACACACACACACACACACACACACACACACACACACACGTGCGCCGGTGTGCTATTGCCGCGTGCACAGGTTGTGCCAGATTAGCTTGTAGCCTACAGGCGCCAAGCCAAGCCTGCACAACCCTCCACACACACACACACTGACACACACACACACACACACACACACACACACACACACACACACACACACACACACACACCGATACAGACACATCAATATATCATGTAAACATGCATTCTACCACTTAAAACTATACTACAGCAAATATAAAAAGTATAAAGGATTTTGTACATAAACCCGCTGTTGTTCTCATCATAATTATGATCAACACGGCTCACTCCAACAAACATACACACTGGCACACACACACGCGTGCGCGCGCAAGCACGTAGGGATGCGCGCGTGCACACACATACACTTGCACACACACAGATAAACACCGCGCGCGCGGGTCGACGCGAAGAAACCACAGCACTGCCACGCGGCGCGAGCACCCAATGCTGTGTCTATCGACAGCATCCCGTCTGGCCAGCCGAGTCCATGGGGTCATGGATATTACATAATGCGGCTTGCTGGTATGCCAGCGGTATATTACATGCGTTCATAAATGTTAGAAGGGAATGCAGACTATCCGTGAAATGCCGCATAAGGCATGAAGTGCTACGTGTAAAAATAAAAATAAAAATATAATAAAAAATAAAAGGAAAAATTAAGTTTTGTCTAGATGTTTGAGCAGCTTGGTCTTGTAAGTTTTAAGCGATGGCGCGGCTCTAACATCCGCAGGAATAGAGTTCCATAACTTTGCACCAGAATAGGACAATGACGACATATAAATGTCCAGTCGAGGCATAGGTACAACAAGATTGTTCATTGGTGTTCGACTGGACCTCGTATGAGCAAAGTGGAACAAACTATTGAGATAGGCTGGTGTTTCTGAGAGGGTGATTTTGCGCATGAGCACCAACTTATTAAGAGAGAGAGAGAGAGAGAGAGAGAGAGAGAGAGAGAGAGAGAGAGAGAGAGAGAGAGAGAGAGAGAGAGAGAGAGAGAGAGAGAGAGAGAGAGAGAGAGAGAGAGAGAGAGAGAGAGAGAGAGAGAGAGAGAGAGAGAGAGAGAGAGAGAGAGAGAGAGAGAGCACACAGAGGTCGTTCAACAAAATGAACCTAATAATATTAACAGGCAAACAAAGTTAAAAACGATATTCAAATTTCATTTTCAATCTGAAAAAGGCTGAACACGCAGGCACGGGAGTCTGTTATTCCCCGCTATCATATCACGCACTTTTCTCCTAATTCTAACCTGTTTTTCTACTTACTGGCTAGAGAGCACTTCTTTTAATTTCTGAAATCAGCCTCCTCCTTTTTGTCCTTTCTCAATTCCAAACATGACAGGGTCGTGGAGTCAAGCAACAGGTGCTCAAGCCTACATCGGCCTGCGTACGTGCGCGCTGGCCAAATGCATGCTGACCTCGGCACGAGTACCTTTTGCTCAGCGAGTTATGTCCCTTTGATGACTTCCGGTTTCCATGGCAACAGGAGGCACGGTTAATGGAGGGATTATGAGCTAGACTTGAAAAAAGGTTACAAGCGCTTTTTTTGGTTGTTGTTTTGGGTTTTTTTTTTGTGGGTTGCATGAAGGGCCGAGTTGTGTCCGAGCAAACGTGGCGTTGTACTCCCGTGTGATCCCCTCGATTTGAGGAAGTGATTGTGGACGATCTCCGCCATCAGTCTACAGACAGACGTCAAATAGAAAACTTTTGCCTAGCCCCCTCTAGACCGGCGCAGGAACTCACTGAAACCATTCACTGTTAGCCGATACGGATTGTGTTCATGGAATCATTATCAAGTCAACGCTTTAGAGCAAACGCCGTCCAAGGAACACAGACACAAAGTGGTGTCAGCAAGAGGCAGAGATCCTCATGAGCCCCCGCAACTGCGGGGGCTCATGAGGATCTATACCTCTTGCAGTAAGTTCAATTTTTCTCGGTATCGAAGGGCTCAATCGTTCGCATTATTTCTTTTGTCAATATGTATTATGTCTAACAACAATGCTCCTGCAAAAAGAAAAAGGGCGCACTTATGACGTTTCAATGTCGTAAACTGAAAGACTTTTCTGCTTGTATTCTCCTTTGTACGTAGGAGAGTTCCATCAACGCGTGCCGCGGTCAGTTGAAAACCTCTGAACGTGTGTGGATTGGCTTTCAAAGAGATCGCTAACCCTTTGACTGTCGGTCGCGGTTTCAGTTTGTCGCGATGGTTCCGACAGGAATAACAACCGGACATCCGACAGGAATCGTCATCGCGAATAAAACAGCTGCCGACAGACAAAGGGTAGAATAGGACCAAGCCTAGCCAGAAACTGCAGGGGGTTGGGGGGGGGGGGGGCTGTTGACTAAGACTGAAATGAGGCCCATGAGAGAAGGCGCCTAATGCAAACAGAAAACTCTGATGCAGAAGACAATGAGTAATGTCCCCAATGGGTTTAAATGAAATCCGCGCAAAGTGCGTTCCATTGTGTCGGATGCTTTTTTTCCAATGCACTTTATCGTACCTTCTCTGCACAAACGAATGATTTATTGAAATTGAAATTTCAGAGAGGGAATTATGACAAAGCGTTATCGACGCAGTGACGGGCCCTGCCACTCCAAGACGGCTGGGCGTGCCCAGAGAGCGCAGATTAGGTCATTGGGATGACGTAAGCTAAAGTTCTTATTCTTTCGTCAAATATTTTTCTCTGCCTTACTGGAGGAGATAGGCTTTAGTTTGTTCGCTAGCAAATACAAACCCTGGAATAGTTTGATTGGATGTGCATTGTCCATGATAGTTCAAGGGTGATGTCAGAATAGTTTGGCGCCTGTCGGTGCCAAACTATTCTGACACCACCCGTGAACTATCATGGTCGATCTGTTTCCAGAACTGTGGCGTGGAACTCAAAGGACATCGAAAAAATGATAATTTCATCGTCAGAATGTAATGAACTAGGAGAGGCTCGAGGACCATAATATGCTGTAAGCAGTGGTCTGTGGACTTGAACCTTACGATTTACATGCGCAAGATCTAAATTCGTAGAACAACTCACACAGTTTAGATCCTTAATACCCAAAGTCACAGACCAACGCATTTTCACAAATCATGTAGTTGGCCTGTAGGCAAACGAACGTAAGATATACATTGCTGATCACAGACGAAAAGTCCAATGCTTCGTCTCAAGTCGAGTACAGATAGAAATTGGGTCCACAAGAGGCATAGATCCTCATGAGCTCCCGGATCTGCGGGTTTCACGAGGATCTATGCCTCTAGCAGCTGAACTGTGGTAGTTTACCCAGACTTTCGAGGAGTTAGCAACAGACACTGTCTGAACTGTGGTAGTTTACCCAGACTTTCGAGGAGTTAGCAACAGACACTGTCTGAACTGTGGTAGTTTACCCAGACTTTCGAGGAGTTAGCAACAGACACTGTCTGAACTGTGGTAGTTTACCCAGACTTTCGAGGAGTTAGCAACAGACACTGTCTGAACTGTGGTAGTTTACCCAGACTTTCGAGGAGTTAGCAACAGACACTGTCTGAACTGTGGTAGTTTACCCAGACTTTCGAGGAGTTAGCAACAGACACTGTCTGAACTGTGGTAGTTTACCCAGACTTTCGAGGAGTTAGCAACAGACACTGTCTGAACTGTGGTAGTTTACCCAGACTTTCGAGGAGTTAGCAACAGACACTGTCTGCAGTCTGTTACCAGTTGTTAGTTAGTTCGGGTTTAACGTCCACAGCACCGAGGTGATCATGGACGGCCCTGACGGGCGGGTTATGGGGGACAGGGAAAGCTATTGCCTATGGAGTACGACCTGAACACTGATCAACTCAGGCGCACTCCAACTGTGCCACTTTGATTTACCAGGACCTTTCAACGGACATGCTATTGAACAAAACCGTTTTTTTCCCCCTGGATTGTGAGTCCAGCTACCGGGGCCGGGACGGGATTCGAACCCACGACCCGGCGATTCCCTTCGCTCTCCTGCTCCGACGTTTAACCGCCTGAGCTATTTCGGACTCTAAACTGTTACCCGAAGGCACGGCTGACATTTTATATTAGACGAAAATCTTCCGATACAGCCTTGACATTCTACGCCGATTTCACGAACAGAGACATAAATGGGAAATACCCTTGCTCGCAAGAAGCATAGATTTGCATACGTCCTTCATAAGCTGCAGTGGTTCATGAAGATCTATGGCTCATGCGCGCAGAAAGAAGAGAGAGATTTTCTAGACACCGTAAGCGGATCAAGTCGTTTCAATGACGTGCGGGTGTCATGAGGTTAGAATATCAGTCAATCGCTTTAGGCTGCGCTATTTTAAGTTCTACCCGCGTGCTGGTCTGTGATTTCGGACCTCACGGCTTTCAGCTTTGAGGTCCAAAATCACAGAACAGCACACAATTTGATTTAGGTTTCTGTGTAAACATGTGCACTGGAAATATGCCACCAAATCCTAATCCTTAGCGTGCAGACTATATTCACGCTGGCGGCGGCCATGTTGTGATGACGTCAATCGAGGCTACGTATTCAGAACAGAAAGACAACAATGCTGGAGATCATTTTGACGTCAGCTGCACAAACAAATGACGTCATAGGCATAGCTGTCAACGAGAAAGATAATGAACATTTATGAAAATCAGTTGACATACTGAAAAGGCAAAGCCCCACTAGCGAAACGTCTTCAGGCCTACGACAGCCGCAGTGGGCCAGCGCACCTTTGCTGACTGGGAGGAATGTGACTGTTGAGTTGACATCTAGCACTGCCTGAATTCCTGTCGTGTAAATACTGACTAGTGCACCGCTTTTTCCCAATCACTCACGCAGCGAGTGACAGGAACATACGTGTCGTGGGTTAGACACGGTCCCGGTCCCGGTAGCTGTGCTCGCAATCCAGGGAAACAGACGGACTACTCTTATAATCATGTCCGTTGATAAATCTTTAAGCCGAAGCGGCACAGCTGCAGTACTCCTGAATTGATCAAGGTTCAGTTTGAACTCCATAGCCAAAAGCTGTCCCGGTACCCCTCAACCCGCCCCACAAGACCGTCCATTATAACTTTTGTGGAGTGACGTTACACCCGGAACAACCAACCAACCAACCAACCAACCAACCAACCAACCAACCAGCTCGAGTCAACTATGGTCATAAAAATCACGTTTTTGTTTTTGTTTTTGTTGCGCGTGGACGTTGCAGCCTTTATTGGATCTGTTTCGTATATCATCTTCCCATCTTCGATCAGCTCGCTGCAAAAATCGTTGGGACCTGTCCTATTTAAAGAAGTCCGGCTCCCCTTAATTATACACCATTCAATGATCCGCGGAATTAATGTCTGGCACGGACAATAGGAAAAGAAAACGAACAAACAAACAGCCCGCCACTGGCCCGGAGTATTGAAAAATGAAGACAATTTCAATTTCTGCAAGTGGTCATGTCTGCACGTCTGTTGCAGATGGCAGGCCCGATGACTGTTGTCATTGGCGAGTTGTATAATGTATAAACGAGGCTGGCAAGAGACAGATCCTCATGAGCCCTCGCATCTGCGAGGGCTCATGAGGATCTATGTCTCTTGCTGATCAACACTATTCACTTCAAATGTCCAAATCATCATGTCTAATAAAGACTAATCGTCCGAGTTTTCTTCAACTACGCATTAGAAACATAGATGTAATTATCACCAGCAAAAGGTATAGACCTTCATGAGCCCGGCATTCTGCGGGGGCTCATGAAGATCTATGCCTCTTGGAGATGCGAGGGGTTCGCTGCAGTAGTTGCGCGGCCAAGAGTAGCCTGAGGCGATCTTTAAGGTAAATGTGAAAAATGTCTGGAGAGGAGTAGAATAAACAGCCAACTGAGGGCGGAGGGCTCGTTCGGCTAGGCCGGGTTTATGAAACTAATCAGAAGAATAATTCAAACAGCTGGCGTTTAAAGTTACCATGTGAAATTATGACGTGTAAAACTGACGGGGAGAAAGACACAGACATTTGTGACAATCAGCATGCCAACGAACCAAGCAAAAAAATGTGAACAATTAAATGGGGCTCAAAATGCAGTTCTGTTTGGAAAATATGGGATCTCTGCGCTCTGAAAGGACCCCCCCCCCCCATTATTCCACCCTGTAGAGGTCCTTCCACAGTTCCATTCGATATCATGCCAATATTGTTCTGCGTTGCTATGAATCTGTCATGTCCTTTCTAGTCTGACCAGTGGCCACTGCCTTTCTCCTTCCCATTGCTAAGAGGTGATCGATTGGGTCGTGCCCTTCAGCATTACACCAAAATGCTGAGCGTGGCAGAGATGGCAAAACCTTTAACACCACACACGAATTGAGACAGCATTGTAACACACGAATTGAGACAGCCTTGTAACACACGAATTGAGACAGCATTGTAACACACGAATTGAGACAGCCTTGTAACACACGAATTGAGACAGCATTGTAACACACGAATTGATACAGCCTTGTAACACACAAATTGAGACAGCATTGTAACACACGAATTGAGACAGCATTGTAACACACGAATTGAGACAGCCTTGTAACACGTGGTCGGCAAAAGCGGGTAGTTGAGTGAACAGAATATTATTACACATGTCGCAAAAAAATGCTTATTGTAGCTTCTAAAAATGTTTCTCCTTAGACTTGTATCCAGTACACTTTATGGCAGGCAAAGCTGCAGCTCTAAGAACCTGGAATATATCAATTAAGAAAACAGATAGCGGACTGCGCGTCCGGCCCGATATGCCCAGGGCTTGTGCTATTTCGACAAAGAGATTCAGATACTAAGAAAAGAGTAGGTAAACAGCGGGAGAGATTCACCCGCTCGTCAGCGACGGTGTCATAGCTAGTCACCGAAAAAGCAGGAAAAAAGCAAGAAAGAAAAAAAAAAAAAAAAAAAGAAAGAAAGAAAAAAGCAGCAAAGTAAAAAAAAAAAAGCTAGTCACTGCATTAGCCTATGACCACTTCATTTGCATGAGACATAGATCCTCATGAGCCCCCGCAGGGGGCTCATGAGGATCTATGTCTCTTGCATTGTAGGGTCTCAAAGTATTAATAAATTCTGCATTTTTTGGGGAGGGGATGGGTGTGTGTGTGTGTGTGTGTGTGTGTGTGTGTGTGTGTGTGTGTGTGGACATAGGATGTACATTGCATTGGACTGGTGACTTGTGACGATGAAATTCCTCTTGCTGGTCCTATTTATGTCTACTTTTCTTATAACAAGGATGTGATGGGGGTGTTAGGTCTGCAAATGACATTATGGAAATTATGGAGCTCAATCGAAACTAGAATGTCGAGGTGACACTGGTGAGAGTGACTGACCCATAGGCTGGAAAAGAAATAAACTGTTGTACTTTTATTTTCTGACAATGTTCTTTTTTGTTGGGTAGGGTAATTCTGTGCACTTTACACGCTTAGCGGTCACAGTTGCGGCCTGGATACACGCTAGACAGCAATCATTATTGCATACCAAGTAGCCTGTGGACCTTAGTGCATACCAAGTAGCCTGTGGACCTTATTGCATACCAAGTAGACTGTGGACCTTATTGCATACCAAGTAGCCTGTGGACCTTATTGCATACCAAGTAGCCTGTGGACCTTATTGCATACCAAGTAGCCTGTGGACCTTATTGCATACCAAGTAGCCTGTGGACCTTATTGCATACCAAGTAGCCTGTGGACCTTATTGCATACCAAGTAGCCTGTGGACCTTATTGCATACCAAGTAGCCTGTGGACCTTATTGCATACCAAGTAGCCTGTGGACCTTATTGCATACCAAGTAGCCTGTGGACCTTATTGCATACCAAGTAGCCTGTGGACCTTAGTGCATACCAAGTAGCCTGTGGACCTTATTGCATACCAAGTAGCCTGTGGACCTTATTGCATACCAAGTAGCCTGTGGACCTTATTGCATACCAAGTAGCCTGTGGACCTTATTGCATACCAAGTAGCCTGTGGACCTTATTGCATACCAAGTAGCCTGTGGACCTTATTGCATACCAAGTAGCCTGTGGACCTTATTGCATACCATGCATACCAAGTAGCCTGTGGACCTTATTGCATACCAAGTAGCCTGTGGACCTTATTGCATACCATGTAGCCTGTGGACCTTATTGCATACCAAGTAGCCTGTGGACCTTATTGCATACCAAGTAGCCTGTGGACCTTACAATTAACTCATTCGAGACGTGCCGCCTCCGGATACGCGGCTTAAGCCGCGTATCCGAAGGCGGCACGTCTCGAATGAGTTAATATAGTGTGGGTGTAGGATGCTTGTGGAGAGAGAGAGAGAGAGAGAGAGAGAGAGAGAGAGAGAGAGAGAGAGAGAGAGAGAGAGAGAGAGAGAGAGAGAGAGACAGAGAGAGAGAGAGAGAGAGAGAGAGAGAGAGAGAGAGAGAGAGAGAGAGAGAGAGAGAGAGAGAGAGAGAGAGAGAGAGAGAGAGAGAGAGAGAGAGAGAGAGAGAGAGAGATTGTTCTCTCATCAGGAATGAGATCAGCCCAGACCTGGGTGAATATCACCTTAGGCCCAGAAATCTCAAAAGCCGGTAATGGAAATACTGACCTGCACAAGTTAACCCGGAAAGAAAAGTGCGGCTTTTTCCTAAAACAGAACTTGTTAATAACGTTATTGAAACTAAACCATATTTACAACAGGAGTGAACCATAGCATACGCAAAATTAAGTCGTTTTGCAAAGAGCCATATCTTAACTTGGAATTCCCTCCGACGCTGAGGAGAATTCGCAAATAGCACATTATTTCTTTGTACAAATGTCTCAGTGCCTGTGCCAATTTTGTCTGTATTTTTTTTAGATGTTCAAATGCTCCTAGCCCAGTCCTGCGCCAGCCACTAAGCAAGGTGATCCGGGGTGAGTGTTGTGGCGCTATAGCGGGGTGAGTGTTGTGGCGCTATAGCGGGGTGAGTGTTGTGGCGCTATAGCGGAGCGCCTTGCTTAGTGGCTGGAGCAGGACTAAGCTCTCTCATGCAACTGGCCCAGAGAAATAACACCCTTGAGATCTAGTACAAAGCCTTGGTACACTGATGTGCTTTGTTTCCAGACAGCTGGGTGACGCATCAGTAGAGGCGGACTCTGAATATTTGATTGAACAGTAAATAGTACAGACTCAATTAAAACAATTAAGCAGGCAATTGCTACCCCATGCGTAAATGGGCCGACGTCAGTCCGATGACCATTTGCGCACTGAGTATATGCACAGCATTGATTGCGTCTTAAGAGCAAATTTAAGCAGTGGGATTTGACTTTTAAAATGAGGTGTCTGTTTTAAAGGTGTCTTATCTCAGGCGGGATTTAATTTGCTAAAATTCGCCAGTGAAAGAGGTTATCAATGTTGTCTTGCTGCAGCTAAGAAATGTCTACCCTTGTTTTCACAGTCCATGTATGTAGGCACACCGGCGTCTATTGAAATAACAAGTAACAGAGGTTTTCTGCTGACCATGATGCGCATCGGTGAAACTCTCCTGCGTGCGAAGGAGAAGAAGTTAGAAACAGCCTTTCATTCGACGACATTCAAACATTATGATTTTAATTTTGTTAAATGTAATCATTGTAGCACTATTGTAATCATTGTAGCACTATTGTAATAATTGTAGCACTATTGTAATCATTGTAGCACTATTGTGCTACAATTGTAATCATTGTAGCACTATTGTAATCATTGTAGCACTATTGTAATCCTAGTAGCACTATTGTAATCATTGTAGCACTATTGTAATCCTAGTAGCACTATTGTAATCATTGTAGCACTATTATAATCATTGTAGCACTATTGTAATCGTAGTAGCACTATTGTAATCATTGTAGCACTATTGTAATCATTGTAGCACAATTGTAATCCTAGTAGCACTATTGTAATCATTGTAGCACTATTGTAATCCTTGTAGCACTATTGTAATCCTTGTAGCACTATTGTAATCATTGTAGCACTATTGTAATCATTGTAGCACTATTGTAATCCTAGTAGCACTATTGTAATCATTGTAGCACTATTGTAATCCTAGTAGCAATATTGTAATCCTAGTAGCACTATTGTAATCCTAGTAGCACTATTGTAAGCATTGTAGCACTATTGTAATCCTAGTAGCACTATTGTAATCATTGTAGCACTATTGTAATCTTAGTAGCACTATTGTAATCATTGTAGCACTATTGTAATCATTGTAGCACTATTGTAGCACTATTGTAATCATTGTAGCACTATTGTAATCATTGTAGCACTATTGTAATCATAGTAGCACTATTGTAATCATTGTAGCACTATTGTAATCATTGTAGCACTATTGTAATCCTAGTAGCACTATTGTAATCCTAGTAGCACTATTGTAATCATTGTAGCACTATTGTTATCCTAGTAGCACTATTGTAATCATTGTAGCACTATTGTAATCCTAGTAGCACTATTGTAATCATTGTAGCACTATTGTAATCCTAGTAGCACTATTGTAATCATTGTAGCACTATTGTAATCCTAGTAGCACTATTGTAATCATTGTAGCACTATTGTAATCATTGTAGCACTATTGTAAGCATTGTAGCACTATTGTATTCCTAGTAGCACTATTGTAATCATTGCAGCACTATTGTAATCATTGTAGCACTATTGTAATCATTGTAGCACTATTGTAATCCTTGTAGCACTATTGTAATCTTGTAATCATTGTAGCACTATTGTAATCCTTGTAGCACTATTGTAATCATTGTAGCACTATTGCACTATTGTAATCATTGTAGCACTATTGTAATCATTGTAGCACTATTGTAATCATTGTAGCACTATTGTAATCATTGAATCAATGAATCTTTATTTTACAACGGTGAAGATATTAACACAGTCAGTGACTATGTCATTTTTCGTACCTGCCGTTGCTACAACTACGACTACATAAAACAGGGACATCAAAGCACAGTGATACAAAAATATACAGTCAACTAAATACAAACATGCGCATACACGCACAAACGCACTCGCGCGTCCACACACACACACACACACACACACACACACACACACACACACACACACACACACACACACACACACACACATGATTGTTAGAATATATACACGTACATTCGTGTGTCTACGAATAACTAGATAAGACATAATAAGAACGGTAGTTTATCACTGAAGGAGATATCGTGAACTGTTAACGCCTTATTGTCTAGAACAGTCAGGATTGTCACTAGGCAATGACGTACGTGATGCTCCATCTCGTTCAGTTGGCGGTGGAAATGAAAGTAGCAGTGAATCTGGGTCATTCGCACGTACTGCATGTCTCCGGCCTAAAGTCAACAGTAGCGATCGGCAGTCTCACACTTCAACCCCTTCAGCGCCAACTGAGGCAGACTGTCTTTCTGCAAGCGTCGTTAACTCATTCTACCCCAGACACACCACAGCAAGACATGAAGCGACCATGATAGTTGAACTATCATGGTCGATCTGTGACCTGCACTGCAATGCAGTTTTCAGAGGACATCCGCAAACTTTGGGGATTTCGGTCTTGGGGTACAATGAGTTAACTCAACACCAAAACACCCCCAGCCGTCACAGGAACATAGAGTCAAGTGGTCCCAGCAAGAGGCATAGATCCTCATGAGCCCCCGCAGTTGCGGGGGCTCATGAGGATCTATACCTCTTGCAGAAAGGTGGCGTTCAAAGTTTCTCAGGACTCAACCGATTATTGCCTGTCCTGCCGGCTTCCGCACGAGGAAAAGATTTTCAGACTGCGGCCGAACCTCCCCTCATCTGCTCTCAAGAACACGACCCGAGTCAGCACTGATGTCCATGCGTCCTCAATGCCTGCGGCAGGCACAGATTCTCATTAGCCCCTGCACTTGCAGGGTCTCATGAGAATCTTGCCTCTTGCAACATATTTAGGTACTGTCGAAAGGAAAGGTGGGGGGAGGGGGGGGGGGCATAGTCCCCATTGCAGAATATTTCATATTTCAAATTTGTCCGAAGTTTGCGAGCAAGGAGGATATGCAGAAACTGTTTAGTGGAGGGGGAGGGATATAGAGACTACAGGTTCATGCAAATGTAAGACTGCGGTACCTTTCAAAGGGAGGAGGCGTGGGGGTCGGGGGTCGGGGGGAGGAATAGGAGTTAAGAGAGAGGGGGAGGGGGGTGGGTGGGTGGTAAAATTTCAATATTTGCTCTTTTGCCGCTATTCACACTTTGGGATCCAGGGTGGGAAACTCCGACACGTTGAAATCATTAGAGCTGCTATTGATTCATCTGTAGTTTTCCCACCAGCGCAGTGAGTGGCGCGTCTCAATCTTTCAATTCCAAAGCGAATAGACACACTGCGCCACAACGTACCATCCCGCCGTAGTTCCCGTCACCTCGTCAGTCACGCAGTGAGGCTGAGCGGTCGGGCGCAGTCAATCTATTCTCGCGGGTCACAGCGATGTGCGCATAATGAGGCATTGCCCACTCAGGTAAGCAAAAGTCTCTCGGGCCAATGTCAGCCGCAGTGGGCCCGCGCACGACGACGGCCCGATGTTTATAGCAGTGGTGAGCAAGTGATGTGCATATGCTGAGCATTTGCTCTGCGACTGAATTGACCGGTTCCCTTTCAATGTCCCCTCCTCCTCAAATGTACCTTTGATCACCGCAGTTTCTTTCACGCCTGCCGCACGTCCCTCAGTTTGTGACCCCGAGAACAACCGAGTGCTGCTCTATGATCAGCCGCACGGTCCCAACTCACAGACCAGATTACTATTTATATCCCCGTTGCACATGTAGTGATCCGGCGGAGCGCAGACCGGATGGGTGCGGCCATTTTGAACATGACCTTCGACCTACTGGGGACGACTTCCGGTTTTGCTTGCAAACATGGAAGCTGTGAATACAAAACCCTACACAAGTTCCCGATCTAGCGGCCGACATTGCGCAGTAAAAGGTTGCCACAACAACGAAAAAGAGCTGTATGACTTGTTGCAAATGCCATGTTTTGACCACAAACCTTTCATTCGCCGTTATTGTTCGTGTTTGAAACCTTTTTGTTTGTAAAAAAGTGTATCACATCGCACACTATCCGATGAAATGGCCTGTTTTGTATCGGCCGGCCGTACACACTCGAGCGACACAAGTCAGTCTGAATTTTTATGTCTAGTTCATGTGTGTTTCGAGGAAGTTTTGCTTTAAATTGCCGGTACTCCTCATCGTCAGCGGACCAAACCGTGGCGGAGATAGTTATTTTGCGCAGCGTTTTGTTGCACGTATCAAAATCTCCGTTGAAGTTATATCCCCATATTTTTGGTAGGGATTAGGACTACTGACTCTAAGGCCTACCTACTGATGCCAGCAGGTCGTTGTCTCACTCACGCCCTGATATTTTCATACGGTTTTTGTATCATGGGCGTGTGTGATCTTCAACTTTTGTGTAAATGTGTTGTTTTTTTTTGTTTTGTTTTGTTTTTGTTGTTTTTTTTTTTTGTTTTTTTTTGTTTTGTTTTTCCTCCAACTTTTTATGTTCTGTCAGTACAATAGTGAAACTTATTTTGTTCTGTTTTGTCGGTACAATAGTGAAACTTGTAGTAATGTACCCAGTAATTCATATTTATTGTCATGCTGATAAAATTAAAGAGTTTGTGGGCAGATTGTCAATTTTTTGTGTTTGTGTCATAAATTATCCTTAGAATGCATTACTCGCAATTCTTTCATTGTTTTCAGTATTATTATATTAATGTATACATGTATGGTGCAGCAATACAAGTTTTGTTGTCTCAAACATTTCATAAATAACATGAGAATATTTTGCCACCCAAAAGTAGAGACCAAACAAAGTGTAGAAATAGTGTTATTAGCTTGAGATACACTTGAAAACAGAACACTTAAATAACTACATGGCTACACAAAATATCTATGCATATACACGAAAACTTTGCAAAAAACTTTCCAACGCGCACACCTAAACACTTCTCTGAAAGGCCAAACCGGAAATGCTACACAGCCGAGCAACCTGTTAACCGACCCATTTGAGAATATTACCGTTTGGTAAAAAAGAGGTGAATATGACGTATGGCTAAGCCTGTTACAAGCTGTCTCACATCTGGGACACGTGTCAGTTTCGGAACAAGAAAGCAATCGATTGGCTACTTACACTTGTCAATCACGCAATACTAGTCGATCGATTGGCTACTTATACTTGTCAATCACCAAGTTACTAATGTATCGATTGGCTGCAACGGTCAGCCCCAAAGCTACTACAAATCGATTGCGGGCTACTCGCAAGTGTCAATCATCCAGCTACTAACAAATCGAGTGGGTACTTTACACGAGTCAGTCACGCAGCTCTTGACCGATAATTTGGCTGCTTGAACTTGTCAATCATTCAGCGACTAAACAAACCAACGACTCGAACAACTTAAAGGCACGTTCAACCATACGTTATTCATCGTAACCCCTTCACCGCCAGTGGACTCGGTACGTCATTTTGACGTCAATGTAGATGCAACGTCACAGATCCCAACCGTCAAAGGAACGCGGATACAAAGGGATTTCAGCAAGAGGCATAGATCCTCATGAGCCCCCGCAATTGCGGGGGCTCATGAGGATCTATACCTCTTGCAGTCGGATGGTGTTCAATTTTTCTTGGCAATGAAAGGGTCAACAACTGTCAGCATAATTAGAAAAACGTTTCATTGCACTTTTGCTAAACGATCATCTGCTTTGAAATCAGTCAAAGAACATCTCTTCAGACACGCATATTTATCCAAAAAACAAAGAAAGAAAGAAAGAAAGAAAGAAAGAAAGAAAGAAAGAAAGAAAGAAAGAAAGAAAGAAAGAAAGAAACAAAACAAAAAAACCAACAAAAAAACCTAAAACAAAAACAAAAACAAACAAACAAACAAACAAACAAAAATCAAGAAACAAATTCAACAATTGCTCAGCCACTCTTGTCAATTTCTCCAAGTCTCGTTTCCCGTTGTCGCAATCTTTGCGACAATCTCTGGTCTCTTTTGCGGCTCTCCATTCCACTTGTCGGCAAAGGGCAAAGGATGATGAACGATGCAATACATTGTGTCGGCAGAGAAATGCATTTTCTGATAAAGCAGATTAAAACAAACAAAAAAAAAAAAAGCGTTTGAATTGGGGCTGCTTCAATATGAATAGAAGAAGCATATTGAAATAGCAATCAATTATGTGATTTTCCTGTATTTCAGTCACACAGCCTAATTCCCTTACACGCTGTAGATTTTTATATTTTATTGAAACCATGGTTACCGAATTTTTATACTGGCGAGCAAAAGAATTGCGACATCATTAGGATTATTGGAAACACTACATTATTTCCGAAGATTCGATAATGCGGCGTTTTTTTTGCTGGTCAATGTATATTGCAGCTAGAAGTTAACACAGTCACCTACAAGGTTAACCCCTTGGTGCATGCAGCCAGCGTTCAGTAAACATTACCAGCGGCTGTGTGCGTCAGAGGGTCAACACTTCCAAACTTGCGAGTTGCCCACTAAAGACCGCATTTGCTGAGGAGAAAGCTGAGAGCACGGAAGTTCCAGGCTGGTGCCAGAATAGCTTGGCGCCTAAAGGCGCCAAGCTATTCTGGCACCACCCTAGAACTGTTATGTTTGATCCATGCTGCATTGTTGTGGAGGTTAATGGATTAACCGGGATACGATTGTTTTGGGAGTATTTTACAAGTAGCGCAGTCATCAACATCAGTCGTCATTCCATTAAGAGCGCCGCAGTCCACATTGTCTGCCCTCCCCCCTTATCGCCCCCTCCCCCATGCAGTTAGTAGTTAATCATTGAGAGTTAACGCCAAACAGGCCACTAAGGCTATCTCACGGCCGCCATCTCCCTCCCCATCCCCCATCCCCCAAATGCACTACTTTCGGCGCACGCCGTGACGCATTCTCCTTATCATTAATTTCATATATTCATAATTTCTGACATAAAATTCCCGCTGAATAGGTGACATAAAATATGGTTTATTTTCAACAGCTGCGGCAAGGGTATTGAAAAGCTGGCGTTGATTTCAACTGAAATCGATAATTGCAAAATAAATGAAAACCCGGAGCGACGCAGTACCGAGGGTAATTTTTCATGACATCTGCAAGAGGCATAGACCATCATGAGGTCCTGTAGCAAGTTGCAGGGGCACATGATGACCTCTGCCTCTTGCTTTGACGATCAGACTTATTGGCGTGTGTGTTTCTGCGTTGGATCAGACTTATTGGCGTGTGTGTTTCTGCGTCAGAAAACATTATCGTAAAAATTGTAGTCCACATTTGTTCATAAACGTCAAGCTCAAACTAGTCATCAAAAGGCATAGATCGTCATGTATCTCTACATGCTTCAGAGGCACATTAGTTCTCATGTTGGCTGGAGACATTTAGGTCATTTAGATCTGTATCTCTCTTCCTCAGAGTAAATTGATGGTACACGTTTGGAAAGTTTACATCATTGAGCAGATCTCCTACTTACGAGCAGCAACAGTTTTCATGAAACCTCTGCAGATTGCAGAACGCACGTCTCTTCTTGAAAATGATCATCTGCGTTTCTCGACAGCAGGCGTCAATGTCGACACACGTACCTCGGCCACTCCCCGGTGAATGGTACAGTCACTACAAAATCAATCCGCCATTGTTCAAGAACGGTCACTCCAGCTGCTATCCGAGTTAAGCAGAGTTCAAGCCCGCAATTAACTCTGAAGGGAAGTGTGTGTGTGTGTGTGTGCGTGCGTGCGTGCGCGTGTGTGTGTGTGTGTGTGTGTGTGTGTGTGTGTCTGTGTGTGTGTGTGTGTGTGTGTGTGGGGGGGGGGGGGGGGGGTTGAGTGGACGGGGGTTAGGGGAGGAAGAACTGAATCAACGAGGGTCTTGAGGTTTTGGAGACCGAGTACAAATCCCCAGAGACGTGCATTTGATGGTTCTCTGAACGTCACGTCACATGCTCGCTGGTCTGTGACTGTGGACCTTACGGCTGAAAGCCATGTAGTGCTGACGCCAAAAAACATAAAGGGTTAAAGCCTCTCTGACACAGAAAGTGAATCGTTCTTTCTGAGAAGTTCTCATGTTATTAACTCGCGTAATGACGAGAAAACTTGAACTACACCCAAAATGCAAGAGGCATAGATCCTCATGAGCCCCCGCAATTGCGGGGGCTCATGGGGATCTATGCCTCTTGGAGAAACCAATTTGTATCCACGTTCCTTGGACGCTTGTGACTTTTTTGTGGTTGGGGGGGAAAAGATTTCAGAAACAAAATAATATACGTCCCGTGGAAGGGAGGGGTGAAGGAATAAACACGACGACACTTGTAATAACGATCTTTTATTGCGCCACCGACATGTGCTGCTGAAACGAAATATGACGCTAATAAAAGAAGAAGGAACAAAAATCAATCAGCAAATGCATGTATTCATTTCGTACAATGCACAAAAACTACCTGAAGGACAGACAACTGAATAACAAATTGGTCGAAATTTTCGCACATTACATTGCTATTTTGAATTTTTTTTCAAGGCAACTCCAACTAGTTTTAAAGTGCCATCACGCATAAATCTGAAGACACATTTCATCACCATTTGTGTTTGTTATGCCTTGTTGACACACCTAATGAACTTTAACAGCAGTTCGGACACGCAGCGAAAGCACACGCGTAATCGCACTTATTTATTCTGCTCTGCCGTTAGCGTGTCAGTCTATTTTTAGCTGTTTCTCGCACTGATAGCGTTGTATTTTTAGAACGGAGTGGAGTCATTGTCAGGTTACTTGATATAAAGACAACGTGTGCTGAACTGGACTGTCCTGTGTCTAAATGAACCATAACTAGAGCTGTGAGTCGCGTTTCGTAACCATCTGTTACAGAAGTGTATATATCTGAACAGTCACGGTGGTAGTGGGCCTTTAGGAAAATTTATAATTGTGTCTCATAATGTATTACTGATCTGTGATTTTGGACCTCACGATTTTCAGCTGTAAGCACCAAAATCACACATCGGCACACACGTTATATTAACTGAAATACTGACTCACCGCGCTCGACAATCTCTGTACTTCAAGAAACAAGAGCTGCCTGGAAGGGAGACAACTTTCAAAAAAGGGAAGCAACTTTCAAAAAAAGAAGACAAGAACAATCTGCTTCTTGAAAATAAAAATCCTAGATGGCGCCACAGTCCCAAGGCTGGTGTCATTTTCAATCAGCCAATGCTTCTTATTCAAATTTTCCTTGTAAGGAAATATGGCTCCTTAAAGAAAAAGAACGGTCGTGATTTGATTTTTTTTTGCTACGGATACTGAACCCAAATCATCTGCAAGAGGCATAGATCCTCATGGGCCCCCGCTTTGCGGGGGCTCATGAGGATCTATGCCTCTGGCTGACCCATTATAAGTTCATATCATAACCGAAACAAAGTCAAGGTCATTTTTTTCTCCGCATCAGCATCTCAAACGAAACATGTCAGAGGCATATTATTTCATGTTTTATAGGATGGCGGGAACTCGCAATTACTGCAGTGGCTCATGAGGATCTGCGCCAGTTATTGACCATTCACGATCAACAGGATCTCGCCACGACCTCGCTAACTACAATTTACATCCAGGCTCCTCAGGTCAGGCCAAGAGGGTCCGACGCTGGTTGTCTGAAAAATGAGATTTGCTATGATTTCTCAATGTCTGAAGGAAGGGAGTATCGTTTTGCACACAATATGGAAACATTGACACAAACATGTCCCCAGCGAGCAAGTGCGGGTCGGTCGATGCTGAAGCACTTTTATTTGTACACCATCTTGCTCAAATTCTGATGTGCGTGCTGGTCTGTGATTGTGAACCTTACGGTTGGCAGCCGTCAGGGTAAATCAAAGACCAGCGCACATGAACTATTTAGGGACTTCCATCATAACATGGTTGGACATCAGGAAGCTCTGATAAACCAACTGGTGATTTTGATCAACAGAACACTTTTGTCTGATAAACCAACTGGTGATTTTGATCAACAGAACACTTTTGTCTGAAAAACCAACTGGTGATTTTGATCAACAGAACACTTTTGTCTGAAAAATCAACTGGTGATTTGTCTGATAAACAAACTGGTGATTTTGATCAACAGAACACTTTTGTCTGATAAACCAACTGGTGATTTTGATCAACAGAACACTTTTGTCTGATAAACCAACTGGTGATTTTGATCAACAGAACACTTTTGTCTGATAAACCAACTGGTGATTTTGATCAACAGAACACTTTTGTCTGATAAACCAACTGGTGATTTTGATCAACAGAACACTTTTGTCTGATAAACCAACTGGTGATTTTGATCAACAGAACACTTTTGTCTGTGTAAATTACTTTGTTTGTGACAAACTTTGGATATGGGGTAAACTTAATATGTTGCAAATCCGCTGAAAGCCGCAAGGACCAAGAAGGACCAAGAATAACAGACCAGCACACACATATTCTCATAAGCATCACAGACATGATGCGGTGGATAGATCGACTGTGATAAATCGAAGACAGAGCGAAGTCGCGCCAAATAACTTGGCGACCACAGAGATATACGTTTTAGAACCCAATAGGCACTATTCTGCAGCTACCATATCCCGTCCATTCTTGGCAATTGGCGCTAGAAAATGAACCCCTTGACTGCTGTTGATACTCCTCGGCGGAAAAGACGCGTAACCCTTAACTCTTTTGAGACGTGCCGCCTTAAGCCGCGTATCCGGAGGCGGCTCGTCTCGAATGAGGTAACTCTTTGACTGCTACCGACGTGAAGCGACTTTTCCGCCGATCGGCACCGTCAGTAACAGACAAGGGGTTAAGCATACTGGTTCGTCAGGTCCTGTTTAACCCTCCCTCGTATGTAAGCAGCCACCGGTACTGTAAATAGTACTGTAAATAGTACTGCAAATAGCACTGTAAATAGTACTGTAAATAGCAGTGTAAATAGTACTGTAAATAGTAAATAGCACTGTAAATAGTACTGTAAATAGTACCGTAAATAGTACTGTAAATAGTACTCTAAATAGTACTGTAAATAGTACTGTAAATAGAAAATAGCACTGTAAATAGTACTGTGAATAGTACTGTAAATAGCACTGTAAATAGTACTGTAAATAGACCGTAAATAGTACTGTAAATAGTACTCTAAATAGTACTGTAAATAGCACTGTAAATAGCACTGTAAATAGTACTGTAAATAGTACTGTAAATAGTAAATAGCACTGTAAATAGTACTGTAAATAGTACTGTAAATAGCACTGTAAATAGTACTGTAAATAGTACCGTAAATAGTACTGTAACTATTAAATAGTACTGTAAATAGTACTGTAAATGTGTAAATAGTACTGTAAATAGTACTGTAAATAGTAAATAATACTGCAAATAATACTGTAAATAGTACTGTAAAATAGTAAATAGTACTGTAAATAGTACTGTAAATAGTACTGTAAAGTGTAAATAGTAGTGTAAATAGTACTGAAAATAGTACTGCAAATAGTACTGTAAAACAGTAAATAGTACTGTAAAAGTGTAAATAGTACTGTAAATAGTACTGTAACACAGTAAATAGTACTGCAAATAGTACTTTAAATAGTACTGTAAATAGTACTGTAAATAGTACTGTCAAAGTGTAAATAGTACTGTAAATAGTACTGTAAATAGTACTGGTGGCTGCATACACAAGGGGGTTAAAGGAATTTGTTCACAACGAATATCCGTTGAACATAATCGAACAACGAGAAAGTTGTATTCGCTGGAATCCGGTTTATAAAATATAATGTCCCACGTAAAGAATGGACATTATCAACGCTCTCAAGCAAGGCAGACGGAAACTCATTATCAGGGAAATATTTCAAAAACTAATATTACACAATACACACAAAGAATCTCGTTCAAGAAATACTTCGAAAGCTAATTGGGAAGATCTCGTTAGCCGCCGGGATTCCTGGAAACGGTGGCAGAGGTCATGACATGTGGAATTCGGTCGTCCTTGATGTAAGGTGGGTGTCAGATGAGCAGCAATCAGCCCTCGCTGGAGGCCTCGGTGAGCGAAAGTCACAGCAGACATTAACCCGTTCAAAGCCGAGTAAATGTGAACAACTGCAAGAGGTATAGATCCTCATGAGCCCCCGCAGTCGCGGGGGCTCATGAGGATCTATGCCTCTTGCTCGTACAACTGTTTCTGCGGCATTAAGGGATTGTTGGTGTTGGTGTTGATGTGACGCAGATTGAAGACACGCAGTCTGCGTCAGCCGGCACTGAAGGGGTTAAATGGCGAGGACTTCCTTGACCCGAGGTCGTCTGAGGACGTCTTGGAGCCGACGTCAACCAGCGAGACATAAGAGTCTCACGAGCTGCTGCAATCATTGGCTGCGCTCTTGGGTGTGACGGACTTTAAGGTTGGATGATCTTGGTAGACGTCTTGACGTAATCGTTACCACCTTGTCGTTATTTTACTCAGTGAAAGCGACCTGCTGCAGACAGTAGAGGGTTGATGGGTCGCAGTATCTCTTTACAAATGTTCTGAGTTTGTCTTACAGTAGTGCTGGACAAGATAGCTATCAATTTTGAATTTCGCAAAATAAGGGACTTTTCTGCTTTTTTCCGCCTTTGCACACAGGAGAATTCCTTCCGTTACGCTCGAGAAGTAGTGGAAAACGTTTTGTCCGCATTCCTGCTCACATCTTGTCCGCGTGCCTGCTCACATCTTGTACACGTGCCTGCTCACATCTTGTCCGCGTGCCTGCTCACATCTTGTCCACGTGCCTACTCACATCTTGTCCGCGTGCCTGCTCACATCTTGTCTGCGTGCCTGCTCACATCTTGTACGTGTCCGTGTGCCTGCTCACATCTTGTACGAGTGCCCGCTCACATCTTGTACGTGTGCGCGTGCCTGCTCACATCTTGTCCGTGTGCCTGCTTACATCTTGTCCGTGTGCCCACTCACATCTTGTCCATGTGCCTGCTCACATCTTGTACGTGTGCCTGCTCACATCTTGTACGCGTGCCTGCTCACATCTTGTACGCGTGCCTGCTCACATCTTGTGCGCGTGCCTGCTCACATCTTGTACGTGTGCCTGCTCACATCTTGTACGTGTGCCTGCTCACATCTTGTAGGTGTGCCTGCTCACATCTTGTACGTGTGCCTGCTCACATCTTGTACGTGTGCCTGCTCACATCTTGTACGTGTGCCTGCTCACATCATGTACGTCTGCCTGCTCACATCTTGTACGTGTGCCTGCTCACATCTTGTGTGCCTGCTCACATCTTGTACGCGTGCCTGCTCACATCTTGTACGTGTGCCTGCTCACATCTTGTACGCGTGCCTGCTCACGTGGATTGTGAAAAGAAGGGCTGAAAGGTCTTAGCTGAGGCAAGGTAGTTGATAACCCATTATATTGGTGAATATTAACACTCAAAGCTCGCCCTGGAGTAGGTCGCTTTTACCCTTTCAGCCCTAAAATCCCATTTCTCAAATTTGGAAAGGTGTGGCCTAACGACTATGTACCAGCTGCAGGAAACGGATTGATCATGATAATTCAAGGATATTGCCAGATTAGCTTGGCGCCTGAATAATTCAAGGGTAGTGCCAGATTAGCTTGGCGCCAGAAGGCGCCAAGCTAATCTGGCAATACCCTTGAATTATCATGGTCAATCCATCGCCTGCTGTAGGGCGTTAGAGTGAAATGGGTTGATTAGAACCTACTGTGCAACACGTGAGTTAGGCGGCTGACAAAAGGCAACAAGGTCTGGTGCCCATCCAGGAGTAGAATAGATCCTCATGAGCTCCCACGAGATACAGGGTCTCACGAAGACCCCAACATCCTGTTGCAAAACGTTTGCGTCAATGTTGAACAGCCGTAGCTTGATCAGTCTACACACAGCAGACCTAGCTAGCCCTTCGTCTGTCGGTAGCGCTTTTTGTCGCGACGATTCCGTCAGGAATATCAACACTCTGACATCCTGCAGGAATAACAACACCCTGACATCATGCAGGAATAACAACACCCTGACATCCGGCAGGAATAACAACACTCTGACATCCTGCAGGAATAACAACACTGACATCCTGCAGGAATATCAACACTCTGACATCCTGCAGGATTATCAACACTCTGACATCCTGCAGGAATAACAACACTCTGACATCCTGCAGGAATAACAACACCCTGACATCCTGCAGGAGTAACAACACTCTGACATCCTGCAGGAATAACAACACTCTGACATCCTGCAGGAATATCAACACTCTGACATCCTGCAGGAATAACAACACTCTGACATCCTGCAGGAATAACAACACTCTGACATCCTGCAGGAATAACAACACTCTGACATCCTGCAGGAATATCAACACTCTGACATCCTGCAGGAATAACAACACTCTGACATCCTGCAGGAATAACAACACTCTGACATCCTGCAGGAATAACAACACTCTTACATCCTGCAGGAATAACAACACTCTGACATCATGCAGGAATAACAACACTCTGACATCCTGCAGGAATAACAACACCCTGGCATCCTGCAGGAATCACAACACCCTGACATCCTGCAGGAATAACAACACCCTAACATCCTGCAGAAATAACAACACCCTGGCATCCTGCAGGAATAACAACACCCTGACATCCTGCAGGAATAACAACACTCTGACATCCTGCAGGAATAACAACACTCTGACATCCGTCAGAAATATCAACACTTTGACATTTGGCAGGAATAACAACACTCTGACATACTGCAGGATTATTAACACCCTGACATCCTGCAGGAATAACAACACCCTGACATCCTGCAGGAATAACAACACTCTGACATCCGTCAGGAATATCAACACTCTGACATCCGGCAGGAATAACAACACTCAGACATCCTGCAGGAATACAACACTTGGACATCCTGCAGGAATAACAACACTCTGACATCCTGCAGGAATAACAACACTCAGACATCCTGCAGGAATAACAACACCCTGACATCCGTCAGGAATATCAACACTCTGACATCCGGCAGAAATAACAACACTCTGACATCCTGCAGGAATAACAACACCCTGACATCCTGCAGGAATAACAACACTCTAACATCCTGTAGGAATAACAACACTCTGACATCCGGCAGAAATAACACCACTCTGACATCCTGTAGGAATAACAACACTCTGACATCCTGCAGGAATAACAACACTCTGACATCCTGCAGGAATAACAACACTCCGACATCCTGAAGGAATCATCGCGACAAAAAGGGCTACCGACATCCGAAGGGTTAGAGTATTTTTCTGTGTCTGGAATACACAAAGAGAGTCTTTTATGTTCATTTAGCTGGCCCTAGTGGCGTCCCGTATGTGGCCAGCAGACCGAGGAAAAAGCGATTGACAAGCGACTGAATTTTAACGAGAAACGATGAGGTTGTAATGACCTGAGGGACACTGGCTGTCTCCCTCGATTCGCTACCAGCGCTGGCTGTTCCCTCGATTCGCTACCGCTGGTAGCGAATCGAGGGAGACAACCAGTGTGCACCTGGAGAGGGGGTGGGGTGCTGTTATGTCTTTTTTTTAGGGTGCTAGGGGGGTAGGTGAGGGGGGTAGGGGGGAGGGGTAGGGGAACGGGGAGGTTGCGAAGGGAAGGTGAGAGGTGGTAGGAGTATGAAGATGGAGAGACACAGACACGTGTACGAGGGGTGTGTGTGTGTGTGGGGGGGGGGGGCGGGGTGGGGGCTGGGGGGGGGGTGGGGGATGGGGGTGGGGGGATGGGGGTGGGGGCGGGGAGGGGGCGGGGAGGGGGCGGGGAGGAGGGGTCGGGACAATACAATACAATAAGTGTGCAGGCAATCCAGCAACAAAGACTAGGCATCTGCAAGCGGCATGGATCTAAATCATCATGATGACCTATGCCTCTTGGTACATGTTTTGTACACCCACCCGCCACCAAAGGTAGATGCATGTAGATTTTCATCTTCAGTTATATTCACTGTCACCTCGGAAATACAGAATAGTAACGGTGGCAGGAAAGCCACACGCAACGGTTGAGGCAAGAATTATGTGAAACACCTATCTGACACACCTCTTAGTACACTACACGTCGGATACACCAAATGGCAGGGGACCAATTTTCTTATAGTTACACCGGATGTTTGCTATAAGCGAAGTACTTTACATAGAGAGAGTGCTGTCGGCACCTCTGTAAAGCTGTCCGACTTTTGTTATAAGCGGCCTTGTTGTCACAGAAGTAGATTGCATATCTCCTGAGGTAAAGAAAATATGCAGTTATTCTTGTCTCAACCCGTGCCTGAGCGGAAACCTAACCCGCCACTGACAATTCAGAATGAACATGGGAATACGACTCAGACAATTCATCGATAACATTCAAGTGGTCTTGCTGCAAGTGGAATGAAAACCAAGCAGGCAAATGGAGGCATAATAATGAGCAACACGACCTAGGGCCGGCGTCGGCCGCAGGGGGCCCGCGCAAGACAGTGCGCGGGCCCTCTGCGGCTGACGCCGGCCTACTGACTATTGCTCGCTGGGGTCTAGCTCCCCATCTCAAAGGATTAAGTTGAATACAATGAACCGCTAGAAGTACGAGGCCGTAAGACTGCGAGACATACAGGGACTGGAATTGCCTGCGGGCACAATTGTGTCCAAAGTTGATAAACTTGGAACGAGAAGAAAATCCTTACTATCAGCTGAAAATGACGTACGCAAAGTCCTTTTCACGAAAGTGCACTAATTAACCCTTTCGTTGCCGGTGGGGGGGATAGAAATGATGTATTGCGGTCGGACCATCCACAGATTTACTGCGGAAATTCCTTTTCACGACGTACAATCATTTATACAGCTCACGCCGCATGACGCACTTAAGGCTTTCTCAATTCATGCGCGGGGATAAAGCCTGTGATGTCTCCGCCTACGACCAGTCTCTGTAAGTGACGTCTACTCTCAAAGCATCGCAGATATAGATGCACTGTCGTAAACACAGTCCCCTTAACTCATTCTACCTCAACACCGAAATCCTCAAATTTGTCCGTTGTCCTCTGAAAACTGCATTGCATTGCAGGACATAGATCGACCATGATCTATTCTGGCACCACCCTTGAACTATTATGGTCGATCATTATCTTGCTGTGATGTGTCTGTGGTAGAAAGAGTTAAAACATACGAATATAAGTAGGGACTGCAAGAGGTATATGCGGATCTACGCCTCCTGCATTTGGATGCTGGTTGATGTGCTATAGCATTAAAAGGCTCAGTAGATACAGCGCAAGACTGGGCGGTCACGTTTGCTTTGAAATTCGGCGCGGAGTTGTAAGGGTTGTTGTTCTTGTTCGGCTGTCGTCTGCGCAAGAGGCCGCCAGGTTCTCCACTGGTTCTCAAGCGAAATCCTGCAAAGTTGCAAAAGGCATAGATCCGCTGGTGCGGGGGCTCATGAGGATCTATGCCTCTAGCTGAGCTCATCAAGATCCACGTTCTTACAGCGGCCGACGGAGTAGTCGTGTACCGGAAGTCCGCTTCGAAAAAAATAGTCCGGCAGTCAACAGCAGATTAATCCGCTTCGCGTAGGAACATAGGCGTTTTGAGGATTTGTTGTACGCGCGTGTTCTCAATGTTTTGCTGTGGAATAAAAGTTGCGATTGGTTCTCCTTTTTTTTCTTTGATGCGCGCGCAGCTGAACTCCGATCAGCCATATTGTATTCGACCGAAAAAGAGGATAGTTTATCGCTTGATTGGACAGAACTGTGCCACGGTTGATAAATAAGTAGAACCCAGAAGGGCAGCGGTTTGGCTGAACGTCGCAATTTGTAGCATGTTGTTTGTAGACATGCAGTTTGATCTTATTGCAATTTATTGGGGTTCTGGCAGTAGCGGTTTTTTTTCCATAGCTTCGGCTTCACATCATGTGCAGTTAGCATCATAAAACGTTGAACAAACATATACAACACATAACGTTATCAAGAATTCAAAAGACGTCATACACAGGACATTGCGTCACATAAATGAGGCACAGATGTTAATTAAAACTCTCATGGGCTGTCATCAAGAGGCATAGATCATCATGAGCCCCCGCAAAGCGGGGGCTCATGAGGATCTATGTCTCTTGCAGTTTGCTGACCTCTGCTGCTCGAAATTACATTCAAACCACAATACCATGAGTGCTTATCGCCCTCAAGTGACCCAGTCCTGCGCGAATAAAACCCCTCTACATCACAATCAAGCACGCTGAATTGTTAATGACCCACATCAGCTGCGGCAGATATAGCTTTCGGGCCGTTCTAAAAGCGCTTAAATCCCTTTTCGCGTAAATTAATAAAGACATCCAGCCATTGGGTAAATGCGGCGGGGTCTAAAACGAGGCCACAACACGAGAACATGATCGTGTGCTGGTCTGTGAATTTGGACCTTACAGCTTGACGCAGTCGTTATGTTTCAAAATCACAACGCTAACACACATTCGTAGATCAGTTAATTTGCATTGGCTGAATCTGTCAGGAAATATAGACAGAAAATTGTCACTTTTTCTCCCCATGAAACGGCGTATAATGTTCTTTCATTGCACAACTACCTACACGCGACTGCTCGAGCACGACAGCTGATGGGTATTGCCTGATCATCTAGGCGACTATCGGGGGAAAAACAAAAACACACCAGAAAGCAAAACTTTAAAGTCCTCGAACATGCTGTTAACTCTTCATTGTCCGTGGACGTAGGCTGTGTTTTTGAAATCGTAAATCGGACGTCCCAAGACCCCCGGCCTTCAACACGAACGTGGATACAAAGTGGTTGCAGCAAGAGACATAGATCCTCATGAGCCCCCGCGACAGCGGGGGCTCATGAGGATCTATGTCTCTTGCAGAAGAATCTTATTTGTTTTTTTCTCGGCAGAGGATGGATTATCAAAAGTAACCTTAACGTTGCCATATCGTGTTTTTCTTCCCCGAATTGCGCAGTTAAAAAGCGACGCGTTTGGAAAACAAACTCCTGATCACCAATAACACGCAAGACGACAGCACGATCTGCGATACACAATGCTCACATCAGATGACGTCATTCTAAAACAACAAACGCCCCGCGAGCTGATGCGGCGACGCGAAAATCCACATCTAGTTAAAGGGACCTGACCCAGGCAATAGACGGTTAAGGAAGGATAGCAATATATCCTTTGTAAATGTTCCTGGAATGGCTTGCAGTATTACTGAACAAAAGGGCTGATTTAACTAATGTAGTTTCAATGTCGTAACATGAAAAGCCTTTTGTGCTCTTTTTCTCCTTTGTAGGCTAGAGAGTTCCCCTCCCATGCACACGCGGGCCAGTAGAAAAAAAGCAATTTGACGTCTGCATGTTTATACAGATTGTGGAAAGAGGGGTAGAAAAGTGTTAGTTGAGAGAACACTGAGAGTCCGTTGTAACGGCAAATAATGAAAGCCGGCCGGTCACTATAACCCGTTGAATGACGGGAATATTTGAACTCCACCCAACTGCAAGAGGTATAGATCCTCACGAAACCCCGCAACTGCGGGGGCTCATGAGGATCTATGCCTCTTGCTGACATCACTTAAAATCCATGTTCCTGGGAAAGCTAGGACATTTCAGCGGAGAATTAACAAAGCATGCCGAATGCAGCTGGCGCTGAACCGATTAACGCTGCTTCGAGAAGTAAAATGCGCCAATACACTAGTTCTCAATGTTTATCCTACCGTAAGATTTTCATACCTATCTTTTTACAAACCACGTGACAAGGAACGCGTAACAGAGGTGTGGTTACTGTCTTTCTGCCACTCGTGCAACTCTCCAGCGTGTCAAGGAGAAGAAGAGCAGAAAAGTATTTTATTTTACCACATACAAAGTTCATAGTTCTTTAAAAATAAAATCTAAATTAATCCTTTCGTCCAGCAATATCAGACATACGAGAGAGAGAGAGAGAGAGAGAGAGAGAGAGAGAGAGAGAGAGAGAGAGAGAGAGAGAGAGAGAGAGAGAGAGAGAGAGAGAGAGAGAGAGAGAGAGAGAGAGAGAGCACCGTTAACTCCTTACTGTCTGAAGCAGGTCGCAGTAACGGAAAAACCCACTCAAAATTAATAAGTCAAATTAATAAAGCCAGACTGCTTTTCATTGAATTCGGTTCATGATCACCAGCTGTGAAAATTCAAAACAGTGCACAGAAGCGAACCAGTTGCTTTTGGCGACGCCAAATAAACAAAATTAAATGTCAGTTAGGACGCTCCAGGTGAGTCAGGACGCGTGAACATAATAAAACTTATGAACGGATACAGTACGCAGGTAATGTATCATTTGATAGAACTTACTGATAATTTCGACACAGTTTTTATTCGATTAAACATCATGTTATCTGATGTCCAAAAAATGTTTTGGATGCTTACAATGGATGTAGTCAGCAACCAAATGACACTTGCAACAGATGTGGCGACATTAGCCAGTGACGCTCATCTAACTGCAAGAGGAATAGATCCTCAGATGCGGGGGCTCATGAGGATCTATGCCTTTTGCTGGATAAATCATTTTACAATTTTTGTCAGCTTCCGGGAGTATCGTAGTAAACAGTTTAGTTTGAAAGTTGAACTGTTTGTCCGAGAAACAAACAAACAAAAAAAATGCACACAACAACAACAACAACAACAAACATGAATGTATTTTGTATATATCACATCCAAACTTGTATTCTTGTGTGTTCATTGAATTTCAGGGCACGGGCTATTGATGACTAGTAATTTTATCGAAATGTAAGTTAGAAACACAGTTGATATTAGCAGTCTGCTTATGGAACGTGCGAAGTAACTAGAAAAATATCAGGCTTACAAATTAACCCCTTGATTGGTACTGGCGATACCGCTAGACCCAAGAAGACGCGTGGCCGAACGGTATCGTCAGTAGCGGTCAAGGCGTTAACTAAGCCCGAGGATTAATTAAGCTAACAATCTCATAATCAGATACATCCAGTTTAACTCATTCAGCCAGACGCACGTATTTCCCAAATTTTGTAGGAGGCGTCATCCAACGACTATGCACCTGTTGCAGGAGATGGATCGACCATGATAATTCAAGGGACGTGCCAGGTTGGCTTGGCGCCTGTCGGCGCCAAGCTAATCTGGCACTACCCTTGAATTTTCATGGTCGATCCATCTCCTGCTGTAGTGCGTCAGGGCTGAATGGGTTAATTGCTTACCCAATGGCCCAATGTGCAGCTGTTTACAAGATGCGAAAAAAACCAGCACCTACGCTGTAATTAAAAACCCAAACAACTAACTGCAAGAACGTGTGTACCCAAACACGATCTGTTTGGTCAATTAAGTCAACACAATGTTATTAGTTGGATCACGTGAAATACTGCACCGAGCTCGCATGACCGAGAGCAATAAAACGTTACACTATTTCCAGTGCTGGCCTAAACTTCACGCTTGTCTGCATATTTCGTCAACTGAGATGTGAACATTATTGACTTCGCCCCCGATTTTGGCCGAGTGTCTGTATTTACTCACACTCTAAACTGGCTGCCACAGAATTACCTTGATTAGATTTACTCATGCGTGAAGACAGTAGATGATTTAGTCATGTGTGAGGGCACCCAAATCTAAATCTGAATTGCTGAAGGTTATTCGTTGGCTCCATTCCTGCCAGTGGCCTCTAGTTGTGTTTCTTTGTTAATTCAAAACCAAACAAGATGAGGATTTCATCCCACAGTCTACCGTATTGTTTGGCGCTCAGAGTTTATCTTTTAGGAACATTCAGGGTTTTTCATATTTTTAGCCTTATATTGCTTATCCATTTCCCTCCTCTCTAAGCCAACCTCTGATCCACATACACGTAGGCGCACACAAATAAAGACGAACACACGGCGCTTCCCGACATTAGTACGCTCTGTGGGCTCGTGTAGCGACAGGAATCCATCTCCTTCTACTCTAACCCACTCTCTAATTGACACCCACTGGCACACAGAAATAAAGACGGACACACGGCGATTCCCGCCATTCGTATGCTCTGTGGTCTGGCGTGGCATAGCTATTCTGAAAAAGAATAATAGCACGAGCAGCGAAATGACGTCACTTCAAGCTTCACGTCATGGCATCATTAGTCCCACGACGCCGTGTTCATAGTGACGACTCGATGTTATACGTCACTCATCGCAGTACTAACATTTGACGTACCAGAGAATCAACTTTGCAATTTTCTTGCCGATTTTCACGCCTAGGGCTTACAGGTCACAATTTGACCTAATCCTACCCCAGGGCCGGGTCAAATAACAGGCTTATGCAAACACTGTTTATGAAAAATCATGCGGGTATTACTGAGAAGATATCCTTTTTTGTAAAAGAAAAATTAAAATTATCTTAGCTGTTTTACAAATTACTCCGAAAAAGTGGTGCAGAAAATTGAAGGATTTTCATACATAGGGCATACAGGTCACAATAGACCTAATTGTACCCGACAGCCGAGACAAACTGTCAGCTTATGTAAATACCGTATATGAAAATAATGCGCCTATTAATGAGAAGATTGTTTTTTTCTCGCAAAAAAAGATTCAATTGTTTTAAGATTAACCCATATATTTCGGGAAATTAATCCCAAAAACGTGAAAATATAATAATAAAAAAATTAATTATTACTCAAAAAGTTCTAGAGGTACAATGCTGGTTAACAAACTCATTCAATATCTCCCTTTTATCTCGCTTTATGCAAAACATCCAGTAAAAATAAGAAAAATTACAGACTCCAGTGGGGATCAACCGGTTTTTGTGAACGGGCCAATGAGCATCTAATCAAACCATCGAAAAAAAGATCTCGAGATAATTCTTTTAGGGACAATATCCTAAAATTGCAAGCTTGTCCGTCCTTAAACGCGGGCTCTAGTCGCTGTCTCACACACACACACACACACACACACACACACACACACACACACACACACACACACACACACACACACACACACACACACACACACACACACACACACACACACAGACGCACGCACGCAGGCACACACATACACACACACGCTCAGCGCTTTGGCGCCAAATCGACATTCTCTAGCAAGGTTTGCGTAGCTAGACGTGACGTCATTTTTATCTTGTTACTTCTTTGCCAGAATTTCTGCCCCGCACGACAAATATGTCATGTGAATGCTCCGGAATGCGCTCCGACCAGCCCCATGTCAAAGCCCACCGTGTTGTCAATAGAGTAGACAAAAAGGCCCCAGCGGTCCACGCAACATGGTAAAAAAAGGGGTGTCTGCAAGAGGCATAGATCCTCATGAGCCCCCGCGACTGCGGTAAGTTAGTGCGACTGCGGGGGCTTATGAGGATCTATGCCTCTTGCAGGTGGATCGCGTTTATCGGCTGTGATAGGGTTGATTAGAATCAGAATAGAATGGCATGACACACATGCACGTGTATAAATAATCTTAGCAACAAGCTATACCGGCACCAGCCTTGAACTATCACGGTCGATTCCTAGTTTGGGTGGCGGTCTCAGTTAAGCCAAGTCAAGCAAATTGAGTTTGTCCCGCTGTCCACTTTCAACGAAAGAAAGTCAATATAATTATAAACAATTACAAGGAAATTCAGGGCTGAAGGGGTCAGCTAGGCCATGGATCAGGTTTAACCCCTTCATTGCCGCGAAAAGCAGAACACCACCCATCTGCAAGAGGCGAAGATCGTCATGAGCCCCCGCATTAGCGGGGGTTCATGAGGTTCTGCGCCTCTTGCAGAATATATTGATATCTGTGTTCCTTGGATGGAGGGGGTCATACAGTGCGGAATTTGCCCTGTTTAAAAAAAAATGTAATCTGGTGACAGGATCAACGTCCGCATGGTGTCAGACATTGCTGTTGCAAGTCCTTTCATTGCTGTTGCAAGTCCTTTCATTGCTGTTGCAAGTCCTTTCATTGCTGTTGCAAGTCCTTTCGTAATCACACGGCCTGATCCCTGGATCAGAAATCGGGGACGTTTGTTGTATGAACTTAGCCCGCCTAAATTCTTCTTCTTTCTTCTTCTTCTTCTCCCCTCTCTCTCTCCCCCTCTACATCTCCCTTTCTCTCTCTCTCTCTCTCTCTCTCTCTCTCTCTCTCTCTCTCTCTCTCTCTCTCTCTCTCTCTCTCTCTCTCTCTCTCTCTCTCTCTCTCTCTCTCTCTCTCTCTCTCGGCCCAAACATTCGTGTCAGACTGCCTTAACTCTCATAACCCACAAATGGCTTACTGCCATAAATGAGTCCAAACTTTCAGGTGTAGTATTTCTAGATCTTAAAAAAGCCTTCGATCTCATTAACCACTCAATCTTACTAAAGAAGTTACCTTTATATCACATTGACTCAAATGCAGTCGCTTTTCTCTCGTCCTATCTCTTAGAACGCAGAAAGTGTTCTTGAATGGTAAATACTCAGCGAAAGGACTGGTGACCCATGGTGTTCCTCAGGGATCCACCCTAGGACCGTTATTATTCAACATCTTTATAAATGACCTTCCACTGTCAATATCACACCCCGACACAAACTGTGAACTATTTGCTGACGATACATCATTACATGTATCTGATAAAAATGTTTCAACCGTGAGCGCTGTCCTCCAACATAGTCTAGATGAAGTGTCAACTTGGTGTGAAGAAAATCATATGATTATTAGTATTCCTAAAACGAAAAGTTTGTTGGTGACAACACGCCAAAAGCATCAACGTGGTTTGCAACCCCTTGAGCTGTCCCTTCACTCTCAGCCCATAGAGCAAGTGTCAAAACATCGTTTGTTAGGAGTGACAGTCGACGAACAGCTCAGCTGGGAGCCGCACATTGAAACTGCCTCTAAAACTATTTCAAAGAATCTATTTTTATTATCCAAATTAAGTCGTATAGTCGACATTGATGCTCGAAAACTATTCTTTAACGCACACATCAAGACACATTGTAATTATGCTTCCAATATCTGGGACGGCTGTGGAGACATTCATTTGAAAAAAATTAATTCCCTTTACCGGCGAGGTATTAAGCTTATTCTTCCTGGTTCGGTCCCCTACTGATGAAAGACTGAAGGCCCTTAATATTCTACCACTCAGTAAACAATTGGAACTTAATAGATGCTTGCTTGTGCAAAAAATTCTAAACAATGCCGCCCCTCCCTATCTCCGTGAGCTGTTTTCCCACACGAATAGAGAGAACACGAGGAACAGCTTACTCCATCTCCCAAAACCGAGAATCGACATCTTCAAATCTAGCATATCATTTTCCGGTGCCAAGTCATGGAATAACTTGCCCTCGCATTTAAAGTCTATTTCAAAGTTATCTATCTTCAGAGCTCGCGTCCATAAATATTTGCTGTCGATGTGAATGTCCTATTTTTCTGTTTAGTATGTTGCTCCAGCACAGCAGATTGCTGCAGATTATGTAATAGTTTGACTGTATTAACATGTCAGGCTCATACACGTACATATATTGTTTTAATTCTTTTTGTATTTTATTTTTTATTTTTTTTCTTTCTGATGGTGGGGGTGGGGGGGGGGGGGTGGGGGGGGGGGTATGGGTACTTATATATATATTTTATCTTTTGCTGTATCGTCTTATGTATTTTTATATGTGTAGAGTAGCAGGACAGTTTGGAAGATAGGCATTGCTATGCCTAAAACTTTTTATCCTGAATAAAAACGTTTCATCATCATCATCATCATCATCATCTCTCTCTCTCTCTCTCTCTCTCTCTCTTTCTCTCTCTCTCTCTCTCTCTCTCTCTCTCTCTCTCTCTCTCTCTCTCTCTCTCTCTCTCTCTCTCTCTCTCTCTCTCTGTATTCGCGCGAGCGTGTATGTGTGTGCGCGCGTTGCCTGTACTTTCTGTTTTTCGTTTGTTTTTGTATGACCGAATGAATGAATGAATTTTGTTTAATGTCTCGTCATCTTTAATGTCTCCTAATTTTTCTTTGTGTAATTTGGTACTATTAGTATTACAATTATTATCCTGTGTTTGTAGAGTAGCAACGGCAAGTATGAAAAATGGCACACGTGCTAATTAATTCATCCGTTGAGAAATAAAGTTTCAATAAAGTTCATTTCATTTCATTTAATTTCATTTCTCTCTCTCTCTCTCTCTCTCTCTCTCTCTCTCTCTCTCTCTCTCTCTCTCTCTCTCTCTCTCTCTCTCTCTCTCTCTCTCTCTCTCTCTCTCTCTCTCTCTCTCTCTCTCTCAGAGCAAACGGATATGGGTACCTGTGTGTTTTGTTAAATCATTGTTGCTGTTTGTAGTGTTGTTCGATTCGCATTACTTTCGATGTTGTTTGTGAGTGTAACTTTGCCTGTTATTGTATGTCAGTAGATGTAGCAAGGACAGATTGGAAGAAAGGCCTGTGCGCCTAATATCTCAATCCTTGATAAATAAAGTTTCAGTCAGTCAGTCAGTCTCTCTCTCTCTCTCTCTCTCTCTCTCTCTCTCTCTCTCTCTCTCTCTCTCTCTCTTCCTCTAACGTTATTATTGTTATTATTATTTGCATGCTATGTTTATTTTTCTGTTATGTTGTTTTGTTTACAGGACAGCTTGTAAGACAGGCATTGAGTTGCCTAATAGCTTTATCCCAAATAAAAAAAGATTCATCATCATCATCATCATCATCATCTCTCTCTCTCTCTCTCTCTCTCTCTCTCTCTCTCTCTCTCTCTCTCTCTCTCTCTCTCTCTCTCTCTCAAAATTGTCTCTCCTCTTCAAAACCTCTCCCTACACAGCGCTTTGAGCATTCAGCACTGGATGGAGAAATGCGCTCTACAAATGAACATCATCATCATCATAAATTCGAAATCCCTCAAGTAGGAAACAAAGTCTTGTGTAGACTACATACAAATTCAGAGATAGCATCGACCCTGATAGTTAAAGTCTGGTGTCAGAATAGCTTGGCTAATCTGGCACCACCCTTGAACTATCACGGTCGATCCACAGGCGCCAAACTATTCTGATATCACCCTGAACTATCATGCTCGATTCACATCGCCAAACTATTCTGATATCACCCTGAACTATCCTGCTCGATTCACATCGCCAAACTATTCTGATATCACCCTGAACTATCATGCTCGATTCACATCGCCAAACTATTCTGATATCACCCTGAACTATCATGCTCGATTCACATCGCCAAACTATTTCGGCACTACCCTTGACCTATAATTGTCGGTCCATAAGAGGGGCGGATCTAGGGGGGGTCCCCCCCCCCCCCGACACAGAATTTAAAAAAAATGCAATAACACAGTCCCCCTCCCCTTCCCCCTCGTTGTTTGATATTTTGGCGAATGGTGAGAGTTTTAACTTGCACGCGCCTTCTCTCTCTCTCTCTCTCTCTCTTTCTCCCCCCCCCCCTCTCCCACCCTCTCCCCCGCTTTTTTCGGCCTCTGGAAGCAAGGTCTAGCGTCGGGGAGGCCTTTTGTATCAGGTTAAAGTTCCCAAACAAAAAGAGTTGGAACCCCCCCCCCCCCACCCCCACCTGCCCCCCCCCCCCGCTCCCCTCCCCGCCCCCCCCCCCGCTTCCCCTCCAATGTAACTGATTTGCCCCTGCATAATTTACTGTCGTGTTTTAAGGATGAATGGATTACAGAACCAGCCCTGAACTGAGCTGTAAGGTTTAAGGACCAGATGATGGTTTTCATTCCATTGATCATGCAGCGTAGAGCGAGCGGCGTATGATGGCGTGATGACAAATGCCAAAGTCAATACTACAATACAGTCGTCAATACACAAGGCAAGGTGTGACTCACGTAAGTCACATTAAAACTGGGAGCACGAGCGAACCATCTCTCTCCCTAAAGCCCCGCTACACGAGCCCGGTTTGAGCCGATTCCCGATCAGTTTCGAATCGTAGGTGATCGGGCCGGATTAAAAACGTGTGCAGTGCCACACTGACATTCTCGACTTGCAAGTTAGCCGACCGGTTGAACCGAAGATCAAAGTCGTACCTGTCTGCAAAATGACTGCTAGTTTTGACGTGATGATGATGTGCTTGCATATCAGCAGTTTGGATCATATTCGGAAGAGGCGTGCAAAATCAGCGGCAACGGCGGGGTACTGATAACAACAGGCGTGTTCGGCTGCAACCGTGTGGCGAGACGCGCTGATTGGTGAGCTTCGATCGGGACCGATTCGTCGGAATATAGAGCAGGTCTAGTCATCCGATCCCAGCCGATGGGACCGATCGGATAATTGACGTCATCCGATCGCAAACGGATCGGATCGGCTTCAAAATCGGGCAAAACCGGCCCGTGTGGCGGGCCTTAAGAGAATTATCTGCCTCTGCGTCCACAAGGGAGAGGGTAGAGGGCCGGGGTGCGGGTGGGGAGATCGGGGGGTGGGGGGGGGGGGGAATCGCACGTCATTTTCAACAGCCAGAACCTGCCTGCCATTCTCATTCTCATAGCTGCTTTGTGTTGAGCTGTTTTTAGCGAAACGCAAAATTCTCGCTGCATTACTGGTTGGCAGTTGTTGTCTTGGAAAAAGCCCCTTAGCTCTTTCGTTTCTGAACTCCTATCTTACAAAAAGAACACAAACAGTCTACGTCAATGGAAAATGTTTTTCGGAACAATTTGTCGAGTATGGAGTGCCCCAGGGGTCTATTTTAGGCCCACTACTGTTTTGTATCTTCATTAACGATCTACCGTTACATGTAACGTGTAGTGAGACTGAGTGTGACATGTTTGCCGATGACTCAACATTACATTCCGCTGGTAAAACTGTGCTTGAAATTGCAAATAATCTTCAAGGAGTCTTCATGAAGTCTTTCGGTGGTGTAATTAAAATCGCATGCTTGTAAATCCCACAAAAACAAAAGGCATGCTTATCACAACCCGCCAGAAACATCAGCTCAAACCTCCATCACTAAACCTTTCTTTTGACTCCATCCCAGTTGAGCAGGTCAGTCAACACCGCCTGCTTGGAGTAATAATAGATGATGATCAAAGCTGGCAAAACCACCAATACTATATGAGAAAACACTTGTCTAAAAGTTGTTTTTACTTTCCAAACTTAAAACGATCATCATCGAGTGTAAGACGCGCAAACTATTTTTTAATGCCTAAATTAAACCACACATTGATTATGCCTCAACAATATGGGATGGCTGCAGTGAAAATCACTTCAAGAAATTAAACTCATTATACAAGCGCGCTACTAAGCTAATCCTCCCTGATCCGTCTTTATCCACTGATGCCAAGCTGCAGGCCATTGGACTTCTCCCTCTGGTTAAGCACCTCGCACTAAACAAATGTGTACTGATGCACAAAATTCTTAACGGGAAAGCTCCACCTTACTTATCTAGACTTTTATCGCCAACTGAAAAAAAAAAAAAAAAAAAAAAATACAGCACCTCCAGGAACAGTCTCTCTATAAAAGGCTCCGTATAGACCTGTTCAAATCTAGCCTGTCTTATTCAGGTGCTTTATTATGGAATTCTCTTCCTCCCACTATTCAACAAACCACGTCCCTCTCTCTGTTTAAAGGTAGAGTACATGATTATTTTCTAAGACAACGTAATGCTGATCCTTTCTTCTTCTTTGTTTCTAGACATGATACGCTTCATGTTTTTCAATTTTCGCTATTTTTTTTTCTGCTTTCCATCGAGCCTCCAAATTGTTTGTTCTGTTTTCCAACTTGTTTTTTAAAGTACACAAAATATCATACCTACTTATATGTTAGATATGTGCACACGTACGTGTGTATGTGCATGTACAAAAGTGCGCATGTGCACGAGTACATGTATATGTGTGTCTGTGTGCGTGTGTGTGTGCGTGTGTGAGACGCCGTTTATTTTTAGTTAGTTTTTGTTGTTTTGTTGGTGTTCCTTTTACAATTTAAAAAAAAAGTAGCTTAGCAAGGACAGATTGTAAGAAAGGCCTGCGCGCCTAATATCTCAATCCTTGGGAAAAAAAATTTCGTTCGCTCGTTCGTTCGTTTTCTCTCTCTCTCTCTCTCTCTCTCTCTCTCTCTCTCTCTCTCTCTCTCTCTCTCTCTCTCTCTCTCTCTCTCTCTCTCTCTCTCTCTCTCTAGCCGGGCCGAGGACATTTCCTCACCAAATCTCACCAAGGAGCAAGATCCAGACCTTTTACTGAAGCTTGTTTTTCTACAGTAACGGCGATGCTCCTTTAACAACTTGGCAAACTGCAGTCCGTCCCGACACAGTGTGTACACAGTGTGCAGCAGGACATTAAACCCCGTCCCGACACAGTGTGTACACAGTGTGCAGCAGGACATTAAACCCCGTCCCGACACAGTGTGTACACAGTGTGCAGCAGGACATTAAACCCCGTCCCGACACAGTGTGTACACAGTGTGCAGCAGGACATTAAACCCCGTCCCGACACAGTGTGTACACAGTGTGCAGCAGGACATTAAACCCCGTCCCGACACAGTGTGTACACAGTGTGCAGCAGGACATTAAACCCCGTCCCGACACAGTGTGTACACAGTGTGCAGCAGGACATTAAACCCCGTCCCGACACAGTGTGTACACAGTGTGCAGCAGGACATTAAACCCCGTCCCGACACAGTGTGTACACAGTGTGCAGCAGGACATTAAACCCCGTCCCGACACAGTGTGTACACAGTGTGCAGCAGGACATTAAACCCCGTCCCGACACAGTGTGTACACAGTGTGCAGCAGGACATTAAACCCCGTCCCGACACAGTGTGTACACAGTGCGCAGCAGGACATTAAACCCCGTCCCGACACAGTGTGTACACAGTGCGCAGCAGGACATTAAACCCCGTCCCGACACAGTGTGTACACAGTGCGCAGCAGGACATTAAACCCCGTCCCGACACAGTGTGTACACAGTGCGCAGCAGGACATTAAACCCCGTCCCGACACAGTGTGTACACAGTGTGCAGCAGGACATTAAACCCCGTCCCGACACAGTGTGTACACAGTGTGCAGCAGGACATTAAACCCCGTCCTGACACAGTGTGTACACAGACCCCAGTTGCGGGGGCTCATGAGGATCTAGGCCTCTTGCTGAGCTACTTGTGAATGCATGTTCTGATCCTGGGACGGTTTTTGTTTGAGTTGAATTAACACATATATTCAGACATTATAATCGACACAGGTATTCAGACATATAATCGACACAGATATTCAGACATATAATCAACACATATATTCATAAATATAGTCTGTAAAAAAAAAAATGTAAGGAAGTTACAGGCAAATTTTCAATAATGTCCAACCCAGACGATGTCCCCTTCTTCTTTTTCCGTATATGAACACTTTAGCGAGCACTGCAGACATCCAATATTCATAAACTCCATGTTTGGAATTCGTTTTCAGCAAGGAGAACGGTTTATGACCAAATTTGGCCAAGAAATGTTTTTGTTTTATGAATGCACGTTTTCACCCACTAATGAGTCTACTCTCCCCCCTCTTTCCCCCTTACCCCCCCCCCCCCTCCTCTCATTCCCGTCCCTCTCCCCACCCCCCTCCACTGCTCCTCTTTCTCCCACCCTTTCTCCCAGAATTGATTCCCGGAGCAATGTGTTGAAACGCTCATTTCGCGCTAGCCCTGATCAGCTGCAAAGATAGATTACGCTGTCTGCGAAGCATCCCGGTGTGAAAGAGGCCGACGAAGCATCCCGGTGTGAAAGACGCCGACGTCATCATCATGAGCTTTTGCATTCAAGATGGCAGAGGCACGGCTTTGCCCAGTGAAGGCAAACTACATTAAGTGTATTTTTGTAAAAAGGGAAGTTTTCATTGTAAATCTCGCTGTTTTATAGCCCCTGAAGCCCTGACAAACTATGGCAGGATGTCGATCGACCACGATAGTTCAAGGATGGTGTCAGAATAGCTTGGCGCCTGTGGGCGCCAAGCTATTCTGCCACCACCCTTGAACTATCATGGTCGATCTGTCTTCAGAACTGTGACCTGCTAGACCTCAAAGAACATCTAAGAAAAATGTGTAATTTCATCCTCTGGATGTAAAAAGTTAAACATGCACTCGTTGTCTTAGCATCATCGTTGTCATCACCATCATCATCGTCGTCTACATCATCACCACCGTCATCGTCATCATCATCATCTTCATCATCACCATCGTCTTCATCATCATTATCATCGTCTATATCATCACCACAGTCATCGTCGTCGTCATCATCGTCATTATCATCAGCATCGTCTTCATCATCATCGTCAACATCATCATCACCGTCATCGTCGTCTTTCATCATCATCATCATCGTCGTCTTCATTTTCATCGTCGTCGTCGTCGTTATTATAATCCTGATGGTCTCACGGAATTCTATACATCTTCTACTAATGCCGGTTATTCCAGGCTACATCGCGTGCTACTGAGGCAGAGAAGGTCAAGGTCGTGCAATCAAAGAGTGTCCCATGCCCACATTCACAGTCTGCAGTGTGGCCCTACGCGCCAAAAGCAAATTAATCACTTTTTCAGAAGCTGGATTGTCTCCCTTCCTTGTGGCCATGTCAGTCCGCCCTGGAGGTTATAGTTAGATCTGTCTCTCAATCTGCCCCTCTCTCTCTCCCCTCCCCCCCCCTCCCCCACCTTTCCACTCCCCTCCGTTGCCAATGTTTTTTCGTCTGTGCCAGGACATTAGGCGTGTAGTCCAGTCACAACCTCTCTCTGGAAAATCCCTCTACAATGTCACTTCTCAGCTGACGTAAAAGTAACCCCTTCGCTGCTAGTGAGCACGAGTTTCGCGTCTGAAATCACTACACACTGGCCGGCACTCGCATAGCGAAAACACGGATGTAAATGGGACTAACATGGGCACAAAGAACGTAGGACTAACAAGAGACATAAACCCTCATGAGCCCCCGTGACAGCGGTAAGTTAGTGTGACCACGGTAAGTTAGTGTGACCACGGTAAGTTAGTGTGACCGCGGTAAGTTAGTGTGACCGCGGTAAGTTAGTGTGACCACGGTAAGTTAGTGTGACCACGGTAAGTTAGTGTGACCGCGGTAAGTTAGTGTGACCGCGGTAAGTTAGTGTGACCGCAGTAAGTTAGTGTGACCGCGGTAAGTTAGTGTGACCGCGGTAAGTTAGTGTGACCGCGGTAAGTTAGTGTGACTGCGGTGACTTCGGTAAGTTAGTGTGACTGCGGTAAGTTAGTGTGACCATGATAAGTTAGTGTGACCGCGGTAAGTTAGTGTGACCGCGGTAAGTTAGTGTGACCGCGGTAAGTTAGTGTGACCATGGTAAGTTAGTGTGACCGCGGTAAGTTAGTGTGACCGCGGTACGTTAGTGTGACCACGGTAAGTTAGTGTGACCGCGGTAAGTTAGTGTGACTGCGGTAAGTTAGTGTGACTGCGGTGACTGCGGTAAGTTAGTGTGACTGCGGTAAGTTAGTGTGACCACGATAAGTTAGTGTGACCGCGGTAAGTTAGTGTGACCGCGGTAAGTTAGTGTGACCGCGGTAAGTTAGTGTGACCACGGTAAGTTAGTGTGACCGCGGTAAGTTAGTGTGACTGCGGTGACTGCGGTAAGTTAGTGTGACTGCGGTAAGTTAGTGTGACTGCGGTGACTGCGGTAAGTTAGTGTGACTGCGGTAAGTTAGTGTGACTGTGGTAAGTTAGTGCGACAGCGGGGGCTCATGAAGGTTTGTGTCTCTTGCAGATGGCGGTTAGCCTGGCCCCGGCACTTAGTGGGTTACACGCGTGTGTTCGTGCGCTAGTTGACGCAAATACATACTGTAGGGTTTCCACTTTATAGAGACAAAAGAAAACAATCAAAATGAAACCGCTAACCCCGTATGTTAGTCGATACAAACTGTGTTTATGAAATCTGTGTTCATAAGAGGCCACAGAGTTAAAAGCGACCAAGGCACGCGGACACAAAGCGGCGAAATCAAGAGGCACAGCTCCTCACGCGCCCTTGCAACTGCGGTAAGATAGTGCAACTGCGGGGGCTGGTGAGGATCTGTGTCTCTTGCCCGCTGAATTGTGTAGTCACTTTTCCTCGGAAGCGAAGGGATTCATAAATGTAACAAAAAGGAAAACACAGACAAAATTAATTTTCAAAATAGGAAAAGTTTCCGTTTCGCGAAATTGCCAGAATGGAAATTAAAGCAAGCGACACGAATCCAAACTGTACCGTCGCCCACCACAGAACCCGCACGGCGTGACCCCCATTAGGAAAGATGATAAAAACGACAGATGACGGAAAACAAAAGTGCATTTCTAGCGGCAGACCACCCCGCAGTGTCCTCTCATCACTCTATCATTCAGAGCATGCGCACTCTTTCACTTCCGTTGCAGACTGCGGCAGACGGGTGAACCGTGTTGGCTGAAGAGTTGTGCCTGCAAATGCGCAAACAAGCTAATTCGGGACTGTAACTTTGACACTGTCGAGAAAAATATTGAACACTATTCAAGTGCGAGAGGCATAGATCCTCATGAGCCCCCGCTGTTGCTGAGACCAGTCCGTACTCATTTTTGGGACGGTTGTGGTTTTTGGTCTGCAAATGAAAATTTTCAGAACAAACTATGCATCTCGTGGCAGAGTCTTGGTCAAGAACCGCTCGTTACTTGCAATTTTTGCCGATAACGATTCTAAAATGTAGTTCCTTAAGTTGCAGAATGCACTCATTTCGCCTCCAAACCTCAAGAGTTCTCTAAAACACGCTTCTTTCCCCTAATTTCCATCGGAGACCCAGGCGGTCTGCTCAACGGGAAAGCACGCGAATGAGTTGCATGATACTTCTCGTGTGTAGAGCGGAAAGAATGACACGCGCAAAGAGTGTTTTACTCTTTACTTATAAAACTCCAGAGTAAACAGAAGTTCCCGCGTTGCCTAGCAACGTTGGCGCGTCAGCCGCCATCTTATGAGGATACCATAGTCATGAGATAGTAGCGAAATAGTGTTTCAACACGTTTTTCTTCATGTTTTTTCCTCTTTGGAAACAAACAAAAACAGATTCTGGTGAGCGGTTTCCTACAGTGATGGCAAGACTTGCTGTTATTGCTTATAGCACGTCAGGACTTTCCTGACATTACAAAAACAGCGATTCCCCTATGAGCGCTTAGTCCCGTATCCTCACAAGATGGCCGCCACGACTGGCGTGATGACGTCAGCTTTCCGAACCCTAAAGTCTATCTTAATTCGCAAGTAATGACTGGACATAAAGCTTTGACTTCCAGGTAAATATGCAAGATCGCATTTTATTTGGGCAAACATATGGAATGTTCACGCAAGTCTACCATATTTAACTCCCCCCTCCCCCCCAACCCCACCACCCCTCCCCCACCAACACCCTCCTCACCACAATCAACACCCTTACGCCATTCACGGTCTTTCCCACCCCGTCCAGAGCTCCTTCTACACTCTTCCCCTCCCTTTCGCCAAGGCCTCTACACATTCCCCCCACCCCCCGCCCCACCCCCTTTTTTGGGTGAAATTTCGTCATCCATTGTCAGCCGGCATCAATCCTCGTGGAAACAGTTGACAAATAATTCATAAAACCATTTTCACCGATTGCAGGCCTCCGCGGACTTCCGTTCGATTTTTCTGCGTGAGTTGGGTTCCGAGGACAGCAGAAGACAAATTGACAGCTCTGTTTTGCACGTTTTGTTGAAACAGCCCAGTTTCTATCTGCAAGAGGTAGAGATCCTCATCAGCCCCTGTATTCGCAGGGGCTCATGAGAATCTATGCCTCTTGTTGGGCAAAATGTCTGTAATTGCTCCTCAAATTGAGACCGCATTACGCGTGGGAATGTGTAGAAAAGATGACATGCCTGGCGGGATGACAGCCTAATATGTTGATGGGCGAGATTGAATTCTGTGACAAAGAGAAGAAATCCAGGCATGATTTATTTACTGCTTTGTTGCCATGTTTATCTCTAAAAACAATAAGGATTTTTGTTTTGTTTTGCAGGTGTGTGTGTGTGTGTGTGTGTGTGTGTGTGTGTGTGTGAGTGTGTGTGTGTGTGTGTGGAGGTTGAGGCGGGGGGTGGTTGGGGAAGGAGCAGAGGAGGGAGATGAGGGCGGGAGGGCGGTGGGTTGATCTCTAAACATAATCATGCATTTTGAGGGGCGGAAGCAGGGGGGGGGGCGGTGTAGGGGGGTACGAACTGGGGAGGTATGGGGCAGGGGGGGGGGGAGCAGGCGTGGGGCTGGGGTGTGCTAGGAGCGGAGGGAAGAGGGGACGCGGTTGGGTTAGAATGGGCAGATGGTGTAGTATTTTTGTATTTTGCGGTTTTAAGATAACATTGTAGTTTGTGGATAATGACGACAAAACCGGAAGCCTTGCCGGTTCTTAGTAAATAAACCACGACAGCAAGACAGCAAGTCCCTGAATCTGTTCCGGTGTCATTGTCCAACATTACAGGTAGGGAGGATTAACCCTTTGTGTGTCGGTAGCGGTCTTGGTGGTGATGATTCCGACTGGAACCGCTACCAACACGTAAAGGACTAGCTGGCTCCTGGCGCTGTGTCACTGGTAGACGAGACAGAGAGCCGAAGAACAATAGGAAGAAGAAGAAAGTTGTGTTTGGCATAGTGAAAAGTGAAAAATGAAAAACACCGAGTTGCATTAACCCATTCAGCCTTGACGTAATACAGTAGGAGATGGGTCGACCATGATATTTCAAGGGAAGTGCCAGATTAGCTTGGCGCCTGTCGGCGCCAAGCTAATCTGGCACTACCCTTGAATTATTATGGTCGATCCACATCCTGCAACAGGTGCGTAGTCGTTAGATAACGCCTCCAAAATTTGGGACATACGTGCGTCGGGCTGAACGAGTTAATGACTGGAGAGATAAGTCTGCAGGCCTGTGCGGAATGACTGAACGCGGCTGGCTTGGTGAAGAGCTTAGTTGCATTGCTTAAAGTCCCGACAGCAACAAGACTTTCTCAGGACGTGCCTGCACTGCTTGTGGAAAAAAACAAAAACTAAACAAAATATTGAATGTATGTCGCCAGCCAGTCTAAAACGCTAAATAAACCTAAGGCCATTTAGCAACACACATCCAATATCAAGAGCTACAGGCAGTGCAGACAGTAGGGAGAGTTTAAAAAAAGGAAAATACAGGTGAATGGACCAAGGGTAGACAGAAACACATGCCCCAGAATAGAGGGGAAAACCCACCTTGTGGGGCTGACCATGGAACTAAAAAGTAGTTAACCCCACCCAAGTCCCCCAGGGCAGACCAAGGTGGGGAGTGGTGAAGAGAGATGGATAGGTTCGGGTAGGTTAGTAACGTCAATACTGGGGCTTTACTAGCATGAATTATTCGCGTCCATATTGTGCATCTAGTAGCGTCATTATGGGTTTTTTAATATGCGTCGATATTGTGCAGCTGTTCACACTACTGTCACTTACATTTTTATTTATGGTGCCCGTCATTGGTTTTCTAACGCACCGTATTTATCCCCGCACATTTACAACGTGTGTTATGGCACTTCATACTCATCGTCTATATCGCATCACCACAGCAAGCTGCCGCATCAGGCCAAACACGCACACTGGGTGACGGTGTAAATTCAGTGATGTAAAAATGTAAATCAAGCCATTCACTGCCAGTCACCGCCAGCTGCGGGTTTTCGAAACCATTGTACGTCTAATTCAGTGTCAAAGACCGTGTGTCTTCCAGGTAACGCGAATACTAAATGGGGCCAGCAAGAGGCATAGAACCTCATGAGCTCCCGCATTTGCGGGGGCTCATGATGTTCTAAGCCTCTTGCATTTTGGGTGGTGTTCACCTATTTTGCAGAAGAAGGGTGAATTATGTCAAGCTTCTCCACTGTCCCACACTCATCAACAAATGCAGGACAAGACCACGAGGCTTGCTGACATCTCGTCCGAAGTGGACCTCACCATCCACAAACAGAAAACAAAGACAATGAGGCTGAATGCAACCTGGGAAGAACCAATCTTGCTTGCTGGCACCTCATTGGAGGAGGTGGAGTGCTTCACCTATCTCGGGAGCATCATCGACAAAAAGGTGGCACTGATGCAGATGTCTGAGCACGAATCGATAAAGCCAGAGCAGCCTTTCTCCAGCTGAAAAAAGTGTGGAGTTCCAGAGAACTGTCACAACACACCAAAGTCAGGATTTTCAACTCAAACCTAAAAGCAGTTCTCCTATATGGAGCAGAGACTTGGAGGTTGACAAAAACCACAGTCAACAGAGTACAGATCTTCATAAACAGTTGCCTTAGAAGAATCTTGAAAATCCACTGGCCAGAGAAGATCAGCAACGTCAGACTCTGGGAGAGAACAGAACAGATAACAGCAGAGAATTAAATTGGACGAAGAAGATGGGGATGGATTGGTCACAGTCTGAGAAAGCCAGTTTCCAGAATCACTAGGCAGGCATTGTCATGGAACCCCCAGGGAAAGAGGAAAAGAGGTAGGCCGAGAAACACCTGGCGTCGAGACCTCCAAGCTGACATCAAGAGACTGGGAACCACCTGGAGTAGAATCGAAGGAGAAGCACAGGACAGGAGTCGCTGGAGGTCTCTCGTCGACGGCCTGTACCCTGGGAGGGGTGACAGGCGGAAGTAAGTAAGTAAGTAAGTAAGTAAGTAAGTAAGTAAGTAAGTAAGTAAGTAAGTAAGTAAGTAAGTAAGTAAGTCAGTCAGTCAGTCAGTCAGTCAGTCTCCACTGAAGGACAGCCGCCTGTTCTATAAAGTAACGCCAGCTGTTACACGGACGCAAATCATTTAACTCCTTGTACCCCAAGACCGAAATCCCCAAATGTTGCCGTTGTACTCTGAAGACTGCATTGCAGTGCAGGACACAGATCGACCATGATAGTTCAAGGGTGAGG
>BTPG01000007.1:33232392-33302392 GCA_036245525.1 Semisulcospira habei | reverse complement strand
GTTTTTGCAGGGTTCGCATGTTCAAGACCAACAACTCGCCATGTCCCGGAAACGTGGATTCAAAGTGGTCTCAGCAAGAGGTATAGATCCTCATGAGCCCCCGCGACTGCGGGGGCTCATGAGGATCTATACCTCTTGTGGTGGTGTTGAAATGTTTTCGGTACAGAATGGGTTAATTGATAAAATAATGAGATTTATAAAGAGCCACATCTTATTTACAAAAAACATTTCGAAGCGCTCAGTCACACTCGTCATACAGACACATACACACGCACTAACGAAAAATGGAAAGAGGGGGTGGGGTGGGGGTGGATGGGGGGTGGGGGTGGATGTGGGTAGGGGTGGATGGGGGGTGGGGGTTGCATACTATTGTATGCCCAGATGCCCTGCTCTGTGTGGAGTATGCGATACCTGTCCTGCCGACACACCCATCCGTCAGCGCCTCAATCTATTTTTAGCTGTTTCTCGTACTGATAGCGTTGTATTTATAGAACGGAGTGGAGTCATTGTCACATTACTGGATATAAAGACGACGTGTGTGGGACAGGATTGTCCCGTGTGTAAATGAACCATAGCTAGACCTGTGTTAGCATTTCGCAATCATCAGTTAAAGAAGTGTATCTTTGAACAGTCACGGCAGTAGTGGCCCTTAGCTCTTGGGTTGTCGGTAGCGCTTTTTGTCGCGATGATTCCTGAAGGAATAACAACACTCTGACATCATGAAAATATAACAACACTCTGACTTCCTGAAGGAATAACAACACTCTGACTTCCTGATGGAATAACAACACTCTGACTTCCTGATGGAATAACAACACTGACTTCCTGAAGGAATCATCGCGACAAAAATAGGTAACGACAGCCAAAGGGTTATCGAAGTCTGCCGAAACACAATCTGCATCTACTGGCTGTACAGAGGTCTAGACAATCTGCATCTACTGGCTGTACAGAGGTCTAGACAATCTGCATCTACTGGCTGTACAGAGGTCTAGACAATCTGCATCTACTGGCTGTACAGAGGTCTAGACAATCTGCATCTACTGGCTGTACAGAGGTCTAGACAATCTGCATCTACTGGCTGTACAGAGGTCTAGACAATCTGCATCTACTGGCTGTACAGAGGTCCAGACAATCTGCATCTACTGGCTGTACAGAGGTCCAGACAATCTGCATCTACTGGCTGTACTGAGGTCTAGACAATCTGCATCTACTGGCTGTACTGAGGTCTAGACAATCTGCATCTACTGGCTGTACAGAGGTCTAGACAATCTGCATATATTGGTTATACAGAGGTCCAGACAATCTGCATCTACTGGCTGTACAGAGGTCCAGACAATCTGCATCTACTGGCTGTACAGAGGTCTAGACAATCTGAATCTACTGGTTATACAGAGGTCCAGACAATCTGCATCTACTGGCTGTACAGAGGTCCAGACAATCTGCATCTACTGGCTGTACAGAGGTCCAGACAATCTGCATCTACTGGCTGTACAGAGGTCTAGACAATCTGCATCTACTGGTTATACAGAGGTCCAGACAATCTGCATCTACTGGAAATACAGAGGTCTAAACACAATCTGTATCTACTGGCTGTGCAGAGGTCCAGATGCCTGAGGTCAAGTTGTGACTGCCGTGTCCATGGCTCCGGGGAAAATCTGGGGGATGCAGGCCAATACTTGTTTACCACTTCCAAGTCCAAAATTAAACTAAATAACCTTAAAGTTCTTGAAATATAGGCATTACCTTACCAACATAGATTTAACACATTCGTGACGCGCTGCATTCCGTTAAGCGGCTTTATGTCGCGTCAGTAACGAATGAATTAACTCATTTCAAAAGATGTAAGAGGCAACATTATAAGACACTCGCAGCTATTGACGCGGGGCCCCCTGAATAAGTTTACTGACCAACGTCTGAAGCGTAGGTCATCGTGAATCACAGCAGCTTGTTTCTAAGCACCGCAAGGCACGCCTGAAGGTAGACCTTGGTTTGAAGTGCCAGTTGATAGTATCTGTATTTTTCCTAACCTCCGACGAAAATTTGTCATCGTGTCCTTTTCTGAGTGGATAATGACCGCTCAGACAGGGGCGTGGCTAAGTTAAAGAGGGGTGTGTTAGTCGTGTGTGTGTGTGTGTGCGTGTGTGTATGCGTGCGTGTGTGTTTGTGTGTGTATGTGCCTGTGTACGTGTGTGTGTATGTATGTGTGTGTGTGTGTGTGTGTGTTTGTGTGATGTGTGTGTGTGTTGTAAAAGCAGACTAAACCATGAGTACTTTACACCAACATTGCGCAAAGCGTTTCCAAACTCCTCCCCCCAAAAAACAAACAAACAAACAAAACAACAACAACAACAACAAAAGAAACACCAAATAAACACTCCCAAAAAACGAACAAAAAACAACAAACAAACAAATAACAAGAACAACAACAAAAAACCAAACAAAACAATCCAAAAACAACAACAACAACAAAAAGAAAACAAAAAAACAACACCAGCAACAACAACTCCCACGCTGCTCATGGTGACAAGACATTGACCAACACTTGAAGACCCTCGATGCGTGAAGACAGCCTCCTGTTTGTCTCAACAGTCGCACTACTACCTCCGTCTGACGGAACACGCGCACAGCTGGCGTCAAGAGGCAAAGATCATCATGAGCCCCCGCAGTCATGCGTGGGCTCATGAGGATCTATGCCTCTAACTGACAGAACGTTAGTATGATCAACAACAACAACAAAAAATCCAACACCACACCGGTAGAACGTAGACTTTACTGACCTTCTTCAACCATTGTCGTCATGTGACTAGATCACAACTTAGCATCACACCAGACGGTCCGTGGGGAAGGAGAAGGAGCTGCTGGCGCTAATGAGGATCTGTGCCACTTGCGGATACGGGAGTTCTGTGTGGAAGTGAGTGATATATTTATTTTTTAGAAAGTTTTCCCTGAAGCAACTTGACATTTGTGGAGACGCGGACGCAGTGGAGCACTGGGACATGGCTAACCAATACCCGCGTCAAATTTAACTTTTTCTCAACTTTTTTATTTTCAAAATGACACCAATAAAACTCGAGACACCTTCTAGGCGCATAGATCCTCGTGAGCTGTTTCCAAATTACTTTCGCAAAATGTCAGACATCTGCCTAGAGACACAAAACATCATCAGCTCCCGTTTGAATTGTAGAGGCCCATCAGCATCTGTGTAGAAAGCCAGTGCTGTTGCTGGCGGCATTTCCATGGCTCCCACCGCCCGGAGGCGTGAAGTTGTCCACGGCCGAGATGGGCGGAAAGACTGCTGAGAAGTAAATGGTCTGACGTCGGCTTGTAGTTCTTTCGCTCACTGGGCATCTGAGATTCTGCTAAACCCAATTCCAAGATTGTCTACATACACGTCTTCACAGGGCGGGCTGCCTTGTTGTCTGTCGTCTGGTCCTGGTAGGCGTTTGCAGGAAAACGGGACTTAAACCGATGGGGATAATCTTACTGGCGTGCTAACTTGCTCAAACCTATTTATTTAGAAGCTTAAAATGTCTCTCGCTAGCTCTCACTGCGGAGGGAGACGGTAAGGACTTCGTGATACAATGGCTGCCATTGTAAACAAAAGAAACTCGGATGGAACAGGGCAGAGGGCACCTGATCCTTACACATGTCTACCTTCTACTAGGCCTCCAAAATGACCTTTCTAGTGGGCCAGGGAGGAAGGAAGGAAAAACTGTCGGAAAAGAGTCAGGGGTCCAGGGAGGAAGGAAGGAAGAACTGTCGGAAAAGAGAGTCAGGGGTACAGGGAGGAAGGAAGGAAGAACTGTCGGAAAAGAGAGTCAGGGGTACAGGGAGGAAGGAAGGAAGAACTGTCGGAAAAGAGTCAGGGGTACAGGGAGGAAGGAAGGAAGAACTGTCGGAAAAGAGAGTCAGGGGTACAGGGAGGAAGGAAGGAAGAACTGTCGGAAAAGAGAGTCAGGGGTACAGGGAGGAAGGAAGGAAGAACTGTCGGAAAAGAGAGTCAGGGGTACAGGGAGGAAGGAAGGAAGAACTGTCGGAAAAGAGAGTCAGGGGTACAGGGAGGAAGGAAGGAAGAACTGTCGGAAAAGAGAGTCAAGGGTACAGGGAGGAAGGAAGGAAGAACTGTCGGAAAAGAGAGTCAGGGGTACAGGGAGGAAGGAAGGAAGAACTGTCGGAAAAGAGTCAGGGGTACAGGGAGGAAGGAAGGAAGAACTGTCGGAAAAGAGAGTCAGGGGTACAGGGAGGAAGGAAGGAAGAACTGTCGGAAAAGAGAGTCAGGGGTACAGGGAGGAAGGAAGGAAGAACTGTCGGAAAAGAGAGTCAGGGGTACAGGGAGGAAGGAAGGAAGAACTGTCGGAAAAGAGAGTCAGGGGTACAGGGAGGAAGGAAGGAAGAACTGTCGGAAAAGAGAGTCAGGGGTACAGGAATTTCGGGTTAACCCTTTGGCTCTCGGTAGCGGTTTTTGTCGAGGTGATTCCTGCATGATTCCTGTGTCTAGAATGAGTTAACAGGTCTTTTGTCAAAGAGAAAGTGGAAAGAACAGACGGACAGGGACCGAGAGAGAGAGAGAGAGAGAGAGAGAGAGAGAGAGAGAGAGAGAGAGAGAGAGAGAGAGAGAGAGAGAGAGAGAGAGAGAGAGAGAGAGAGAGAGAGAGAGAGAGAGAGAGAGAGAGAGAGAGAGAGAGAGAGAGAGAGAGAGAGAGAAATGAAATGAAATGAAACTTTATTTTTCAAGGATAAATGATTAGGTACCTTCAATGACCTTTTTTCAATCATGTCCTTGCTAAGCTATAGCATGCACATAAACACACATACACATAATGTTTTATATAAAAGTATACATAATAGTAAAAGTACTGACAGGCAACAATACTTCCATTTCAAATAATCAATGCTCACATTACACGCCACACACACACACACACACACACACACACACACACACACACACACACACACACACACACACACACACACACACACACACACACAGACACACACACACACACACACGCACACACACACATTCACACTGATATATAGCAATCCGCACACACACACACACACACACACACACACACACACACACACACACACACTGACATCAAGCAAAACATCGAACATTAAACATTTTTAAAAAAAAATTATGATGTTATGCTGCAAAAGAAATGACAAAGAACACCTCAGCAAGTCTAAAGTATTATGTATGATACATGAATATGAATAAGGAAATGTTTCTGCATCAATGACGGTATGAAAAAAAAAAAAATGTTTTCACATGTTCTTAATAAATTTAAGCAGTTGGTACTTGAACATTCGTAAAGAAGGTGTTGCTTTAATGTCTGCAGGAACTGTGTTCCATAATTTTGCACCAGAGTAGGAGAGGGACGTCTTGTAAATATCTAAGCGGGGCCTTGGTACTACCAGATTGTTCCCTGATGTTCGACTAGCTCTGTGGGCAAGTGCGAACAAATTAGAGAGATAGGCTGGTGAGTCTGAGAGGGTGATTTTGCGCATAAGAACCAACTTATTATAAATAAACTGCTTGTCAAGTGGTAGGATATCCAGCAGCTTGAACTTGTAATCCGTGCTAATGACTTGCATGGGTCTGTCAATGATTAATTTGATTGCCCGCCTGTGAAGCGAATTCATCCTTTTGAGATTAGCATCACTGCTTCCATCCCAAACTGAGGAGGCATAATCCAAATGTGGCTGAATATGGGCAGAGTAAAAAAGTTTCCTTGTTGGTTCGTTAGTAAAAAATCTTAATTTTGACAGTAAGAATAAGTTTTTTGATATTGTTTTACACACTTTGGTAATATGGCTTTGCCAACACATTTTGTCATCAATGATGATTCCAAGCACCCGCTGTTCCTTGACTTGCTCAACAGACTGCCCATTCAAATATAGCTGTAGGGGAGGCAAGTTCAGCTGCTGCTTTTGTCTAGTAGTAATTAACATACATTTGGTCTTAGTAGGATTCGGAATCATATGATTGTTTTGACACCATGTGGAAACATCATTCAAGCCGAGAGAGAGGGAGAGAGAGAGAGAGAGAGAGAGAGAGAGAGAGAGAGAGAGAGAGAGAGAGAGAGAGAGAGAGAGAGAGAGAGAGAGAGAGAGAGAGAGAGAGAGAGAGAGAGAGAGAGAGAGAGAGAGAGAGAGAGAGAGAGAGAATCAATGAATCAATGAATCAATGAAACTTTATTTTACAACGGTTTAGGCATTGACATCGTCATCGACACAGCCATTTTACAAACCTGCCGTTGCTAACAACTACAAGACTAACTACAAATATACATACATATAAGTAAACATAATACTTGCAAAGAGATGACAACACTATTCACATAGACAGACATACTCATAGACTCACAGACACCCCACCCACCCCCCTTCACACATAGACAGAGCTAAGTAGTCCAAATGATAATTGAAAAGGATAACAGACTTAATTGGGAATAAATTGGACCCAGCATAAAAAGAAACATATAATACAAGTGGTTGAGTCATCCCTACGAGTGATCCACAAAATATTTGAAGAGACCCTTTTTAAAACAGGCTAGCGAGGAGGCGGATTTTACATGGTCTGGAAGGGCATTCCAGATAAGTGCCCCTGAGAAGGATAAGCTAGTTTTATATAGATCGATCCTTGGTTTTGGGACTATGAAAAGCTTTCTGATGTTTCCAAGTTTGGACTCAGACTTACGGAACAAAGTGGAGATGTACTCAGGTGTTTTGCGTTTCCACACTTTGAACATAAAGATTGCTTTGTTATATTTAAAATGATCTTGAAGTGGCAGGAGACCTGCTTTTGAGAGCTTTTCTTCAGTGCTAAGGTGTTGATCAGGGCAGATTATTTTGGCCGCTCGTCTGTGTAGGGAATTGAGTCTCTTTAAATGGACCTCACTACACCCATCCCATACCGATGACGCGTAATCGATATAAGAACGTATGTGAGCGTTATAAAATAGTTTACGGGTATCTGAATCAGTATAATATTTCAGTTTTGATAACATAAAGAGATTTTTGGCTACTATTTTGCATAAGGCGTCTGTATGAGCTTGCCATTTTAGCTGACTGTCGATTTTAATCCCCAGTACTCGATGTTCATTTACCTGTTCTACCTGACTACCTTTAAGTGAAAGGTTAAGTAATAGAGGCATTATCTGCTGTTTTTGGCGCGTGGCGACTACCATCGATTTCGTTTTGGCTGGATGAACAACCATAGAATTGTTTATACACCAAGCTGATACTTCATGAAGACTTTGTTGTAGGTTGTCGGAAATTACCTGTATATCTTTACTAGTAGTATGAACTGAGGTGTCGTCAGCAAAAAGGTCGCATTGTACATCTTGGCAAGTAATATGTAGAGGCAAATCATTGATAAATAAGCAAAACAGTAGAGGGCCCAGTACAGACCCTTGGGGCACACCGAAGCTTACATCTTTGAGAGAGGAGTATGAGCCATGAACAAGAACCTTTTGTTTTCTTTTAGTAAGGTAAGATGTGAAAAAAGCAACTGCGTCTCCGTTATTGAGGTATGTGTGAAGCTTAGAAGTCAGAATAGTATGGTTAATCAGATCAAAAGCATTCTTAAAATCCAGATAGACTACTCCTGTTAACTGTGACTTATTCATACCCTTGAGCCATGTGTCAACAAGGCGTGTAAGTGCTGTGTGGCATGAATGCTGCGGACGAAATCCGGATTGGAAAGGGTGGAAGAGCTTACGGTTTTCTAGGTAAGCAAGCAGGTGTTTATGAACGTGCCTTTCCAGTGGTTTGGACAAAACAGATAATAAAGAAATAGGCCGATAATTATTAGGATCAGAACGATCTTTTGTTTTTGGAAGTGGAATTACTTTGGCATATTTAAGTTCGTTAGGAAAAGTGTTATGCTGGATACAGAGATTATAAATGTAAGTTAAGGATTCTACAATGTATGGGAGAGACAGTTTAAGTATTTTCGGGCTGATGTCATCAGGCCCCGAGGACTTTTTATTTGGAAGGTTATTTATAAGTAAACCCACTTCATGAACAGCTAACATAGGGATGTTGAAGGGGGCTGTGCCCATTGTTCTTTGTTGACAAAACTCAGACAGCAAATTTGAACGGTGATAAGTGTTATCCTGGCTTGGCGATATTAGAGATTTGGCAATCGAAAGAAAATGGTCATTGAATGTATCAGCAGTAAGATTAGTGGGAATGGTAGTTGCGGTACTTGGAGACCCCCTAGTAAGTGTGTTTAGAAGGCGCCATATAGTAGAGGTATCTTTGCTGTCTTTAACCGTGTCACGAACTAACTTTTTTCTTGCCTCTCTGATCATGTATTTAACACGGTTACGCTGTTGCTTATATTCAGTGAACATTTTATTGCTACGTAGATCGTTTCTAAGCGCCATCGCCTGCATGATTTCCGGAGTAAGCCAGGGAGGAAGAGTGTTAGATTTTACCCTCCTCTCGCGTAGAGGAGCATGTTTATTAAGTACATTTAGGAAAAGAGAGTACCAAATACTGAGGGCGGTATTAGGATCATAGGACAGGAGCACGTCATTAAAAGGAGTATTTTCTAGATCAAATAGAAATTCGTCTTTCCTGAAGTGTTTGAATGTCCTATACGTTATAGTTGTATGGCCGTTCTTTTTTGGTTTAGGGAGTTTAGAAGACCAGGAGCAAGCCACAGGATAATGATCACTAACACTAAGATTTGAGACATCAACGTCAGAGACGGCTTTGGGTTTATTAGTATATATGTGGTCAATAAGCGTGGAAGTAGTTGGAGTAATTCTGGTGGGTGATTTCACTAACTGTACTAAGCCAAACAGAGATGACGTTGAGCCCCAGGCGGGGTGCGGCTTAAGTAAATCTATATTAAAATCGCCCAATAGAAGAATGTCGGCCTTCTTTTTTAAAGCTCTGTCAAGGTTATGACTAAACTGATCGTACCACTCAAAAGTTGAGGCGGGATTTCTATATAAGAACCCAATTAATACCGGTTTTGATTTCGGACACTTGACTTCGACCCATACGCACTCAACCCCCATCATTTCTAGGTCGACGCGTCGATGAACTAAATGCTGGATAGAATTATGAATATAGACAGCGATGCCAGTTTGACCGGGAGACAAGGGGTCTCGTCTAATAACTGAAAAATTGGGGATACTGATTGCTGCATCGCTTACACAGGAACTCAGACGCGTCTCACTGAGTCCAAACAGGTGGAACGGTGTAGGATCGTTAATATATACAGATATGTCGGCTAGTTTGTTGTACAAATGAAACACATTGAGGTGCCCTATTCTCATAACTGCACCTTTGATGGAAAATTCGCTTGGACTTATTACAAAATACAGAGTGCACAAGATAAACAATGAAGAAACAATTGAATACAGAAAAACACGGAAATAAAAAATACTATAAAACTATAAAACGATAAAAGGCCACGTAATTGAATAAAAGTCCTCCAGAGAACAAGTAGCAGTTAAGCTACTGAGCTCTCAAAAAAAAAAAAAAAAAAAACTCGCTGCGGGAGTGACTGAACCACAAGAAAAAAGTGACGCAACTTGAAACGCCGCATGGAACACCTGTATGTTCGGCTGTCACTAAGTTCCCTTCTTTGTCGTTCCAGTACAATTTTAATTAAATCACTCAAGCTAATAGTCTGTCTCACTGTAAAGACACGAAAGAGGCTGAAAATTAAGTCTTTCTTAAATGAGCACAATCTTTACAGTGTAAACTAACACAGTCTCTGGTGGTAACACTCAATGTTACTGTCACATCAGTTTATGACCAACGCGGCTAGAAGGTAGAACCAAAGTAATCAATAAACAGCACAGTGGATGCAGACAATAACGTTGGTAGTCACTCTAACTGATTTACGGTAAGAACAAGTTACATCTGTAACAATAGCAGTCAGCTTGCCGTGTTCGTGTTCACAATCACCAAATATAAACGTCTAATTAAAGCGTCAGTAAATCAGTGATGAACTAGTTCAACAAATGAAAATTAACCCTTTTGTTCATGCATCCACCGGTGCTGTTTGCAGCATCGGTGGTTGCATGCACAACGGGGTTAAGCAAGTTAGTGGTAGATAAATCCCTGTAGGAAAGGCTGCGGTTAACTTGTCAGTTGATATCGCAGCTAATCAGTTAATAGTAGACACCACCTATTAACCCAACAATGGACAATTAATCCTCCTGTTCATGCATCCATCGGTACTGTTTGCAGCATGTACTGTTTGCAGCATGTACTGTTTGCAGCACCGGTGGTTGCATGCACAGGAGGGAGAGAGAGAGAGAGAGAGAGAGAGAGAGAGAGAGAGAGAGAGAGAGAGAGGAGAGAGAGATGAGAGGAGAGAGAGAGAGAGGAGAGAGAGAGAGAGAGAGAGAGAGAGAGAGAGAGAGAGGAGATGAGAGAGAGAGAGATGAGAGAGAGAGAGAGAGAGAGAGAGAGAGAGAGAGAGAGAGAGAGCAATGAACAATGAACCTTTATTTTCCAACGGTAGAAGTTATTGGTAACAGGACCAGTTTTCAAACTTGCCGTTGCTACATCTACTACATAAATGACATAGACATGTAAACATACACATACCACACACTGCTGCATGGATGCATTCGCTCACGCACGCACGCCCGCACATACGCACGCACACGCACGCTCACACACACACACACATACATGCACACCGCAATTACGCATGCACGCACACACACTCGCAAACACAAACTTGCACACGCACGCACTTAGACACACACGCTCTCGGACACACTCCAGACATACATACGCGCACAACGCGTACGCACAAAAATATAAAATGAGTAAACATGCAAAGTAAAGCAATACACAGAAAATCATTAAGTACATTAGAATTCATACAACAAAAACAAATATGTATATAGGTACTCTCTCTCTCTCTCTCTCTCTCTCTCTCTCTCACACACACACACACACACACACAGCATATACGCACACACACACACACATACACACACACACACACACACACACACACACACACACACACACACACACACACACACACACAGATACGTGAGCGCGCGCCCAAAAATATCGCGTACACAGATATGAAGGCAAAAACATTATACATAGTACATGCACTATTCAATGTACTCTTGACACTCAGATATTATGGTCCACTGTATATTATATAAAAAAGAGACGCTCTCTCTCTCTCTCTCTCTCTCTCTCTCTCTCTCTCTCAATCACACACACACACACACACACACACACACACACACACACACACACACACACACACACACACACACGCACAAACATTCACACACACACACGCACATTCACACACCTGAACACACGCGCAAGTTATCCCTGTACTGTAATGATTAGATTACCTCAGAGATTCTAGGTGTTTGAAGAGGCTGACCCTAAATGAGGTAAGCGTCTTTGCGTTTCTGATTTCTGCAGGAATAGAATTCCAGAATGAACTTCCCGAGAATGACAAACTGGTTTTGAATAAATCAATACGCGGCAGGAGTACTTTGAATTGTTGTCCATGTCTAGAAGCTACAGATATCCGTTCTGTGAAAAAAGAACTCAAGTACAGTGGACATGATTGCTTGTACAGCTTGTACATCACTACACCTTTATTAAACTGAAAGTGATGGGATAGAGGGAGCATTTTTAAAGTTTTAAGCTTTTCGTCAGTTGAGAGTTCGGGATCGGGAAATATAAGCTTAGCAGCTCTCCTATGTAGGGAGTTCAGCCTCTTCAAATGTACACCACTAGAACCATCCCACACTGTTGATGCATAGTCTATGTGCGACTTGACATGCGCATTGTAGAAAAGAAGACGCGCATCTGTGTCAGTAATTGTTTTCAATTTTGACAACATATACAGGCCGCTGGAAACCCTTTTGCACACATTATTAATGTGCAGTTGCCATTTAAGCTGATCATCTGTAGTGACCCCCAAGAGGCGGTGGTGTGATACTTGCTCAATTGGGCTGCCGTTTATAGACAGACTAAGAGAGAGCGGGCATAGCTGGTGCTTTTGACGTGTGGTTATAACCATGCATTCTGTTTTTGACGGATTCAGGGACATGGAATTGGAATGACACCAGTCGGTGACCTCATGCAGGCTTTCCTGCAGACGCGTGCTAATTGCAGCTACATCTTTGTGAGGAGTGTGTAGTGTGCAGTCGTCAGCAAACATGTCACAAGAAATATCGCGGCAACTAATATGCAGTGGAAGGTCATTGATAAATATGCAGAACAGCAATGGCCCGAGGACAGAGCCCTGAGGCACGCCGCTTTTGACGAGACCATACGAGGAGTAGGATCCGTTTAACAGTACTCTTTGCTTCCTTCCGCTTAAATATGAAGTAAACAATGAGACAGCACCTGCATTGCAGAGATATGCTTGAAGTTTTGACAAAAGAATGTTATGATTTACAAGGTCAAAAGCTTTCTTAAAATCAATAAAGATCGACCCAGTTATTTGGGAGTTATTCATGGATGCCAGCCACACATCAATAAGAGAGAGAGAGAGAGAGAGAGAGAGAGAGAGAGAGAGAGAGAGAGAGAGAGAGAGAGAGAGAGAGAGAGAGAGAGAGAGAGAGAGAGAGAGAAGTTAACTTAAAAAGGTATATTTTTCAAAGGCGGGACGAGGAAGAACAGTAGGAGGAGCTATAGAGAGAAGGGGGACAGTATTTATCTATGAAAGCTATTTTCAAGGAGGAGGGCCGAGCAAACAGAACAGAAAAGGAAAGGTATATCATTAACAAGAAGGATTGCGGGGGCAGACAGAGCGAAATAACATTCATTACAGCGTTTATTTTTGAAAGGAATTTTGACAAGAGAAAAGGAGGCAGTACTGAGCTTAAAATACCTCTGAGAGAGAGAGAGAGAGAGAGAGAGAGAGAGAGAGAGAGAGAGAGAGAGAGAGAGAGAGAGAGAGAGAGAGAGAGAGAGAGAGAGAGAGAGAGAGAGAGAGAGAGAGAGACTCAAGACTCAAGACTCAAGAAGTTTATTGTGGCAGACCTTCTGGTCCATTCACAAGGGGAGGTGGGGGAAGGGATTATACAAAGCTTCACAAACATGGACAATGCTTGTAAACATATTTTTCAAACATGGTAGTCCATGTTTAGTTTATACTTGAAAAAATACAAATTGTTTACTTGAAACGTCAGTACCAATGAAATAAATAATTCATAACAGTTTTGGCGATGGCTACAGTCTCTGAAAACTTCAGCACAACCGGCGTCCACCTAACCCATGTAATGTCGAAGAAAGGCCCGAATGATTTTCAATTCCATTTCAGCACGCTCACACACCTCCTTATAGCGAACACGGTTGATTGGCGCCCAGCGTCGGAGATCGCTGATGGCTTGATTCTCTTCTTTATTTAGTTCACCTGACAGTCGTTTGAAAAACCAGTGATCAACATGTTCGTTTCTGTTGTCAAACAGCAAAACTACATCGTCACTCTCACACACGAAAATTTCCTTCTCGAAACGAGTGTCAAGCACAATTTTCTTAAATTGCACATTTCTCTGTCTGTTCCTCAAACGCCTCTGCAGTCTTCTGTCCACTGCCCCGATGTATTGTTTTATTTGTTCCAAGTCATAACCTGTCTTTTCCAAGTCTATGTCTGTCGATCCAGCATCCAGCTCTTCCGTTTCAATGGCATGTAGGTCATCTGTCAGCTGTGTTGTCACGCTTTCTGTGTTGTTCTGTCTATTCGCCCTTGTGATGCAGGGATCGTTGTTTTCCGTGCGAGTTTCACGTGGGGGACGACTAATACCACACGGTGTGTTGTCGGTTTGTAGGTCAACGCGTGAAGTAATTGTGTCATTGTTTATTTGCTTCTCTGGTGGTGTTGGAATAAACAGCGGGTTGTAAGACGGGAAAAGTTCGTTTTCCTTACTGTCTTTCGCTTGCTTCCGTGTCTCTGCTCTTGTCTGGTCACGCAGTATCTGAGAGGGTGGTTTTCTCCGGTATGTTGACATCTTCTCGGGTGGAGGGCCGCCGGTCAGCCGAAGCACAACTATGGTTGTATCGCCCTTACCGTCGATTTTGTAGGATGACAGGGTGTTTTCTTTGAGCAGGGCATTCAGGATGACATCAACTGCTGATGGTAGTCCTTCAACAGGCATTGTCGCTTTGACTGGAGCCCCAAAATCAAAACCGAATTGAGAGAGCTCGAAAAGGCTGCCCTGTTTATTCAAGGGAGATCACCCCGAGCGAGAGAGAGAGAGAGAGAGACAGAGACAGAGACAGAGACAGACAGACAGACAGACATACAGACAGAGAAAAAAAAAAAAAAAAGAGAGAGAGAGAGAGAGAGAGAGAGAGAGAGAGAGAGAGAGAGAGAGAGAGAGAGAGAGAGAGAGACAGACAGACAGACAGACAGACAGACAGACATACAGACAGACAGAGAAAAAGAGAGAGAGAAATGAAATGAAATGAAATGAAACTTTATTTCTCAACGGATAAAGTAATTAGCACGTGTGCCATTTTTCATACTTGCCGTTGCTACTCTACAAACACAGGATAATAATTGTAATACTAATAGTACCAAATTACACAAAGAAAAATTAGAAAACATTAAACATGAAGAGACATTAAACAAAATTCATTCATTCATTCGGTCATACAAAAAACAAACGAAAAATAAAAAGTACACGCAACGCGCGCACACTGACACATACACGCTCGCGCGCACACACAGACACGCGCTAATGATAACTTGACCTATATACGAAGCAAATCATTTGGATCATAGTGAAAATTCACTTCAGACAGCAAAATTATTTGGATTATAATAGAAAGTTGAATTATGTAATTAGGCGATTATTATTAGTATGCACAAACCATACGGCAGCATGCACTGATTATACGATAAGCACATGTTTGATACGAATACTTGTGGTAGATTATGTATCAGCAGACAAGTACTTGAGGAGGCATTCCTTGAAAGAGGAGAGGGAGCTAGCGTGTGTTATACATGTTGGCAGTGTGTTCCAGAAAGAGAGAGAGAGAGAGAGAGAGAGAGAGAGAGAGAGAGAGAGAGAGAGAGAGAGAGAGAGAGAGAGAGAGAGACGGACAGACGGACAAACAGACAGAGACCGACAGACACAGATAGTCAGAGACATAGAGACAGACCGCATCACTATACAATATCTACAAAATGCAATGATCCTTATGAGCCCACGCAATGCGTAGGCTCATAAAGATCTATGCGTTTCGCTGCCTTCAATGAGCACCTGTGTTCCTTATCTCGACAGCGTCGTCTGCTACCTGACAAGTCCTCGCTGCCGTCAGCGTTGATTTCCTTGAAACAACCCCGCAATGCAGTTTTGAGAGGGAGGCTGGAATTTACCCTTCAGCCATTAGTAATCCGATTTAAAGACACAGATTAAGTTTCACGACCACCCCCCCTCCTCCCCCCTCCCGGCACTGAAGAAACCAAAGCACTCCTTCGTCGATAATTTGCATCCAGCGAGACGCCGCGGAGGCTTGGAGCGATCACATCTGCACAATTTTCAATTATTATTCCTTCCTTCGAGCTAACGTCGTCAACCGAAGAACAATGCACTGGTCTGTGATTTTGGACCTTACGATCGGAGGCCCCTAAGGTCTAAAATCACAGACCAGCACACCAACGAAGAAGCTCACGAGCTGAGGGGTGTCAAGAGAAATACATCGGTCTGCTTGTACACTACGTCTACATCGGTCTGCTTGTACACTACGTCTACATCGAAATGTCCAACTAAAAAAACAAGAAAGAGTAAAACGGGTATTCCAGTGTAAGTTCAGTTCAGTGCGGTCAAGATGGGGTCGCTGCAGTCAGAAAGGCCCATACGCGTTCCACCTCGTCCCATCAGAAGTCTCCCCAGAGTTTCAGTCGACGCTGTAGGCCAGTATCAGGTTTACTGAGGATCCGCCATGGTCTTTCAAGATGCAGTTTACAGATAACCGATTAAAAAACCTTCTTTTAGGACAGTCCGTCCGTCGATCCATCTATCTAGCCATGCCTCTATCTATGTATCCATTCACGTAGCCATCTCTGTACCCATCCATAACTGTATCCACCCATCCATCCACCAATGCGACCATCCATCCATCCATCCATCCATCCATCCATCCATCCATCCATCCATCCATCCATCCATCCATCCATCCATCCATCCTTCCATCCGTCCGGGACGAGGACAAGAAGACAATCAATCTGTGAGTGTATATTCAAATCAATGTCAGCTGTGGTCCCGCCACGCAGGGTGAACACTAACGCTGAATTACTCACACGCAATGAACAGGTTCAAAGCCACCCGCCATCTGTGGCGCCCATCGCAACACCCAATCAATGCTTCCTACCTACATCGGCTTTTATAAGGTACGCGCGAAAAAAAAAAAAAGTCCACTGGCCGACATCAGCCGCATTGGACCCCGCGCACGACAGTGCGCGGGGCCCAATGCGGCTGACGGCGGCCAAGGCGCCTTTTGCGTGCTGGGTTCTCATCAAGTGTCCTCACGGCAAAGTGATTTAAACCTGTTTTACGATGTTTTGCCGTGTAAGGTTTGATGGCTCACGTTGTGCGAGATAAACTTTATTTAGCGTGAAGAACCGTAGGGTCCAAAATCACAGACAAGCACACAGTAAGTTTAGCTCGATATATTAGTCAACTGGCACTACCACTGAGTTATCACGGAGAAACCGACTCTCGATTTGTGTCCTGAACGTGTGAGCCACTGTTGTTTCTGAAAAAAACTTTCTTCGATCAACGACCAACAGCCACAACCGATCCAAGAACGTGAAATACAAATCGGTCCAAGCTAGAGGCCTAGGACATCATGAAGCCCCGGCGACTGCGAGGGATCATGAGGATCTATGTCTCTTTAAGTCGAAGGTTTTTTTTTTAATTTTTTTTATTTTGTTATAGAGTAAATAATATGATGTGGGTAAGCAGGCTGCGAGCAAGCTCGCGTGTGAATATTCATTAGAACTTTTTAACTCTTTCGAGACGTGCCGCCTCCGGATACGCGGCATAAGCCGCGTATCCGGAGGCGGCACGTCTCGAATGAGTTAATCGACAAGACTCCGTCTGCCTGCCAGACAATCAGGGCACAACGAACTTGTTAAGACGGTGTTATACAAATATTCAATACGTGAACATGCGTTTAATTCCACGCCCGAACACTACGTGGACAATGCGAAGGGGTTTAGCACGCCCACGCACAAATCACGCGCAAACAAATAAACAAACAACAGCCAGCCACTTCATCAAGAAAAGTTGTGTTTCGTAATTACACTCAAGCCGTTTGAAAACTGTCCATAGGCCGGAGTATTTAGTGCTTTGGCGAAGCAGACAAATATTGACACACGCTCGTGCAGTCATAATCACAGTTTGGGACTGATTATTCGTATATCGCGGATGTCGGCTGGGGGTTCAGAACCTGTTGGGTCCCAATTTCGGCGTCGAACCAACCTCGGCCAAAGGGACATAAATTATACTGCTCAGAAATAGTAAGGTATATTACACTTTTCAGTTTGAATTACAAAATTAAAGTCCCCAGAATCGGTTTAATCACGGGTATATCAGTGGCCTACAATTTTACATTGGTGTGACATATAGTGCTCACCTGAAGAAAAGGACGTATTCCTTTTAGATTGAATTATTAAAATGTCCCAAAACGTTAACAACATTAAACAGACCAACCAGGTGTAAGTTTTTTCCCCGACATTTTAGTAATTCAAGCTGAAATGATGACGTCCCGTACTGTTTGTGAGCACTATACGTCACACCAATGTTGTGAAATTGTACGCCAATGGGATGGCTAATACTTCTGTAACTGTTATTATACCCATTCTGAGAACTTTCAGTAATTGAAGCTGAAAGTTCACGTGCCTCACTATTTGTGAGCACTATATGTCACACCAATGTTGTGAAATTGTACGCCAATGGGATGGCTAATACTTCTGTAACCGTTATTATACCCATTCTGAGAACTTTCAGTAATTGAAGCTGAAAGTTCACGTGCCTTACTATTTGTGAGCACTATATGTCACACCAATGTTGTGAAATTGTACGCCAATGGGATGGCTAATACTTCTGTAACCGTTATTATACCCATTCTGAGAACTTTCAGTAATTGAAGCTGAAAGTTCACGTGCCTTACTATTTGTGAGCACTATATGTCACACCAATGTTGTGAAATTGTACGCCAATGGGATGGCTAATACTTCTGTAACCGTTATTATACCCATTCTGAGAACTTTCAGTAATTGAAGCTGAAAGTTCACGTGCCTTACTATTTGTGAGCACTATATGTCACACCAATGTTGTGAAATTGTACGCCAATGGGATGGCTAATACTTCTGTAACCGTTATTATACCCATTCTGAGAACTTTCAGTAATTGAAGCTGAAAGTTCACGTGCCTTACTATTTGTGAGCACTATATGTCCCTCTGACCGAGGTTGGGCCCCAACAGAACCCAGGACTTCATAAGACGATAGCTGGTCTGTGCTTTTGGACCTTACGGCTTCACAATTCAGGAGACAGATCGACCATAATAGTTCAAGGGTGTTGGCAGAATAGCTTGGCGCCTATAGCGCGCCACCACCTTTGAACTATCATGGTCGATAGTTCAAGGGTGGTGGCAGAATAGTGTGTCGCGAGCAGAACGAGTTAATACCAGGTGACGCTGTTTAATGTGCAAGCCTTCTGTTTCAGAGTACACCTGTCATTCGCGACCATTTTTCCTTGCAAAAAGGAGTTTGTGCAAAACAGCTCTACTTGTGCTATGCGACTCCAGGCACGCGCCTTTTGTTAGTGTCAATATCAACTCTTCTACGTTACTCATGATGAGGAGGGCATAGGGGGTTGAGCCTGTGTGTGCATACAGCTGGTATAACAGGCATTGACCGGAGGAAACAGAAGAAAGAAATACAACCTGCTCTCCTGGCCATGTCGTCTACTTACGGAAACATAAAATTCACGGTTGGCCGAGTCCCGCAGGTAAAAATCCATATTATTTCTCCGCACGCAGGCTTCTAAGACATTGAGCCACAATAAGGTGCAAATTCACAAATCTGGGAGTTGTCCTCGGAAAACTGCTTGCTAGTTAAGGAAATAGATCGACCATGATAGTTCAAGGGTGGTGCCAGTATAGCCTAACGCCAACAGGAGCCAGACACTATCCTGGCAAGCCACAGAAATGCAACACGATTGGAATCATCGCAAACGCTTCATTGTTTCCGACGATTTACAGCCATGTCGCGTTTCGTTTGCTCCTCAGTATATAAAGTCCAGAACGAAACTGGCCCGGAGCGGGTGAGTGGTAAGGCCCATAATCACAAACTATCTGTGATTTGAGTCATTAATTTGATCCTCTAACGGGGGACATTTGATTAACCTCCTCTTTGTGTCACGTGAGTCATTGTCTATAAAGCGTGCGAGTTATGAGTGCGCGCTTAGAGTTATAATTATTATAAGATAAGCGCATTATAAATACCGTAATTATTAATTATTTTATTAACACAACAAGCAACACCCAAATGCAAGAGGTATAGATCCTCATGAGCCCCCGCAGTCGCGGGGGCTCATGAGAATCTATATCTCTTGCTGAACCACCTTGTGTACGCGTGCCTTGGACAGCTGCGATTGGTTAGAGATGAGTTGAGTTAACAAGTATTTGAGAAACAAAATTTGCGTCCCCTAACTTCGTTCCTCCACTTGCGTCCAATCAGTATCGTTCCTCCACACCCTGATAAGAGACAATAATACCGGTTATTATACAGGCGCTTTCCCGATTCTGTCAATCGGCTCAAAGCGCCGCAAACTGAACCCAACACGCACGCTCACGTGACACACACGCATTCACTCTCAACATAAACACAGTACAAGGCAAACACAGGACATTCACGTGGTGCGAAGGGTCAGTTCAGCTATTGAGGTTTTGGAAATTTTGATGGCTTGTATTTGAAATTTATAAAGTGGCCTGAAACCGGTACCACAGTGGAGGGGGAGGAAGAGCCGGAGTACCCGGAGGAAGAACCCCCGACGGTCCGCCAGAATTAACGGTGACACTTACTAGAAGAGAAAAGTCCGACGCCGGAACCGGGTATCGAACCTCGCACCTTTAGCATTAGTGGCAGGCGCCTTTACCACTGCGCCACGGACCGACCGGCGCAGTGGTAAATGAAGTAACATCTTTGAATCTTTGAGTTGGGATATTTATATTAATTAACTACAAGAGCCCACGCCCATTTTTAAGTAGGGTGTGTTCCATTTACGGACTGACAACTTCATATTCAGCGAACACGTCAGAGTTACAGACTTCCGCATTAATCAGTAGAAATAGTTATAAATAGCACGATTTACTAAAGTTAGTGATAAGCAGGTTAGTAAATGAATTAGTTACTGGGGTTTAAGGCAGACCGTTAATGACAACTAGAATTGTGTGTCCACTTTTGTCCGAGTTTCAATAAGCTTTCGAGTACTTTGACACACACCTTGAGTCCACCGCAGTCAGAATTAAATTATTAAGCACGGATTATGATTTTCTTAAGCAACAACACCCTTTTTAACACACAACTGACATGCGATGTTAGCTCACTAGTACTGCCTTACAAATATTACGTTCAGTCTTGACGAACCATAGCTGATGTGTAGTGCCTTAATAAGGCCGAACCGTGCAGAAGGTAAATATTCGTAGTCCAGAAACTCAGTTCTCTTTTTGAAATAAACGTGTGCCGCTCTGTGATTTTGGATCGTACAGCCTAGGGCCGTAAGGTCCAAAATCACAGACCAACACACAACTCATTCTGGACGAACTTTGCAAAGGACTGATTAGAAATTATATATATATATATATTTGTTTTCCTCCCTACGTCACACGACCAGTCACTTTAGCGCAAACCATACCATGTGACCGTGATATAAAAAAACCCTGTAGCGAAAAATGGCGGACGTTTTGTAGCCCTCTCGATGACGCATCTTGGATGCCAGTTTTGTTCTATAAAAGATCGCCAAACGTTCTAAAGTACAAAGTTACTTATTGTTGTTCGAAACCGGACGAGCACACTCAGTACTGGAGACGGCAACGTCATGACATATTTTAAATTATGTCATAAATCTATTATGTATAAAGGTATATTCCTTTGACGTCAGTCATGTCTGGCGTGATCCAGGTCACAAGATGTCTTTTTGATTTCTTTTACGAAAATAGTGGAGAAATGAAAACAAATACGTTATTGGTCGGAGGGGTTCGCTGCACGGACCCTTGTAGGCCTTTGGGAGGTCAAAGGAACCATTGTACCCCTCAGGCCTTCGGCCTTCGGGGTACAATATTTCCTTTGACCTCCCTCAGGCCTACAAGGGTCCGTGTAGCATACCCCTCCGACCAATAACTTATAATATATATATATATATATATATATATATATATATATATATATATATATATATATATATATATATATATATATATATATATATATATATATATATATATATATATATATATATATATACGTGCTGACGATTGTCTAAAACCGAACAAAGTTGTGTGTGAAATAAAACACTGTGTTTCGTTCCAGAGAAATCTCGTTCCAAAGCAGTCGTGACCAGACGGACGGAGAAAGTGGAAATTTTCACTGCCTATCACGTGACCCACAAATTGTGTATCACGTGAGTAACCAGATTCTGACTGTGGCGTTTTAATTCGTTTAGCGCGGACACTATATATTTATAACCTCCCGGCACAATTGCATTTAAACTTTTGGGTCGTCGGTGGGAGCTGACTTGAGTAAATCGAACTGAATTGCTGTCGTAGCGTCTCGTGTTAACGTGATTCCTATAGGAATCACGTTAACACGAGATACTACGACAGCAATATTGAGTTCAGCTGACATGACATACCACGCCAACTGTGATAATTAGGTTTATTCAGAAAGTCGCTGTTTCCTACTGACGTCGAAAGGTTGACACTATAGTATCCGTCAATCCGTACTCCTTCAATGGGATGGACCCATGATTTTCAATCCGTACTCCTTCAATGGGATGGACCCATGATTTTCAATCCGTACTCCTTCAATGGGATGGACCCATGATTTTCAATCCGCACTCCTTCAATGGGATGGACCCATGATTTTCAATCCGTACTCCTTCAATGGGATGGACCCATGATTTTCGTTGAACACTTTTCATCCTGATAGTCCCATTGCTTAAAATAAATTTTGACTATGATAGTTCAAGGGTGGTGCCAGAATAGCTTGGCGCCTGAGGCGCCAAGCTATTCTGGCTCCACCCTTGAACTAAAATGCTTGATTAGTCTCGACACCTGTCATGCAGCCTCCAGAGGACAAGAAGCAAACACACACACACACACACACACACACACACACACACACACACACACACACACACACACACACACACACACACACACACACACACACACACACACACACACACACAAAACAGCCTCAGGATGTAACGGGTTAAACAAGTGGGCACTTCCGGTAAGCCCTGAAAACACTCGACCTGGGGACAAGTTTGCTTTAAAAATAGCATGCACTTCAAAGACTATTTGGTCAGACAACACGCGCTTAGCCAATTATGCGGAAATACGAATGGATTTTTTTGTTGCTGTTTTACATCAGCACATTTTGTAGACACGCAGGGTGTTGTCTCAACCACTTAATAATGTTTTTCTCGTCAAACAATTACAGCAAGGCGCGTCAGGCTGTTCTGGTATGTTGTGCTATAACTCGTGGCCGATCCATCTGGGTTGTGCAGAGCATCATCTACTGCCTCGGAGTTTTCAATATCGATCCATCTCTCGCTCGGAGTGAAAGCGTCAGTTCACGCGTCCCGTGAAGGAAAAATACAGTACGTATATTTTTTGTGAAAAGCGAGATTGTCATTGTCATGTAAAATAAATCTCGCTTTGCATAAAAATGGACTTGAAGACTTTCGTCTTGATATGGCACAGCGTCCCCGCCTCTCCGTGACCAAAACAGTCAGCGCGGGTGGTCAGCCATTATCTTCTCCGCCGCCTCTAACGACAACCGTAAAGCGTTCGTCCTCGGTTCCTGAACAACTTCCTCCATCTTGGAGAGGCATAGATTATCATGGGTACACCTGTAGCAGGGTCTCATGAGAATTATGGCTCTATCAACAAAGAGAACACTCATTTACTTTGTCAGATAAAGCAGGCCTAGTTACTTGGGATTAGTTAATTCTACAGCTGTCATGCGTTCCCGTTCCGATAATCAGCAACAACTTTCTTAGATTTCCAAGAGGCATAGATTCTCATGAGCCCCTGCGAATGCATGGGCTCATGAGAGTCTATGCCTCTTGCTAGCAAGGCTAGGCGATTTTTACAATTTATCTCTGCTCCTTGTACGATGCACATTATAGGAGATTAAGTCTGCGAGTGCGCTGTATAGCCCATTATTTCGCGACAAGGCAACGAGCATATAGCGTGTGGGACAACCAGTCTCACACCAGACGGAAGCTGGCGTTGGGTAGAAACTAATTTGGTATTCTCCGGTTAAGGAACACAGATGTAAAATGTGCGCTTTTAGCCTTTGTAGAAAGTGTAGTTTAATATTATAGCTGTTTACTCGTGGTTCATTGTGTACGAGTCAACGACAGGCCATAGTTCCGTAGAGCAAATTGAGGACTATACTGCATCTGGCATCTCGAACCTTACACGAATCACTCCTGAGGTACACACTTTGAGATCAGAATTTCATGACAATTGTTTTGCTCCAACTGTAGTAAATCCAGTTTTTATCACTTTTCTTTTCTCCAAATTTTCAGTTACAATTCTTAACGTGTCTATTCAAGGAAAATGTCCACTTCCAAATGTTAACATTTGCTTCCTCGCAACTTTCCAATTCTATTTTCATCCAATTGTTTCTGTAGTTCCAATTATTTAACATCGATCTCCTGTAAGTTATCCTGTCCCGTTCAAGTTTTTAACATCGATCTCCTGTATATTATCCCGTTCTTGTTCCTGTTCAAGTTTTTAACATTGATCTCCTGTAAATTATCCCGTTCTTGTTCCCGTTCAAGTTTTTAACATTGATATCGTGTATATTATGCCGTTCTTGTTCCTGTTCAAGTTTTTAACATAGATCTCCTGTATATTATCCCGTTCTTGTTCCTGTTCAAGTTTTTAACATTGATCTCCTGCGTTCTTGTTTCTGTTCAAGTTTTTAACATTGATCTCATGTATATTATCCCGTTCTTGTTCCTGTTCAAGTTTTTAACATCGATCTCCTGTATATTATCCCGTTCTTGTTCCTGTTCAAGTTTTTAACATTGATCTCCTGCGTTCTTGCTCCTGTTCAAGTTTTTAACATTGATCTCCTGTATATTATCCCGTTCTTGTTCCTGTTCAAGTTTTTAACATTGATCTCCTGCGTTCTTGTTCCTGTTCAAGTTTTTAACATTGATCTCCTGTATATTATCCCGTTCTTGTTCCTGTTCAGGTTTTTAACATTGATCTCCTGCGTTCTTGCTCCTGTTCAAGTTTTAAAAATTGATCTCGTGTATATTATCCCGTTCTTGTTCCGGTTCAAGTTTTTAACATTGATCTCCTGCGTTCTTGCTCCTGTTCAAGTTTTTAACATTGATCTCCTGTATATTATCCTGTTCTTGTTCATGTTCAAGTTTTTAACATCGATCTCCTGTATATTATCCCGTTCTTGTTCCTGTTCATGTTTTTAACATCAATCTCCTGTAAATTATCCCGTTCTTGTTCCTGTTCAAGTTTTTAACATCGATCTCGTGTAAATTATCCCGTTCTTGTTCCTGTTCAAGTTTTTAACATCGATCTCCTGTGAATTATCATGTTCTTGTTCCTGTTCAAGTTTTTAACATTGATCTCCTGCGTTTTTGTTCCTGTTCAAGTTTTTAACATTGATCTCCGGTATATTATCCCGTTCTTGTTCCTGTTCAAGTTTTTAACATTGATCTCATGTAAATTATCCCGTTCTTGTTCCTGTTCAAGTTTTTAACATTGATCTACTGCGTTCTTGTTCCTGTTCAAGTTTTTAACATTGATCTCCTGTATATTATCCCGTTCTTGTTCCTGTTCAGGTTTTTAACATTGATCTCCTGCGTTCTTGAAATGCTCCTGTTCAAGTTTTTAAAATTGATCTCCTGTATATTATCCCGTTCTTGTTCCGGTTCAAGTTTTTAACATTGATCTCCTGCGTTCTTGCTCCTGTTCAAGTTTTTAACATTGATCTCCTGTATATTATCCTGTTCTTGTTCATGTTCAAGTTTTTAACATCGATCTCCTGTATATTATCCCGTTCTTGTTCCTGTTCATGTTTTTAACATCAATATCCTGTAAATTATCCCGTTCTTGTTCCTGTTCAAGTTTTTAACATTGATCTCCTGTATATTATCCCGTTCTTGTTCCTGTTCAAGTTTTTAACATTGATATCCTGCGTTTTTGTTCCTGTTCAAGTTTTTAACATTGATCTCCTGTATATTATCCCGTTCTTGTTCCTGTTCAAGTTTTTAACATTGATCTCGTGTAAATTATCCCGTTCTTGTTCCTGTTCAAGTTTTTAACATCGATCTCCTGTATATTATCCCGTTCTTGTTCCTGTTCAAGTTTTTAACATTGATCTCCTGTATATTATCCCGTTCTTGTTCCTGTTCAAGTTTTTAACATCGATCTCCTGTGAATTATCATGTTCTTGTTCCTGTTCAAGTTTTTAACATTGATCTCCTGCGTTCTTGTTCCTGTTCAAGTTTTTACACATTGATCTCCTGTATATTATCCCGTTCTTGTTCCTGTTCAAGTTTTTAACATTGATCTCCTGCGTTCTTGTTCCTGTTCAAGTTTTTAACATTGATCTCCTGTATATTATCCCGTTATTGTTCCTGTTCAAGTTTTCAACATTGATCTCCTGCGTTCTTGCTCCTGTTCAAGTTTTTAACATTGATCTCCTGTATATTATCCCGTTCTTGTTCCTGTTCAAGTTTTCAACATTGATCTGCTGTAAATTATCCCGTTCTTGCTCCTGTTCAAGTTTTTAACATCGATCTCCTGTAAATTATCCCGTTCTTGTTCCTGTTCAAGTTTTTAACATCGATCTCCTGTAAATTATCCCGTTCTTGTTCCTGTTCAAATTTTTAACATCAATCTCCTGTAAATTATCCCGTTCTTGTTCCTGTTCAAGTTTTTAACATCGATCTCCTGTGAATTATCCCGTTCTTGTTCCTGTTCAAGTTTTTAACATTGATCTCCTGTAAATTATCCCGTTGCTGTTCATGTTCAAGTTTTTAACCTAAACAAAACCAAGAAAGGGGACACAAGGCGGACTTTGCGGGGGCTCATGAGGATCTATGCCTCTTGCAGAAATCACCTTGTATCCATGATCCTTTGACGTCTGCAGACCTTTGAAGTTGAATTTGAAGTTGAATTTGAAGTTGAATTTGAAGTTGAATTTGAAGTTGAATTTACCATGATTTAAAAAAATCAAGCAGCATCCACTTCCAGTGATGGAGTTCAGAGCAAAATGAAAAGACGTGTCGTGGTCTGTGAGTCTGAACCTTGTCTCCCGGAGAGAGAAGGTAAACAAATCACAGGACAGCACGCATAAAGACTTGTAGGCCTACAACCAAGAGCGAAACAAAAGCGACTTTTTGTGTGGAATCATCGTTGTTTTCGATGATACCAAAAAACGTCGCATTTCTTTCGCTCGTCAGTATATGTCGTCAAACACGGAGGAAAACCCTGCAAACTTGACCAGGACAGCCTGATTATCGATCGACATGTTATCGCTGACCGCGCAACACCCGCACAGCCATCAGGAACTGCCATCAAACAGGCGTAATCTACAGCTCTCTCTCTCTCTCTCTCTCTCTCTCTCTCTCTCTCTCTCTCTCTCTCTCTCTCTCTCTCTCTCTCTCTCTCTCTCTCTCTCTCATTCATTCTCTTTCTACGATTATTGTTTTTCAGCCAAGAGAACTGAAAACCGAGTCAGTCTGCATTCTCTTCAGTCTAGGAGCCAACGACATCCATGTCGCGGGAGAAGGACTCACCGTGACTCTCAAAATACGCACGCACAGGCAAACACATCCAAGCACTCATGCATGCAAACTCACACACGTTCCTGAAATCAATTTGGAATGTCAAAACGTCCCTGTGTTATACAAAGAATGTGCAGTTTATTGTTTTAATTTATTTTATTTTTTTTAGTTGCCCTTGGCGAACAAAAGGGACACTTCTCTCCTGATTCCACGGAGACAGGTTGTCTGTGACCTACACACATCTGCACTTTGCAACATTCTGTTTAACCCCTTCACTGACTAGAAAAAGTCAACACACTCCTCATGCAAGAGGCATAGATCCTCATGAGCCCCCGCAATTGCGGGGGCTCATGAGGATCTACGCCTCTTGCAGGACTCCACTGTATATCCCTGTTCTGTTGACGTCTGTGTTCTTTGTCCCTGTTCTGTGGACGTCTGGGTTCCTTGTCCCTGTTCTGTGGACGTCTGTGTTCTTTGTCTCTGTTCTGTGGACGTCTGGGTTCTTTGTCCCTGTTCTGTGGACGTCTGGGTTCTTTGTCTCTGTTCTGTGGACGTCTGGGTTCCTTGTCCCTGTTCTGTGGACGTCTGGGTTCTTTGTCTCTGTTCTGTTGACTCTGGGTTCCTTGTCCCTGTTCTGTGGACGTCTGGGTTTTTTGTCTCTGTTCTGTGGACGTCTGGGTTCTTTGTCCCTGTTCTGTGGACGTCTGGGTTCTTTGTCTCTGTTCTGTTGACGTCTGTATTCTTTGTCCCTGTTCTGTGGACGTCTGGGTTCTTTGTCCCTGTTCTGTGGACGTCTGGGTTCCTTGTCCCTGTTCTGTGGACGTCTGGGTTCTTTGTCCCTGTTCTGTGAACGTCTGGGTTCTTTGTCTCTGTTCTGTGAACGTCTGGGTTCCTTGTCCCTGTTCTGTGAACGTCTGGGTTCTTTGTCTCTGTTCTGTGGACGTCTGGGTTCTTTAAATGAAAAGAAAAGGGGAGACTGCCAGTGCTAATATTTTAGGAAGGTTACAAAGTAAAGTAGATTATAGCACTGTCAGGGGAGAGAAATGTGCATGATCGACCAGTGATCATAGATCTACTGTGGCCAAAGCACAAGAAAAAAAAAAGAGATAGGAAAGAGAGGGGGCGCTAAAAAAGTGACTGAAAGCAATGCATATGGAAGCCCCCCCGAAGGGGGGCGTATCACATATCCCACTGTTCCAGCCACTCAGTGCATGGAAATTTAAATCTAGGTCCCCCCGAGGGGGGTCCAGATATTTAGCCGGTGTGGACAGCTGTTTCGGTCTTGGCGACCTCCTCAGCACACCATCGGCGATACTGGAGGAGGCAGGAATTTCTGCCCACCTGCAAAGACAACCACATTTTACTGTGGTGTCTGCAAGGGCATACATTCCATGCCACCACCTAGAGCCAAATTTCCATGCACCCTAAAAGAGAACCTACCAAAAGGGGGGAAGGGGTTGCAGTCGATATTGTAGTAGTAAATGAAAAGAAAAGGGGAGACTGCCAGTGCTAATATTTTAGGAAGGTTACAAAGTAAAGTAGATTATAGCACTGTCAGGGGAGAGAAATGTGCATGATCGACCAGTGATCATAGATCTACTGTGGCCAAAGCACAAAAAAAAAAGAGATAGGAAAGAGAGGGGGCGCTAAAAAAGTGACTGAAAGCAATGCATATGGAAATTTGGCTCTAGGTGGTGGCATGGAATGTATGCCCTTGCAGACACCACAGTAAAATGTGGTTGTCTTTGCAGGTGGGCAGAAATTCCTGCCTCCTCCAGTATCGCCGATGGTGTGCTGAGGAGGTCGCCAAGACCGAAACAGCTGTCCACACCGGCTAAATATCTGGACCCCCCCTCGGGGGGACCTAGATTTAAATTTCCATGCACTGAGTGGCTGGAACAGTGGGATATGTGATACGCCCCCCTTCGGGGGGGCTTCCATATGCATTGCTTTCAGTCACTTTTTTAGCGCCCCCTCTCTTTCCTATCTCTTTTTTTTTTGTGCTTTGGCCACAGTAGATCTATGATCACTGGTCGATCATGCACATTTCTCTCCCCTGACAGTGCTATAATCTACTTTACTTTGTAACCCGTCTGGGTTCTTTGTCCCTGTTCTGTGAACGTCTGGGTTCTTTGTCTCTGTTCTGTGAACGTCTGGGTTCTTTGTCCCTGTTCTGTGGACGTCTGGGTTCTTTGTCTCTGTTCTGTGGACGTCTGGGTTCTTTGCTGTCGAATTTATAAAGATTTTGGAAACAGTCTGCATCCACTCGCAGACAAGGGATTAAGGGAGTCTGACAACCGCCAGATCAGTGGAGTAGGAAAGATTTCGGACAGCTGACAATCAATGGCACAGGAAGAATTTTAGGAGAGGTATGGCTTAAACCTCAGAAAATCTAATGACACTAACTCGAGGCTGTCAACGTGGATGAAGTCAAGCACACGCCATGCACGAAACAGGAAGAAAGCAGAAAACATCCCAATGAAGAAAGAAACACGCTTAGAAAAGACAGTTACAGCACCAATTATAACACTGGTTTCGTACGCTGCTGAAAACTAACCCTTTGGGTGTCGGTGGCCCTTTTTGTCGAAGTGATTTCTGCAGGAATCATCTCGACGAAATGCGCTACTGACAGAATAAGCATTATTACGGATGTGCCCGTGACGTCAAAGGCCCAGACACAAAAAAGACGTCATCTAGTTTCGCTGGGGGAAAAAACCCAACCAAAATCTGCAAGCAAAACGTTATTTTAGTAGCACTGGATCGTGTCAGACCATTTCCCTGTGACCCAGGGACACACGGACGCAAATGGACGTCAGCAAAGGCATAGATCCTCATGAGCCCCTGCAATTGCAGGGGCTGATGAGGATCTATGCCTCTTGTAGATGCGTGTTTATGGCTGTGAGTGTGTGGAATCAAAACGCGTTTATTCTGGGTGCGCGGTGCGGTGTGGCGACACAAAACAACCTTCAGCCTTTATGTCACGTGGCTGGTGCTTTTATTTCTCTTTTACGTCCTGCCATCGATCTCGTGACGGCTAGGAAACCACGAGGACAGATGAGACAGGGGCAGGGGTGGGGGTAGGGGGCGATTGCATGCGTGTGTGTGTTTGTGTGTGTGTGTGTTTGTGTGTGTGTGTGTGTGTGTATGTGTGTGTGTGCGTGCGTACGGAGTGGGCGGAAGAGATGTGGGGCGTGCGGGTGGGGTGGGGGAGTAGAGGGAAAGTAAGGTACGTGGCTGTGTGTGTGTGTGTTTGGGGAGTAGAGGGAAAATAAGGTATGTGGCTGTGTGTGTGTGTGTGTGTGTATGTGTGTGTGTGTGTGCGTGCGTACGGAGTGGGCGGAAGAGATGTGGGGCGTGCGGGTGGGGTGGGTGGGTGGGTGAGGACGAATGGGTGGGGCAGTAGAGGGAAAGTAAGGTATGTGGCTGTATGTGTGTGTGTGTGTGTGTGTGTGTGTGTGTGTGTGTGTGTGTGTGTGAGGTGGAGCGGGGGAGGGTGGGGGGGGGGGGTGAATAGTGGGAGGAGGGGTGAAGGGTGCAGATGAACTTATACATCTGTCTTGTGCACAAAAGGGCCAACAAAGGTTTCACCCCTCTACTGCCAAGAAACACTGCACACCGACCAACTAGAAAAGTGACAAATTCACCATGCACGTATGTTAGTCAGCTCAGAGACAGGACGCAGTAGTTAGTTAGTTAGTTATTTGGGTTTAACGACCCACGGGCGACTGACGCCATCTGGCGGCATGTGGGGTAAAAGTGTGGTCAGTCAGACTCAGACAACTAAATACAGTTCACCTCAGTCAGCACCCACGGCCGTGTTTCCCACATTTGGGAGGCGTCATCTAACGACTATGCTCCAGTTGCAGGAGATGGATCGACCATGATAATTCAAGGGTAGTGCCAGATTAGCTTGGCGCCGACAGGCGCCAAGCTAATATGGCACTACCCTTGAATTATCATGGTCGACCCATCTCCTGTTGTATGGCGTCGGGGCTGCATATGTTAAAAGTATTTTTGGCAAAAACAAAGTCGCACAGGTCGTTCGTACTAGTCTACAGAAGTTCACAGGTCAGTCGTACTAGTCTACAGAAGTTCACAGGTCATTCGTACTAGTCCACAGAAGTTCACAGGTCATTCGTACTAGTCTACAGAAGTTCACAGGTCATTCGTACTAGTCTACAGAAGTTTACAGGTCATTCGTACTAGTCTACAGAAGTTCACAGGTCATTCGTACTAGTCTACAGAAGTTCACAGGTCATTCGTACTAGTCTACAGAAGTTCACAGGTCATTCGTACTAGTCTACAGAAGTTCACAGGTCATTCGTACTAGTCTACAGAAGTTCACAGGTCATTCGTACTAGTCTACAGAAGTTCACAGGTCATTCGTACTAGTCTACAGAAGTTCACAGGTCATTCGTACTAGTCTACAGAAGTTCACAGGTCATTCGTACTAGTCTACAGAAGTTTACATAAAACAGTGACAGTTACGCAGTCTACAGAGACTCAGATCTTGTAGAACAAATTGACTTCCTTTAGACAGGACCCAGTACATTAGTGATAGGACGTAGTCAGACTAGAGGTGGGACGTACTATATTTATGATATGACGCACTCACACTATAGGTAGGACGGAGTACATTAGTAATAGGACGTAGTTAGATTAGATATAGGACGTAATCTGGCTAGATATAGGATGTAGTACATTAGTAATAGGACGTAGTCAGGGTAGAGATAGGACGTAGTACATTAGAAATAGGACGTAGTACAATAGGGGTCCATTAGACCAGCAACGGCACATTCCAGAAATGTTTAAACGAACCAAACCTATCACTCCTAGGAAATCAAGCACCATATTGTCATTGTCACTATTTTAATAGCAAAACAACCGCCCAATTTATGAATAATTATTTCTGTCACAAACAAACATCTGTCGCAGAATAAAGACATTTTCAATATCCAACTTTTAAATAACTCCACTCTGTGCCTTCCCGATCACATCTGACAGCCAGGGAAATGATTTGTAGCGAATATTACCGAAAACACCCACGATGCATCATCTTTTGTGCGACAATTTCGGAAAAGGATTAGGGAATCAATTCCTACAGGGGACAGAAGCAGAAAAACAGGCGGACACCAGAATTGAAATGTGCCCGTCTGCAAGAGGTAAAGATCCTAATGAAACTCCGCATTCTCGAGGGCTCATGAGGATCTATGACTCTTGCTTGATTCACCAATGTGTACCTCTGTACTCGGGGTGTGGAAGTCTTGAGGTTTTGGGCCTGCGACTAAGAGAGGAAGATAGAAAACGTTGCGGCGCCCTCTTGATAGTGTTTTAGACGCCTGTCGTTTGGGCAGAAGCAGAGTGTAATCACGTGACTGATGACGTGCGACAAATGAAATCACGCGACCGACGAATGGGCGAAAAAAAGAAAGAAGTCATGTGATTTATGAGGTGGGACAAAATGAGGTCAAGTGACTGATGACAAAAAACAAGAAGTCACGTGATTTGTGAGGTGGGACAAATAAAACCGTGAAAGATGACGCACATAATTGAATCACGTCACTGGCGACGAAGGACATTATAAGTTATTGGTCGCAGGGGTTCGCTACACGGACCCAGCTAATCTGGCACTACCCTTGAATTATCATGGTCAAGTCATCTCCTGCAACAGTGGTACATAGTAGTTAGGCAACACCTCCCAAATTTGAGAAATGGGAACTTGCGGCTAAAACGGTTAACAACGCGTCTTTTTTTTCCCCGAAAAACGGTTTGTCCACATGGGGTTAACGATACCAGGGCTCCAGGGAAAAGAGGTGAAAATCGAAATGAAAGAAAAACAGCGACAGCTGCCGTAGCTGCTATGGAATGGCGACACGGGACAGCGGCTGTGTTGACAGCGTTAGATCCACAAGCCAGCTGTCATGGGTGTCGGTCATTCATGAGGGATATTGATATATTGGAACACCACTGCTCAGAAAAACTGAACAGGATCCGACTGCAAGAGGCATAGATCCTCATGAGCCCCCGCAGTCGCGGGGGCTCATGAGGATGTATGCCTCTTGCTGAGATCACTTTGTATCTGTGCCTTGGACGGCTGAAGCTTGTTCGCTTTGAACACAATCTGCCCACTGGCAGTAAGGGATGAAATATTAATATGTGAAAACGCGATATTCAGGATTTAAAAAATGTTTTATATTAAACTACCAATAGAAAATAAGCGGACACATTTCAAAAGTATTTTCAAACGTAAAATGAAATTTCTGACCAAAAAAAACAAAACCCCAATACAATTGAATTTACTGAGGCACGGAGGTTTCGCACACAAAAGAATAAAAATGTCCAAGACAGAATGTGAATTCCCTTTCTTTTTCGCTTCGCGTTTTAAAGTCTATTGTGACGTCACGGCTTCAAAAAGAACAAGCATGGTGTGCTATGGAGGTCACGCGTCACTGGCCCACCACATCTGCTCTGTGATGACAAAAAAAAAAAAAAAAAGCAAACCCGTCATTGTGAAAAGCAATGTTTCCACTATAACACTGGGTAAATCTCCATTTTCACATAAATTTGGCTTATTCTCTTTGCCTTTAACAAGGCAGACATGTTAGCTCCCCCCTCCTACCCCTGCCATTTACCCACCCTACCCCTCAACACGTACATACACGGCATGATCAAAAGTAAAATAACAACCAAGAAGCAGTGTGTGAAAGACGGAAGTGATGCTAGTCTGCTTATACGTAATAGATTTGTCTCGCCGATGACCCTAAATCTCGAGGGAAAAGTGTTTGCCTTGCTCCTAAGAATCGACGAGGTCACGCTGCCCTTATCTGCCAATTAAAAGCGCAGCAAAAATCCATAATTTTATCGCCTTCGGGCTATCTGCCGTACAATTCTCCCCATACGCTGCACTTTCTTCAGCCTGCGTCAGGCGATGACCTTCCACGAGTGAGTAGCAAGAGGCATAGATTCTCATGAGCAACTGCGGATGCAGAGGCCCATGAGAATCTATGCCTCTTGCAGATGTTTGGCTTAATTCACGCGGTTGCTGAGATGCGCAATCCGCCCCATGCTGAAGAAGCTTGTTCACAAACTTTCTTCTGCAAATGACGTCACCGCGCGTGTTTGACGTAGCCACTGCGCATATCCCGCGGGCATGTGCACCATATTAAATCCCACGCAAATTTTTAAAAAGATAGTTGATCTAGCGGATTAAACAGCGAAACCATTTCCTGTCTGGCGACGAGGAAGGCCCAGTTCTGAGTTTTACCACCCGAAGGAAATATTTTTCAAACTGGCTTTTTTGTCCGAAGCATCGGACTCATGCTGACGTGCGACGCGCATTTGACGCAATGCTTCGTGCGTCATTAGACACATTGTTTTTCTTTGATTGCTGGCAACTCATATATACTGACTTACAAAAGAAATGTGACGACATTTTTTGAATCATCGAAAACACGAAGGTGTTTCCGATGATGAAAAAAAAATCGAATTTCTTTCGCTGGTCAGTATCGTATCGATTTTGTTCGGATGCAACCTTGTAATTAGCAATAAAAACAAAACAACAACAACAACAGAACCCCCCCCCCCCCTCACAAACAAAAAGAAAAAAAGAAAAAGAAGAAAAAAAAAAACTAAACAAGAAAAAAGGACAAGACAACAAACAACAACAACGACAACAAACAAACAACCACCCCCCCCCCAAAAAAAAAAAAGCAACCTCCTTCCCCCCCTCCCCCCTCCAAAAAAAAAAGAAAACCCCAAACAAAACAAACGCCATCAACAACAACAAACAAACAAACAAACAAAACAAACAAAAACAGAGAAAAAAAAAACAAAAAACAACAACAACAACAAAAAAAAAAAACCAAAAGAAAACAAAAACAAACAAACAAGCCAAAGCAAAAACAAACAAACACCAAACAACAAACCTGTTCACATTTTGGTCATCAGAATATGAGATTCAAGGTTGTCCTGTTGAGATACAAGTTCCAGATTTCGTGATAAAATGGGGGAACAAGCAAAGCAGGCAACAGCATCAAAACATGATTTTGCGACAGAATGTCGCTTACTGGATTCCACGCGGATATCGTCGATTTTTTTACGTTCACCAAAGCGTTGATTCAATCAGACGATTTTTTCTTTCGCGGAAAATTACTCATAATAAAATGCGACAGCACTGATAAAAAAAGCGGAACAAGTTTTTCTTTTGGGATACGAAAAAAGCAATTAATTCTTGCAGGGTGATGTCGGGCAACTACACACGTTGAAATAAATCTTGCAGTGTGATGTCGGGCAACTACATGCGCTGTAATATCTATTGCACAGGTTGATATCGGGCAACTACACGCGCTGTAACATCTATTGCACAGGGTGATGTCGGGCAACTACACGCGCTGTAACATCTATTGCACAGGGTGATGCCGGGCAACTACACGCGCTGTAATATCTATTGCACAGGGTGATGTCGGGCAACTACACGCGCTGTAATATCTATTGCACAGGGTGATGTCGGGCAGCTACACGCGCTGTAATATCTATTGCACAGGATGATGTCGGGCAACTACACGCGCTGTAATATCTATTGCACAGGATGATATCGGGCAACTACACGCGCTGTAATATCTATTGCACAGGGTGATATCGGGCAACTACACACGCTGTAATATCTATTGCACAAGGTGATGCCGGGCAACTACACGCGCTGTAATATCTATTGCACAGGGTGATATCGGGCAACTACACGCGCTGTAATATCTATTGCACAAAGTGATGTCGGGCAACTACACGCGCTGTAATATCTATTGCACAGGGTGATATCGGGCAACTACACGCGCTGTAATATCTATTGCACAGGATGATGTCGGGCAACTACACGCGCTGTAATATCTATTGTACAGGGTGATATCGGGCAACTACACGCGCTGTAATATCTATTGCACAGGGTGATGCCGGGCAACTTCACGCGCTGTAATATCTATTGCACAAGGTGATGCCGGGCAACTACACGCGCTGTAATATCTATTGCACAGGGTGATGACGAGCAACTTCACGCGCTGTAATATCTATTGCACAAGGTGATGCCGGGCAACTACACGCGCTGTAATATCTATTGCACAGGGTGATATCGGGCAACTACACTTACGGAAACCACTTTGTATCCATGTTCCTTTGACGTCTGAGGATCTCTGGCATTAATTGAACACAGATTTCAGAAATGCAGTCTGCCAGGACTGGCAGCGAAGGGACGTATTATGTGGTGGGGTTGTTTGTGACACCCTGTGAAGTGTAGAACCCCCAACTTTAACAAAAGAAGAAGTTAACACATTACAATGAAAATCTGGCTTGTCCCAAAATTAACTCATTCGAGACGTGCCGCCTGCGGATACTTGGCTTGCGCCGCGTATCCGGAGGCGGCACGTATCTTTTGCCTTCACAGTGGCAGTGCAATTTTAAACCCTACGACTACAAGCAGTGAACCCAAAATCACAGCACACATATACATTAATTGATAAGAAATCCCGACAATGAAAGAAACGCACTTAGAACACCACAGTTGTGTTGTATTTGTCATTCCAAAGCGCGTTTCATTTTTGGGATTTTGTTGTTGTTGTTGTTGTTGTTGCATTTTACATCCTTCGCAGTCGCCTTTTTGGCCTGAGTTTGTTTAACTGACAGATTATTTGAGATTAATGTCTCACAAACAACGACGATTCTATCATGACAAGGCGATGAAATGGAAGACCAAAAAAAAAAAAAAAAATGTTACATTTCTGCTCAACCGGACAATGAACTGTTGTCCTGGGAACGAAGGAGAGGCCGCTCTCGGCTGGAGCTTAGTAACACTGATGACGCGTTTGTGGGCTGGCGTGCATTTGGACGCCTTGACATGCTCTTTCTTGAACGCTGCCGCGAAACAGGAAGTTGTTACAGGCTAAACCCCGTTGTAACGTCCCACGCACGAGGACAAGAAAAGGATGTAAATAGTTTCAACACTGACAGCAAGAGGCATAGATTCTCATGGGCTCACACACAGTATCAGTAGTGGCTCATGAGGAACTATGCCTCCAGAAGATGGGCAGCGTGTAGTTAGAGAACTTGAACTTTCTTTCCATGTTGACAAAAGCGCTGACATTTTTGGGATGATAGCTACGACGCACGCACACACAGTGGGGGGGGGGGGGGGGGGGAACGTTCGATTTCACGCACACACAGTGGGGGGGGGGGGGGGGGGAACGTTCGATTTTCATGTTGAATTTTTATACACTCAGGACTGACAGTCCACAACGAGACCTGGACTGATAAAGACACTTCAAGGGTGGTGCAGAAGGCCTGATAGTTCAAGGGTGGCAGCAAAATAGCTTGACGGGTGGCGCCAAAATTATGGCGCCACCCTTGAACTATCATGGTCGATCTGGATTGTAGTGCAGACTTCAGAAGACAAATGCAAGGCCAGTCCAGGTGCTAAGCTATTCTGGCACCACCCTTGAACTACTATGGTCGATCCGACTCCTGACAGTAATGTAGTCTTTCAAGAGGAAACTCCAGAGTCAATTCAGATGCCAAGCTATTGTGGCACCACCCTTGACCTCGCACGGTCGATCGGTCTCCGGAACTGTAATATATAATCTTTAGAGGACACAGCCGAACTTTTGGAATGTTGATCTTCTGGCTTAGTTTTCAGTAGCCGTGCTCTAGCTCTGGAGGCGAAAGAATTAAGGACGTGTTTTCAGTGCATAAACGCGACGAACAATACACCCATTTCCAAGAGGCATAGATCCTCATGAGCCCCCGCTAACATCACTGTGTATCCATGTTCCCTGGACGGATGATGGACGTTGTTTGACGTTGTATTAACGGGCCATATGAAGACCTAGTAGCCATTGTGAAAAAACGCAAACTAAAGTGGTATGGGCATGTCACGCGTTCAGCAGGGCTTGCCAAAACAATCCTGCAAGGCACTGTGCAAGGAGGACGAAGGAGAGGAAGACAGAGGAAAAGATGGGAGGACAATATCTCAGAGTGGACAGGACTGAAGTTGAGCGACACACTAAGATTGGCAGAGAACAGAGTGAAATGGAGGGAGCTGGTTGCCAAGTCATCAGTGGTGCCCCAACGGTCGGCAAGACTACGGGAGATTAGATAGATTAGATAGATAGATAGATAGATAGATAGATAGATAGATAGATAGATAGATAGATAGATAGATAGATAGATAGATAGATAGATAGATAGATAGATAGATAGATAACGAGGATTTCAGAAACATACGCAGTGACTATTTCAAGGAAGAAGTTAAGAACATGATCTTAGTATAACAACTTTCAATTCAGTCAGTCCTAGTTGTGCGTGGGTACGTTGTTGTGCGTGGGTGTGTAGAAAACACTTCCTTGTTCCTGCACCCAGTGTCTCCAGCAGCTGCCGGGTCAGAATGACAGATTACGTAAGAAAGTGTCATGTTTAAAGTACGATCGATCTGAGTAATATGGAGACACCATTAAACGCATCAAAATGGTCTAGAGTTCTTAGAAAACAAAAACAAAAATCATCAGCGTAGAAGCCAGGCCTATCCTCTGCACGGAACGCAGAGTCTCATTAGGCTGAAACATGGGGTCATCGCAATCTATATCTTGATTGCAATGATGAGCATCGGTTTTTATTTGTATTTAATCTCTGCTCTTCTGCTTGGTTAATTTAGTGTTTGACCCTTTTCATCCTGATGCACTGTTGCTTAAAATTAATTTGATGATAGTTCAAGGGTGGTACCAGATTAGCTTGGCGCCTGATTGGTTGATCTATCTCCTAATATGTAATGCGGCCTTCACTGGACAAAAATCAAATGACAAACAAATCAGCCTCAGGATGTGATGGGTTAACTTCCGCGGGGTCAGAGAAAACTTATTGCGTATCGAGTACGACCTAAACACTGATCAATACAGGCGCACTGCAACTGTGCTACTCTATTTTTTCCGGACTCGCTGTTCTGAGAGGCAGTCATGAGGGAGTTAACCCTTATCATTCGGAATACACCAGTGTGTGAAATAAGTTTGACTAAAATAGTTCAAGGGTAGTACCAGAATAGCTTGGCGCCCATAGGAATACACCAGTGTGTGAAATAAGTTTGACTAAAATAGTTCAAGGGTAGTACCAGAATAGCTTAGCGCCTCTAGGCACCACCCTTGAACTAAAGTCATTGGTCTATATCCTTATCTGTAAGTACTATAATGTAGCTTGAATATGGCAGTGTATAAATTTGATGTTTTAGCCTCAGCATGATATGGGGTAATCTAGTCTGCATATTACGTGCACAGAAACTGCGGTGGTGCTTAGTAGCCCAATGCAACCACGATGTCTCAAGAAATGGTCGAGTCTGTTTCAAAATCACAGTATTAGAAGAACAGTAGTTGCATTTTTAGCAGTCGCAGAGTCTCTGAGAGTAGGCCATACCGTTCGTTTATCGCTGATATTAACCACTTCCCGGCCACTGGTCGCTGATTGTGAAATCATTGTTTGAATACAAGGCCAAGGCGCCGCATCCGCCCAACATGGATACACACTGGGGGTCAGCAACAGGCATAGATCCGCATAAGCCACAGAAACCGCGGGGGCGCATGTGGATCAATGCCTCTTGCATTTGAGGGGGGGGGGGGGTTGATTGCTGTGTTCCAGGAGATAAGGGGTTAAGTGTTAACAAGAGATGACTTTTTTTTCTGTAAACTTCTTGACATCTTCGTCTGAAAAATAAACATAAGTACATTCCATCCTTATCAGAGAAAAAGCGAAGATTGCCATGAGCACGTGCGACTGCGTGAACTGATGACACTCTATCCTTCTTGCAAATGGTACAACATCTGACGTACAACATGACTGGGTAGCCGCGATGTCTGAAGGAGGCGAGACCTTAGTAAGAGATGGTGCCCCAGTTTTGTTCGCTGCGTGAGCGTGCAAGCTGTCAGCATCATTGTCAGTCCGGTTACGTCGTCTTGCGACGCCCACGGCGGGCAGAGGGCGGCGGATCAAAGTTCTTTTGAACGTGTCCAGAATATTACGCCACAAACCGTGTTCAGCACTGCCACTAGTTTTGGTGTCGACGCAATAATTATCGAACACGGATTTCGCGGCTGACTTCGTCATGAGGAGCTACTTTCTAGAATTAATGTCATTGCTCGACACGAAGAAAACCATTGTAAGGCGCCAAGGTATTCTGGCAACTCCTGTGAACTTTCACTGTAGAGCTCTGTCTCTGTACTATTATAAAGGAATACCCGAGAAAGAAGGAAACATGCTTACAAAGGACAAGCACAACACAACGGTGTTGCACTCGTCCTTTCGAAGAGTGTTTCTTTCTTTGTCAGGTATGCCTCTGCATTTTGCAAGCTTGGCAATCACCTTTGTAGTCTGGATCCTGTAAGCTTGGCAATCACCGTTGTAGTCTGGATCCTGTAAGCTTGGCAATCACCGTTGTAGTCTGGATCCTGTAAGCTTGGCAATCACCGTTGTAGTCTGGATCCTGTAAGCTTGGCAATCACTTTGTAGTCTAGATCCTGTAAGCTTGGCAATCACCTTTGTAGTCTGGATCCTGTAAGCTTGGCAATCACCGTTGTAGTCTGGATCCTGTAAGCTTGGCAATCACCGTTGTAGTCTGGATCCTGTAAGCTTGGCAATCACCTTTGTAGTCTGGATCCTGTAAGCTTGGCAATCACCGTTGTAGTCTGGATCCTGTAAGCTTGGCAATCACCGTTGTAGTCTGGGTCCTGTAAGCTTGGCAATCACCGTTGTAGTCTGGATCCTGTAAGTTTGGCAATCACCGTTGTAGTCTGGATCCTGTAAGCTTGGCAATCACCTTTGTAGTCTGGATCCTGTAAGCTTGGCAATCACCTTTGTAGTCTGGATCCTGTAAGCTTGGCAATCACCGTTGTAGTCTGGATCCTGTAAGCTTGGCAATCACCGTTGTAGTCTGGATCCTGTAAGCTTGGCAATCACCTTTGTAGTCTGGATCCTGTAAGCTTGGCAATCACCTTTGTAGTCTGGATCCTGTAAGCTTGGCAATCACCTTTGTAGTCTGGATCCTGTCACTGCGCGCAAAAGTCTATCGGGTAGAAGTGGGTCGCTGTGGGCCAGCGAACTGTCGTGCGCGGGCCCACATCGGCCTACTGTCGGCCCGATGGACTTTGTGTTTGACCTGAAAGGAACAAGTCGGTCGCTCTCTATAAATTGTGGAAACATGTTTGTTACGCGGAGTGTCCATACACAAATGGTTTGAGGCAACCAGACACAGAGACTCAACAGCATGGGCTCATGAAAAGATGTGCATCTTGCAGATGGACGAGTAGGATCTCCGCGCTCGAGGAGGCCCATATGCGCTCCACACACACCCATCAGAAGTCTTGCTCGGACTTCCTGTCGATATCGTGCAAATAAGGGTCTGGTTTGCTATGGATCTCTCGCGGCGTCCTTTCAAGTCTGCTCAACCCCCGCTGATCATCTCCACACTTCTGCTCTGGAGGCGATCGACTGTGTGGTGCCCTTGGCTCTGTTAATGGAAATGCTTTCTCAGGTTCATGATCAGCAATTCACTCGTAAACTCTGTATGATTTTTGCCTTGCAACAATAAATTGCTGAGCTGCTTTTAGGAGGACGGACACACACAGACACACACAAACACACACAAACACACACACACACACAGACACACACACACACACCACGGTTGAAGAGCGGCTCCGCACATTTTTAGCATTTTGCAACATAATTACTTAATAAGTGACTTTAGAACAACGACAGGGTGATTCAGCTCATCATGCCGATCAGTTCGGTAGCTTTTTGTGCCATCTGCGGTACCTTTTACTGGACTTTTCAAAACTTCATGGCTCGCAAAGCACAGAGGAAGGCAGCCCTACGTTACCGCACTGTCAGTGTCAGCGGACCGGTGGCAGTCATTCTCGTGTTTTTGGTCGGCTTTCTGCTCCGGTGTGGCGATGTCGAAGCGAACCCAGGCCCACCGAAACGACAGACTCTTTTGACATGCCAGGGGAACCAAGACAACCAGTCGCCCGGGGGTGAGGCAAACGCAGTGTCTGAGCCGACCATTGCTGATGTGTTTAAAATGTTGAATGTGATGGACAAAAAGATGGACAGTATGAAAGCTACAATGCAGGAGCAAATGGACAAAATTCAGAGTGACTTTACTGCGGTGATGAAAGAAAACAAAGAGTTGAAGGAGAAAGTTACGCAGCTGGAGGATAAGCTGGATGATTTGGAGGGGCGGAGCAGACGCAAGAATCTTATCTTTCACGGAATCCCCCACCCCCAGGGGCGCTCAGAGACTTGGGCGGACTGTGAGAAAGCTGTCAAGTCAATGTTGAAGGACGAGATGGGCATAGAGGAGGAGATCGAGGTGGAGCGTGCCCATCGTCTGAAGGGGGGCAAGGCGCCCCACCCCATCATCGTGTGCTTCAACAAGTACAAAGACAAGGAGCGGATCCTGTTTGAGCGAAGAACGCTGAAGGAGAACAAGTCCCGGGTCTACATCTCTGAGGACTTCACCCCTCGGGTGAGGGACGTGCGCCGCAAGCTGCTACCCTTCCTCAAGGAGGCCAAGCAGGCGGGGAAGAAGGCCTTCCTCCGCTTCGACTCCCTCGTTGTTGAGGGAAAGACCCACGCATACGACGCTGCTACCCAGAGGCCTGTGGAGCGCAGGGGGCAGAAATGAGGGGCAGGCCGGCATGTTGACCCAGCAACCAGGAGAAGACAGCCCGTCCCTCATTCAGACCCCCAGGACCCCCACCATGTGTCTTCAAAAGACGACTTACCTGCACACACATGCGCTCAAGTGCCCATACTCAAACCCACACCCGCACACTGTGATGATGAAAGTGGTAGTGATGAAAGTGGTAGCTCTATGTTTCGCATCATGGCATGGAATATCCAAGGTCTTGTAAATAAGCTGAAAAGTGTTTCTTTTAGGCAGTTCTGTGAAAAGTGTCAAATTTTTGCATTTTCAGAGATCTGGTCGTGTAAGCAAAATGTTATAGAGGATACCTTTCCAGAGTATCAGGTGTTTTTTTCACCACGTACACAAAAGTTAAAAGGGGGCGTGGCCGTGTGTGTACATAAATCTATAGCCTGTCATGTGTTGCGTTTAATGCAGGCAGCTGAGGATATTGTGTTTCTAAAGATCGGTAAGTCTGTTTTGAATTCTGCATCTGATGTTCTGGCAGCATTTGTGTATGTGGCTCCAGAGCGTTCTGTTGTATATGGTGAAGATAACGTTGATGGTTTTGAAGTGTTAGAAAACTACATGTCTCAAGTGTTAGGTGCTCACCCTGAGCTGCCTTGGCTATTATGTGGCGATTTTAACGCCCGCACTGCCGGTCTGTCTGATACTGATTTTATTGATGACAATACACACGTGCAGCCTTTACTGGAATTAACAGATTTGCTAGAGGATGTACCACAAAGCCCACGGAGGTCAAAAGATATTGGAGTAAACAGTTTTGGTCGGAAACTGATAGAACTATGTCAAGAGTACTGTTTGTTTATTGTCAATGGCAGAACGAAAGGTGACAGTGAGGGAGAAATTACGTGCGTGGCCAACAGAGGCAAAAGTGTGGTGGACTACTGTATTTGCTCTAAATCCGTGTTTGACCTAGTGACCGATATGTTTGTTGCAGACAGGTGTGAGTCAGACCATTTCCCCATTGTAACCACGTTTACTTCTATTCAGTCTGTTTATTCATGTGATGATGATGATTTAAATGATGATATAATACTAGAGGAAGGGGTTAAATTTATTTGGAAAGAAAACTACGCTGAATCCTTTTGTGCATACATTGAAGATAATCAGGAGACTCAGTTTCAACACTTTTTGTCAGCGCTTGACTCGAGTGTAGAAGAAGGGTCGGCCTGTTTTGTAGCATTCATTCAGAAGGCAGCTGACAAAATGAGGTCAGGTAAGAAGGTAGGTGAATCCCGTGCACAGCCGCCGTGGTGGGACTCGGACTGCGAGTTAGCAAAACAAAACAAGTACATACAGTTAAAGCAGTTCAGACACACAAACACACATGACGACTTAGGGAAGTATCTTGACATGAAGAAAGAATTTAAGAAGTTGTGTAAAACAAAACAAGTAGAGTACAACGCACGGGTTTTGAATGAGCTCAACGATGCATGTAATGATGCAAACTCAAGAACATTTTGGCAAAAAATAAAGTCTCTGACTGGCGTTAAAAAGTTGTGTTCTGATGTCATTTCACCACGCGTGTGGTATGATTATTTTCGTAATTTGCTAAATGTGGATCAGAATGTTGATGATTCAGGTTTCAGCAGACAGGCCGAGGGTGTTTTGAATGACCATATATCTGATGATTGTGATGGTTGTCATAATGCAAAATTTGACGAGGAAATCACACAGGATGAAATTCGCAGTGCTATTAATAGCATGAAGAAAGGGAAAGCATCAGGCCCTGATGGCTTGCCCACTGACCTTTTTCATCATGCAGGTGAGATCCTTGTGAAATTTCTGCATCCTTTGTTCAATCGTGTGTTTCAAAGTGCGGAATACCCTGAAAGCTGGACCATGGCTGTGATATTTCCACTACACAAAAAGGGTAACCCTAGAAATGTTGACAACTACAGAGGAATTTCTCTTCTGAACGTTATCAGTAAGTTGTACAGTTTTGTCATTAACAACAGGTTGGTGCGTTTTTGTGAAGAGAATGATTGTATTCCTGAGGCTCAAGCTGGCTTCCGTAAAGGGTACAGTACTATAGACAACATGTTTTGCTTACAGGCACTAGTGCAAAAGTATCTTAGCAAGCAGGGTGGCCGTTTTTACACCATGTACGTAGATTTTTCTAAAGCTTACGACAGTGTGCACAGGACAAAACTGTTGTATCTCTTGTTACGTAAAGGAGTTCATGGAAAGTTGCTTCAGACACTTGAGAGTATGTACAAACATGTAAAAGCTGCTGTAAGGGTTGGAACCAAAGTTACCGACTACTTTGATTGCATGTCAGGGGTGCGACAAGGTTGTGTGTTGAGCCCACTGCTGTTTTCTATCTTTCTTTCAGAATTTGAGACAGAAATATCATCGTGCGGTGCACGTGGCATTGATATTTTTGCAGACCCACTGGGTATTTTCCTTCTTATGTATGCTGATGATATAGCCATTGTCTCTGACTCTGTAGCAGATCTCCAAAAGAAAATTAATTGTTTAGAAAAATACTGTAAAAAATGGGGTCTCACTGTGAACATGGACAAGACAAAAGTGGTGGTCTTCAAAAATGGAGGTTTTGTGAAAAATTGTGAAAAATGGTTTTATGCTGACAAGCAGATTCAAGTCGAGTCCAGTTATACTTACCGTGGTGTGATATTTTCCTCTACTCTGAACTGGGCTAGATGTGTAGAAAACTTAGCTGGAAAACTTCCAGGAGAGCAGTTGCAGGTATCAAAAGACTATACTTTAAATTACAAAACTTGCCAGCTGACACTGTTTTTCACATTTTTGATGTCAAGATTAAACCCATTGTGCTATACGGGTCAGAGGTTTGGGGTTTCCAGAGACATGATGTAATTGAGCAGGTTCATATAAAGGTTTGTAAAATGGTCCTTGGTGTTGGAAGAGATGTAAAAAACAATATTGCGCTGGGTGAGTGTGGAAGATTCCCTATGTATATTGATGCCTATGTTCGAATGGTGATGTACTGGTGCAGACTTCTTACCATGTCAGAAAACAGATACCCAAGACAGTGTTACACGATGTTATGTATGCATGATGCTTCAGGTAGATCGAACTGGGCTACGCAAATAAAGACTCTATTGTGTATGCACGGGTTTGGGTATGTATGGGAAATGCAGTCAGTTGGAAACACTCCTCTGTTCATTCAGATATTCAAAGATCGGCTGATGGATTGTTTCCGACAGGACTGGCATGCATCCCTTTCCTCAAACACAGAATACTGCCATTACCACCCAGAAATACTTAGAGCCAGTTACATAGGGCAGCTGAACTCTTGTGAACTCAGGCGGGCAATATGTTTACTTAGATGTAACCGTTTACCTTTAAACGGAGTATCCAGATTTGGAAAACCCATCACTAATCCAGAATGTAATTCATGTGATTGGCATAAGGCTGAAGATTTGTGTCATTTTCTGTTCGAGTGTCCAAAATATTCCCCTTTACGTAAAAAGTACATTCCACTGTTTTACTACAGATTCCCATCCGATCTTAAAGTTCAGCTGCTGTGTGGAAACCTACATGATAAACTGGTTTTTAAAGTTGCTATGTATATTTCAGGTTGCCTTAAATTAAGGAATTAGAGGGATTTGCTTTGAACTTTTCTTGTTTTTTTTTGTTTATTTATGTGCGCTGATGTAATGCTATATGAGTGTGTTTTACAACCACCTTTCTGTATTTTCTGGTTGTAAAGTGTATTTTGTGTTCATATGGGCCAGATGGCCTGCAAAAACTGAAATAAATTTATTATTATTATTATTATTATTATTATTATTATTATTATTATTATTATTATTATTATTATTATTACACACACACCACACGGACACACAAACACACAGACACACACACACACACACACAAACACACACAAACAAAAACACACACACACAAACACACACACACACACACACACACACACACACACACACACACACACACACACACACACACACACACACCTGCGGCACTAAGAGCTCTCCTGGCCCAGTTGGGTGACAGTGTTTCCAGCATTCCATTTCCTGTCAGAAAACTAGGCCGGAAGTTCCGCTACAGTGGGCGCATGCCCGCTTGTAATGGCAAGCTGACCTCTGCCATACGCAGGTTGCTGTGCGAACACAGCACGATAGATACTGCTAACATTCTGACCTTTCTGTGCAGACGAACTAACTCGAAAATAAATTAACTACAATTACCTTTCCATTTATTGTTTGAGAACAGGTCTGAACGCATTTCCCTGCAAGGCAGCATTTCCGAAATAATGGAGGTGTTACTTCATATCTATGTACCAGCCTCAGGAGATGATTGACCATGATAATTCAAGGGTAGTGCCAGAGTAGCTTGGCGCCTGAAGGCGCCAAGCTAATCTGGCACTACCCTTGAATTATCACGGTCGATCTATCTCCTGCTGTATGACGTTGGGGGCTAAATGTTTTAAAATATGTATTCTATTAAGTTAGACAAAACTGCTCTCCGTTCCATAGATTCTTTCAAAGTGTCGATCACTTCATAAACATATTACTCTGTCGGCCATTTCACAGATCTAAAGGACTGGCTTTTAGACTGTTCAACGCAGAACCATTGCAAGAAGATATGGAATGACCGATATTCACGGAGTGGCGCAAGAATAGCTTGGCGCTTCTAAGCACGACCCCGCACATATCATGGTCGATCTGTTTTATGCCGAACAAATGTAGTATCGTCTTCGAATTGTCAACTTTCAAGCGTGAGGAAATACGGCAGTTCAATCATTTTAACAACTTCGAATTCACCGCCGGGAAAAGGTCAATACGACCCAACTGCAAGAGACATAGATCCTCATGCGCCCCCGCGACAGCGGGGGCTCATGAGGATCTGTGGCTCTTGATGGGATCAATTTGTATCCATGTTTCTAGGACGGTGTTGGCTTTGGGTCGTTGAACGAACAAAGATTCCAGAAAGGAAAATGTAGGTACAGTGGCCGGGAAGGGGTTTGGACTATCTGGCCGTGGAGAGATAATGTCTTCTTCTTCTTCTTCTTCTTCTCGAACGCCGTCACACTTCGAGTTCGGCTCTCAAAATGAAATCTGTGGTCTTCTGTAGCGCCTCCACAGGCCCGTACAGTTTCTCTTGTAGAGTGGCGGGCTTCGGCCATATCTCCTCCCTCAGCAGCTGGTGGCTCCCACAGGAGTCCTGGAGGATGTGCTCTGTGGTCTGCTCTGCCTCTCCACAAGGGCACAGGGGAGATGGCACGAGGTGGAAGCGTCTGTGCAGGTGGAAATTGAGGCGGTTGTGCCCGGTCCTCAGACGGAAGATGTAATGTAATAGCCTACTTCCGGGTGTGTGGGGTGGGGGTGGGGGTGGGTGGGTGGGTGGGTGGGGGGGGGGCCGGGTGGGGTGGGTGGGTGGGATGGTAGGGGGTGGGGGGTGGGGGGGGGGGTGGCTGGAAACCATGGCTTACGAAAATAAGACGTTTAGAATCTGATACCAGAGAAATGTGACGAGATACACAACATGGTGTACGGAAAAGCCGTCCTAATATCAGTTACATTTTCTGAGGGGCGGCGAAATCAGTTAGAGTTATCGCTTCTTTCGCGCACAACCGGAAGCAGTGCAACATGGCGGCCGATTGAAGGGAGGGCACTCACGTTCATTTTCGCTTGACGCACTGTTCGATTATCGCCCCCTTCAAAGCACGGCACATCAAAGTGCAATTTTCACACATACGCCGGTTTGAGTTTTTTTTTTGTGCCGGGTGATAGCTCCTGCGCATGTGCAAGAGTCATAGATCTTCATGAGCCCCCGCAGTATGCAGGGGCTCATGAGGATCTATACCTCTTGCTCAGTGGATTCATAGTCATGTTTTGTAGACTGGGGAGTTCAATAACGCGACTGGAAGCTCGAACCAGAGGTCGGTTTGTGGTTTATAGACGAACCGTGGCTGTACATTCGCACTTGGTGACTGAAAATCCAATCCCTCCCTGGCACGATTGACACAGATGTAAATAGGGGCCAGGAGGCCTATGAGGCCCAGGAAATGCAAAGACTAATGAGGACCTATGCCTTTTAATCTGACATCTGACGTTAATTTGATGACTGTGAACAGAACCTGTAATTTTCGGTCTTTAGACGTCAGAAAAATGATTCCTTGCAGAAACTATGTTGACAAGTAATACTCCAAAAGACTCTGAGCCATTAGGTCGCAAATCTAAAATCTGAGATGTGTTCTGAAGACGACGTATACCGATTGTGGAATCTGCCAGACCGTTGAAAATTCAATGATACAGACGATGTTTATTTCACGATAGCACATGAACCATGATAGTTCAGGCGCCAAGCTATTCTGGCACCGCCCTTGAACTATAATATTCGATCCACGTTCTGTCAAAGTGCATCAGAGCTATATGTTTACACAACAAGCAGGTCGCGTTGACAAGAATCGTTTCTATGGCTCAACATCGATCAGATGTCAGAAGAAATGATACAGCAGTCAAGGGTTGTAATTTGCCATTGCTGGCGCAAGGGAAGGGACGTAACCCCGTGTCAGGGCAGACAAGTCCTCTCAGATGCGTACGATAAATTGATAAACGTTAACATCACGCAAGCCGACTATTACACACACAAAAATGTGCGGCGGAGTGTTTTGTGTGAACGCTAGAGGCAAAGGGGTAGATACATTGTGCTTTAAAAAAAAAGTTTTTTGGGTGGATTATGTCACTCGTTGGAATTGTTTTTCTTGAGCACGCTTTGTCAGTAATGTCAACATGCCTTCATTAAATCCCTATCTCTCATACCTTCTGTCCAAGTCTTTTCTGAAATTATTCAGCCCGACGCACGTATTTCCCAAATTTTGAAGGCGTCATCTAACGACAATGCACCAGTTGCAGGAGATGGATCGACCATGATAATTCAAGGGTAGTGCCAGATTAGCTTGGCGCCTGTCGGCGCCAAGCTAATATGGCACTACTCTTGAATTATCATGGTCGATCCATCTCCTGCTGTAGTGCGTTGAGGCTGAATGGGTTACACGCTTGGCAGTCTCCTCTTTGTTCTAAATTAAGAAAAGAAAAGAACAAGATGGGATGAACCATAACCCACAAAGTCCCTTCAATATGAGAGCTATCCTCGCTGTCAATGGTCTCCACCTTTTGTCTTTGATCTGATTCTGATGTTGAGTTATCTCCTATTGAAAAAGTCTCGCAGATCTGCCAATGCGTCAGTGAGTTCTACAAAGGGCGCAGGACATACGCGTCATTGATTTGTCAAACGTCATTTGTCATGACGTAAGTTTTAGTTTTTACGTAATTTTATATTTTACGTGATATGAGTTTCACTTTCGCTTCAAAGGCTTGAAAAAAGGGTGACAAAACTAGAACTTCACGGTACAATTTCAGTCTTGCTATAATTTGTGTGAAAGCAGGTTGACTTTACCTAGCTACATGATATACTAAGTACACGGGTCACCTGCATGCTCTTCTGAAAGCGCGTCAATGTGTGTGTGCGTGTTAGTGCATGCGTGCGCGCGCGCTCCAAACATCTTACTTACTTACTTACTTACGCCTGTCACCCCTACCCGGGTATAGGCCGTCGAAGAGAGACCTCCAGCGACTCCTGTCCTGTGCTTCTCCTTCGATTTTACTCCAGGTGGTTCACATTCTCTTGATGTCTGCTTGGAGGTCTCGACGCCAGGAGTTTCTCGGCCTACCTCTTTTCCTCTTTCCCTGGGGATTCCATGACAATGCCTGCCTAGTGATACTGGAAACTGGCTTTCTCAGACTGTGACCAATCCATCCCCATCTTCTTCGCCCAATTTCATTCTCTGCTGTTATCTGCTCTGTTCTCTCCCAGAGTCTGATGTTGCTGATCTTCTCTGGCCAGTGGATTTTCAAAATTCTTCTAAGGCAACTGTTTATGAAGAGCTGTACTCTGTTGACAGTGGTTTTTGTCAATCTCCAAGTCTCTGCTCCATATAGGAGAACTGCTTTTACGTTGGAGTTGAAAATCCGGACTTTGGTGTTTTGTGACAGCTCTCTGGAACTCCACACCTTTTTCAACTGGAGAAAGGCTGCTCTGGCTTTACCGATTCGTGCTCTGACATCTGCATCAGTGCCGCCTTTTTGTGTCTATGATGCTCCCGAGATAGGTGAAGGACTCCACCTCCTCCAACGGGGTGCCAGCAAGCAAGACTGGTTCTTCCCTGGTTGCGTTCAGCCTCATTGTCTTTGTTTTCTGTTTGTGAATGGTGAGGCCCACTTGGGACGAGATGTCAGCAAGCCTCGTGGTCTTGTCCTGCATTTGTTGATGAGTGTGGGACAGTAATGCCAAGTCATCTGCAAAATCGAGGTCGTCAAGCTGTGTCCACAGTGTCCACTGTATTCCGCTTCTTCTCTGCTCTGTGGTCCTCTTCATGACCCAGTCTATGGCCAGTAGGAAGAGGAACGGAGACAGCAGACACCCCTGCCTGACACCGGTTCTGACCTGGAGCTCCCTGGTGAACTGCCCTTCGTGGATCACGCGACATGTCATGCCATCGTAGGTGCTCTTGATCAGGCGGACGAGCTTTGTGGGTACACCGCAGTGTCGTAGGAGTTTCCACAGAGTCTCTCGGTCCACGCTGTCAAATGCTTTCTCGTAATCCACAAAGTTGACATACAGCGGGGAGCTCCACTCCACGATGATGCGGAGAGTGGCGATCTGGTCTGTACATGATCGGTTTTTCCTGAATCCTGCTTGCTGGTCTCTCAGCTGGGGGTCAACGGAGCTCTTCATTCTCTCCAGGATGATCCTGTTGAAGACCTTTCCTGGTACTGACAGCAAGGTGATTCCTCTATAGTTGGAACACTTGCTGAGGTCACCTTTCTTGGGAAGCTTGATTAGGTACCCCTCCTTCGAGTCAGCCGGCATCACCTCCTCTTCCCAGATCTTTCCAAACAGTGGGTACAGCATCTCTACTGTTGTCTCTAGGTCTGCTTTCAGAGACTCCGCTGGGATGCCATCTGGCCCTGCTGCTTTGCCGTTCTTCAAAAATGCCACTGCTCTTCTGATCTCTTCCCGGCTGGGTCTGTCACAGCTGATGGGTAGGTTGGTCTCTGCTGGCTGGATGTCTGGGGGGTCGGGTGGGCTGGGTCTGTTCAGTAACTCTTCAAAATACTCGGCCCATCTGTCGAGTTGGTCTGCTCTGTCTGCAATAGGCTTGCCTTCCTTGTCTTTTACTGGTCTTTCTGTATGGCCATACTTGCCCGACAATCTTCTGGTAATGTCGTAGAGCTGTTTCATGTTGCCGCTGCCTGCTGCCTTTTCTGCCTCTGCTGCCAGGCTGTCTGTGTAGGCCCTCTTGTCTGCCCTGATACTCCTCTTCACCTCGCGATTGGCTTCCGAGTATTCCTCCTGTGCCCTTGCTTTGGCTGCTCTCGTGCGACTGTTGTTGACAACTGCTTTCTTCTGCTTCCTCACTTCTATCTTCTTCAAGGTCTGTGCCGACAGCCAGTCCAGTCCTTGTGATGGTGTTTCCTGAACCCTACAGTGTCTTTGCAGGTTGAGTTCAGCGCCTCTCTAACTGCCTTCCACTGCTGCTCTGTGGTGACCGCCTCTTCTTCATTTACTAGCTCCTGTAGCGCTTGAAACCGGTTGGACAACACCAGTTTGAACTCTTCTCTCACTCCAGTCTCTCTCAGGAGGCCTACATTATAGCGCTGTCTTCTTGTTGTCTCTGTGCGGCTTTTCTTTAACTTGAGCGTTATTCTTAAGGTAAGCAGATGGTGGTCTGAGGCGATATCTGCTCCCCTCCTCACTCGAACATCTTGAAGGTATCTTCTAAATTTCTTGCTAATGCAGTTATGGTCTATTTGGTTCTCTGTAGTATGGTCAGGTGAGACCCACGTTGCTTTGTGTATTCTTCTGTGTGGGAAGATGCTGCCTCCAATGACAAGTCTGTTTAGAGCACAAAAGTCTACAAACCTCTCCCCGCTCTCAGTCATCTCCCCTAGTCCCTGTCTCCCCATCACCTCTTCGTATCCGGTGTTGTCCTCCCCTATTTTGGCATTAAAATCGCCCATGACGATGGTGATGTCTCGCTCGGCACATTTGTCCACGGCACTCTGGAGTCGGTCGTAGAACTCTTGTTTCTCTTCCTCGTCACTGTCATTAGTGGGCGCATAACACTGGATGACGTTCAGCTTGAGCTTTTTCTTGGTTCTAAAGGCTGCTGTGATAATTCTTGGCCCAAGAGGTTCCCAGCCCATCAGCGCTCTCTGTGCCACTGGTGACAACATGAATGCTACTCCTTCTGTATGGGGGGCATTCTCCTCTTCATGACCTGAATACAGAATCATCTCCCCACTTAACAGCCTTTTCTGGCCAGACTGCGTCCATCTGGCTTCACTGATACCTAGCAGGGAAAGGTTGTACTTTTGCATTTCCGCTGCTATCTGGGCAGCCTTGCCGCTCTGGTACACGGTCTTGACGTTCCATGTGCCCATGGTTGTGTCCCTGGATAGAGAGAGCCGGCTCGGTCCTGTGGCTTCCGAAGACTTCCGGCTTTCACCACAGGACGTCATAAATCTTCTGGTAGAAGAACCCTCCTCCTCCAGGAAAGGAATTACTGTTTGTCTTTTCGTCGGCGTTTTTGTAGCTATTTCCTTTTTTGTAGGGTGGGGAAGTTCCCTTACTACTGAGGAGGACCAGGGGTTTTCTGTCGGGGTCACCTTCCCTTAGACCATGTTAGTTCACGGCACCTTATTTCATTCGGTGCACCCCTCTCGCGAGGGACCCCCTATCCACCACCCAGGGGACGCGCCTCAACGCCTTATGGTCCCAGCGCGAGGGGCAAACATCTCCAAGAGGCATACATCATCTATTCCTCCTGGGGATGCGCGCATGTGTGTGTGTGTGTGTGTGTGTGTGTGTGTGTGTGTGTGTGTGTGTGTGTGTGTGTGTGTGTGTGTGTGAGAGAGAGAGAGAGAGAGAGAGAGAGAGAGAGAGAGAGAGAGAGAGAGAGAGAGAGAGAGAGAGAGAGAGAGAGAGAGAGAGAGAGAGAGAGAGAGAGATGATGATGATGATGAAACGTTTTTATTCAGGATAAAAAGTTTTAGGCATAGCAATGCCTATCTTCCAAACTGTCCTGCTACTCTACACATATAAAAATACATCAGACGATACATCAAAAGATAAAACATATGTAAGTAAAAAGACTAATCCCCCTCCCCCCCACCACCACCACTCAGAGGGAAAAAAATAGAAATGAAAAAAAAAAAAAAAAAAAAAAAAAAAAATATATATATATATATATATATATATATATATATATATATATATATATATATATATATATATATATATATATATATATATATAATTATATACACAGGTATGAACCTGACATGTTAATGCAGACAGTCGAACTATTACATAATCTGTAGCAACAGTAGAAGAGTATTAGGTAATAGTAAACTTGTCACTAACTATACGAATAGTAGCATAAGGGAGCCGAACATACTATTACTTCTGAAGTAAATATTTATGGAGGCGAGAGAGAGAGAGAGATAGATAGAGAGAGAGAGAGAGAGAGAGAGAGAGAGAGAGAGAGAGAGAGAGAGAGAGAGAGAGAGAGAGAGAGAGAGAGAGAGAGAGAGAGGCGCGCGGGAGAGTATGACGTCATATTTAGAGTATTATGTCAGTGACTGCGTGGTGACGGAGTTACCTTTTTTTACGTCACCGCCACTGTCTGACTTTCTCCAAAAGTATAGTTTTGTTTTAGTGTTTTAATTTTTTTCTGAAAATAATTAATTTTTACTAAAGAAGTTGCAAGGATACAAAGCTGGCTAACGAACTCACTCAATGTCTTTCTCCAAACTAGCTGTATGCAAAAGTTCAAGTAAATATGACAAAAATTACGGACTCTAATCTGGGTCAACCGACTTCCTATAAACGGTTGTTTATGTCTTCAATGAGATATTCAATTACAATATTGGTTGATTGTACATTGCTTAACGTCCCGACAGCAACAAGGCTTTCTCAGGACGTGCCTGCACTGCTTGTGAAAAAAAAAAAAAAAAAAAAAAAAAAAAAAACAGAACATTGAATGTATGTCGCCAGCCGGTCAAATACATTAAATAAACCTAACACATGGGGCCTAAATAAAGCTAAGACCATTTAGCAACACACATCCAATATCAAGAGCTACAGGCAGTGCAGACAGTAGGGAGAGTTTTTAAAAGGCAAATACAGGTGAATGGACAAAGGGTAGACAGAAACACATGCCCCAGAATAGAGAGAAAAACCCACCCTGTGGGGCTGACCAGGGTGACCCTGGGAACTAAAAAATACCTAACCCCACCCAAGTCCCCCAGGGCAGACCCGGGTGGGGGTCAATTACAATATGCTCGGAGGCTCTCTTAGTCACCCACTTAAGAAAGTATTTCGCCAAGTTCCAAGCTTGTGTGTACAGAAATATCGGAGATTCTCTTGTTTACATACATACGCACACACATACATACATACATACGCAAATACGGCGCTTCCCGATAAATGTACGTTCAGCAGCGTAACTAGACATGACGTAATATTTATGTTGTTACTTCAATTGTTAGAGGTTTAGCCTGCCCGCCTTTGACATCATGAACATGCTATTAAATTCGCCCCACCGCGACCCGTCCTGATAAGTCCCTTCTAAGAGTAAAACCATCATGAACTGTGGTGAACTGCCATAGTTACACTTTGTAAGCATGTTTCCTTCTTTGTTGGGTATTTTATTTCTTAACCCATTCAGCCCTGACGCACTACAGCAGGAGATGGGTCGACCATGATAATTCAAGGGCAGTGCCAGATTAGCTTGGCGCCTATAGGCGCCAAGCTAATCTGCCACTGCCCTTGAATTATCATGGTCGATCCATCACCTGCAACTGGTGCATAGTCATTAGATGACGCCTCCAAACTTTGGGAAATACGGCCGTCGGCCTGAATGGGTTAAGTCTATTTTTTAGAGTCTTCCTCTTATTCCAGCAGATTTCCATGAAAGTGACCTTTTGGGTGAATATTTTGGATACTGTATTATACTGTATAAGAAAGAGGACCAGGCCGCTCCCCCCCCCCCACCCCACCCGGTTCCTACGCCACTGTTGCGGTTCACAGACCCAGTAAGCAAAGGTCCTCGGGCCCAAGGCGGCCTCAATGGGCCCAAGGCGGTCTCAGTGGGACCAAGACGGCCTCAGTGGGCCCAAGGCGGCCTCAGTGGGCCCAAGACGGCCTCAGTGGGCCCAAAGTGGGCCCAAGACGGCCTCAGTGGGCCCAAGACGGCCTCAGTGGGCCCGACTACGTTTGGCGAATGGGGGAGTGTGGTAACGCACCCCGAAATATGCAGCGATACAGGACAGCATACGTTGTGTTTCAAGTTTCCCCTCCCACATCCCCCCACCCACCCACCTACCCACCCACCCACCTTCCCCATAGTAGCCTGTCCTGTTCGCTGCCCCTGCCCCCTTCCCCCCTCCCCCATAAAAAGTATCATTCCACCACTGCGTAAAGTCCCAAAATCACGCACCAGCACACATAAATTCAAACTTGTGTTGAGAAAGGACAGAGCACACATCCGATTTCCATTTGACTGTACCCTAGGTACGGACCTTAAAACCCGCCGTCCTCGCCTGTCCCGCTTTAACATGATTAACCTCTCTTCGGCGCCAGTCTCACGCAGTCGCACGCTTAACGCACAAGAACCACCTCAATTTGAGGGGCAGAGGAAGCTGGCACTGATCCACAAGAGACACAGAGTCACACGAGCCCCTGCATTGGCAGCACTGTCCTGGTGCATTCGCAGGAGCTCATGTCAATCCATGTCTCTTGGAGGCGTCAGTTGGTGGACGCGGGGGATGTCTGTCAGTTGGTGGACGCGGGGGATGTCTTTGTCAGTAGGTGGACGCGGGGGATGTCTTTGTCAGTAGGTGGACGCGGGGGATGTCTTTGTCGACGGTTTGGAACCAAAGACATCCCAAATCCCACCCTCTGCCTTCTCTGTTTTGTTCCCCACCCCTTACCCCCACCCCCTGCCTTTTCTGTTTTGCTCTCCACCCCTTACCCCCACCCCACCCTCTGCCTTCTCTGTTTTGCTCCCCACCCCTTACCCCCACCCCACCCCTTGCCTTGTCTGTATTGCTCCCCACCCCTTACCCCACCCCACCCTCTGCCTTCTCTGTTTTGCTCCCCACCCCTTACCCCCACCCCACCCTCTGCCTTCTCTGTTTTGCTCCCCATCCCTTACCCACACCCCACCCCACCCTCTGCCTTCTCTGTTTTGCTCCCCACCCCTTACCCCCACCCACCCTCTGCCTTCTCTGTTTTGTTCCCCACCCCCTACCCCCCCACCCACCCTCTGCCTTCTCTGTTTTGTTCCCCACCCCCTACCCCCCCACCCCCTGCCTTCTCTGTTTTGTTCCCACCACCCACCCACCCACCCCCCTTTTCTTGCCCTTTTCGACAACTGTATTGATTTTGTTGCTGTTCAAAAGAGGCCCCACTTTTGTCTCAGAACTGGCGAAGCGGCGGGGGCAACACGGAACATGCAGACTGCGTCACGAGGACAAAGAGTGGAGTAGCTTGCCGACACGGGCAATGGCACTCCCACCTTTCTATTGATAACCACGCCGCTGTTGTAACACTGCATGCATGCTGCTGGTTTGTAATTTTGTTGTCTGACGGCCTACAGCCGTACAGCCCAGTTTGACAGACCAGTCGGCACACACAAAACTCTTAACAACACATCCCACCACCACCATCCAACTCACCCCCCAAAACAAACAAACAAACAAACAAACAAACAAACAAACAAACAAACAATAACAAAAAAAAAAAAAAAGAGAGAAACCAACCAACCAACCAACCAACCAACCACCACCACCACCACAACCACCACCACCACCACCACCAACAACAACAACAACAACACAAAACAAAACAAAGACACCCCCCCTCGACCCCTCCCCCCAAAAAAAACAAACAAACAACAAAAAAAAAACCCCACAACAACAACAACCAACAAAAAACAAACAAACAAAAACACCGACACCTGTGAATCTCTAAGATGTTTATGTTTCCACACGGGCTTTGTGTCAGCTCAATGCAGTATGTCCACAAGAGCTGTGCTGGTGCAGGATGAATGTGGACCTAAGAATGTTTTCGAGCGCAAGCGCATAAATATGTGCTGGTCTGTGATTTTGGACCTTACAGGAGCCGTAAGGTGCAAAATGACAGACCAGCAAGTAATGACGGCGTTTCCCGTCTTGCACACACTCTGACGCATGCCCGTGTTGGCTCTGAGCGAGTGCACGCAAACTTAATCACAGGCCGGGTGTAATTGTTACCCCCACACACCACCCGTTTGTCACATCCATCAAACAAACGACCACCCGCGATCACAGGCCATGACAGGCGGCCGCACACACACAGGCAACACCACTCTCAAACTCGCACGGCGCGGTGCCAATAGACACAAATCACACAGCGTGGTGTCGATAGACGTCACTAGCACGGCGTGGTATCGATAGACACCAATCATCCCGAAAGGTGTCGATAGACACAAATCACGCAGCATGGCGTCGTGCGTGGTGCGAATAGACACTTTATGATCACGGCCAAACCAGGAAGGCAGACACTTCCTACGAAAAATAATTGCATTGCATGTGACGTCAAGTTATGACGTAAGACCTGTGCGTGGTACAGTGCTAATGAACCCATTTACTGACGCTGAGCTGGTATGCCTCGCCCTGTTTGGCGTGTAAATGTACGCAGGGCAAATATTTCAAGGGTTTTTGCACCCTATCCATTTGTACCGAGGTGTACGGTGGACCCAGACCTAAGAGAAATATTTAGAGAAAAAACTGAACATTCTAAAACTACAACAAAAACTGCCTAGTGGTACTTAGGCGTTGAATGCCACAACCCAAGTCAAGTGGTGATTTCTCAAAGATCGTATTCTTGTGTAAATTTCTACATGATTCCATCCGGTATGTGCACATTACGCACATCAACACGAATGAATATGGTGCAAAAACCCTCTGTACATTTGCCCTAGGTACATATACACCCAGGACAAGGCAAGACATACCAACTGGGCTCCATTGAAAGCTTCTAAAAATGATGTCTCTGCGAAAACATCGGGCAAACTAAATCGCCATACAACACATCGCTCTGAAGAGCCTAGCAACTGGCATACATCTTCATGAGCACCCGCCCTGCAGGTTTATGCCTGTTGCAGTTGGCAAAGAAGTGGTTAATAGCCCGCATAAAGAACTAAAACATCGATAGTCCATTGTGAAAAGCGAGAGTTGAATACAATGCAATTTTCGCTTTTTCACACAAAAATTAATGGACTTGCGTCGCACGTCTTCACAGGGCAGAGCAACCTCCAGGTGGGGGACTACACAAGCTGGTAGCGGACAGCACTGTCCACGACTCGCTACCTCGCTTGCCTGTTAACTGGCGTTTCATATTGACTGGCTGCCCGAAATAGCCACAGCAGCAATTTCCTACGCCACTACAGGCGGATCGTATACACCGCCAAGACAGAGACCTCACAGTTGCACGCACACACGGCGAATGTACTATTATCTGCTAGACCAGAGAGACAGAATCTCATGAGTCTCGCACATGTCAACGTCTTCTGGTGTGACGTATTCACTGGGAAGACATTCACTCATTCAGTCCGACGGCCGTATTTCCCAAATTTTGGAGGCGTCATCTAATGACTATGCGCCAGTTGAGGAGATGATTCGACCATGATAATTCAAGGGTAGTGCCATATTAGTTAGTTTGGCGCCGACAGGCGCCAAGCTAATCTGGCACTACCCTTGAATTATCATGGTCGACCACCTGCAGTAGTGCGTCAGGGCTTAATCTTTTGCAGTCTGCAATGCGATTGAGTTCCATATATCTACTGACGAGCAAAAGAAATACGACGTCATTCGATTCATTGGAAACACTTTACGTCATCTGATTCACTGGAAACTCTTTACGTCATTCGATTCACTGAACACACGTGACGTCATTTGTAACATGTTTCCAGTGATTCGCACGATGTCGCATTTCTTTTGCTCGTTAGTACATATTATGCTGTTCTCGCTCCAAGAAGATATCTGCCTTTTACAACCACCGTTTAGCTATAGGGGATCTAAGGTGTGGTTTAAAAGCAAAAGACAGTTCGTCCATATTTGTGACGAGCGCGTTTTTCACTGTAAATATACAGTCTAGCACTTTTAAAACACAACAAAAACAATTGTAAATTAAACACATAGGAACCAAAGCCGTCCAACCAACACAGTAAAAAAAAAAAAAAAAAAAAAGAGCAAGCAAGAGGCATATAACCTCATGAGCCCCCGCAACTGCGGGAGCTCATGAGGTTCTATGCCTCTTGCAGTTGAGTGGTTCTGGCAGTCAGGATGATTATACAAGCATCTGTTTTCAAATATGTACATGGCGGCAGATATGACTGAGCAGAGCTGGCCGCACTTTTGAAGTGCGCAAACTGTACAGTGAAATCTTGCTTTTCACAGAAGTGGACTTAGTGTCCCCCATGCCTTCACAGGGTTGTGTGCATTCTTCTGGTTCTAGAAAAATCTATGCGTCTCTCATTTATTTCGTGAAACTTTGTGTTTCTTTGGGCTCAGGAAAAAAACATCTCTTTTGCTGAATCTAAGGACATCCACTGCCCGTCTTCTGTGTCTGTCTGACTCAGTGTAAATCCATGTTTTGTTCTTTATCTCTAAAAGTGTACATCTTTGGATTGATTTGGGGTTGTGTTTCTCAGGAAAAGGGAAGGTATGAGGGTGTTCCGGCTACGACAGAATAAATTGTCTACAAGTACGTCACCGAGCCACGTCACACGTAGTCCATCTACATAATGTCCTTTTAAGACAAAAGGCATTAAGCCCATTTTTTTGTGAAAAGCAAGATATCCATTGTAATACAGTGACAGTCTCGCTTTTCACGAAAATGGACTTGCTGTCTATTGTGCACATATCCTTTTAGGGATATAGATGATCGTCTTGTTCTATACCTGCGTATTTCTCTGTGGGCTGGCGATTGGGTGCCTGATAGGCGGGGGCAGGGGATCTAACTATTTGTATGTCCAGTGCTGAGTAATTCCCCTTGGTATGTGCACTATTCTACCAGCGCTAGGCTCCTCTGTCTGGTTTGTGAGTTTCTGTCTGCTGCATGCACTGTGAAGCGTAATCACTGTCCATATTCTGTATCTACTCCGGGGGCGGGGGAGAGAGAGAGAGGAGAGAGAGGAGAGAGAGAGAGAGAGAGAGAGAGAGAGAGAGAGGAGAGAGAGAGAGAGAGAGAGAGGAGAGGAGAGAGAGAGAGAGAGAGAGGGAGAGAGAGAAAAGAAGAAAGAATCAATGAGAATCAATGAAACTTTATTTTTACAACGGTTTAGGCATTGACATCGTCATCGACACAGCCATTTTACAAACCTGCCGTTGCTAACAACTACAAGACTAACTACAAATACACATACATATAAGTAAACATAATACTTGCAAACAGATGACAACACTGTTCACATAGACAGACATACTCATAGACTCACAGACACCCTCCCACCCCACCCGCCCCCCTTCACACATAGACAGAGCTAAGTAGTCCAAATGATAAATGAAAAAGATAACAGACTTAATTGGGAATAAATTGGACCCAGCATAAAAGAGACATATAATACAAGTGGTTAAGGCATGCCTACGAATGATCCACAAAATGTTTGCAGAGACCCTTTTTAAAACAAGCTAGCGAGGAGGTGGATTTTACATGGTCCGGAAGCGCATTCCAGATAAGTGCCCCTGAGAAGGATAAGCTAGTTTTATATAGATCGATCCTTGGTTTTGGGACTATGAAAAGCTTTCTGATGTTTCCAAGCTTGGACTCAGACTTACGGAACAAAGTGGAGATGTACTCAGGTGTTTTGCGTTTCCACACTTTGAACATAAAGATTGCTTTGCTATATTTAAAATGACCTTGAAGAGGCAGGAGACCTGCTTTTGAGAGCTTTTCTTCAGTGCTTAGGTGTGGATCAGGGCAGATTATTTGGGCCGCTCGTCTGTGTACAGAACTGAGTCTCGTTAAATGGACCTCACTACATCCATCCCATACCGTTGACGCGTAATCGATATAAGAACGTATGTGAGCGTTATAAAATAATTTACGGGTATCTGAATCAATATAATATTTCAATTTTGATAACATAGAGAGATTTTTGGCTACTATTTTACATAAGGCGTCTGCATGAGCTTGCCATTTTAGCTGACTGTCGATTGTAATCCCCAGTACTCGATGTTCATTTACCTGTTCTACCTGACTACCTTTAAGTGAAAGGTTAAGTAATAGAGGCGTTATCTGCTGTTTTTGGCGCGTGGCGACTACCATCGATTTCGTTTTGGCTGGATGAACAACCATAGAATTGTTTATACACCAAGCTGATACTTCATGAAGACTTTGTTGTAGGTTGTCGGAAAGTACCTGTATATCTTTACTAGTAGTATGAACTGAGGTGTCGTCAGCAAAAAGGTCGCATTGTACATCTTGGCAAGTAATATGTAGAGGCAAATCATTGATAAATAAACAAAACAGTAGGGGACCCAGTACAGACCCTTGGGGCACACCGAAGGCTTACATCTTTGAGAGAGGAGTATGAGCCATGAACAAGAACCTTTTGTTTTCTTTTAGTAAGGTAAGATGTGAAAAGAGAGAGAGAGAGAGAGAGAGAGAGAGAGAGAGAGAGAGAGAGAGAGAGAGAGAGAGAGAGAGAGAGAGAGAGAGAGAGAGAGAGAGAGAGAGAGAGAGAGAGAATTGAATTGAATTGAATTGAATTGAAACTTTATTTTCTAAGGATGAAGACAGTAGGCACGCAGGCCTTTTTACACGTCTGTCCTTAATAACATTTTAAATAAATATAACAGCAGAAAAGATAACATGACAAATAAATAAAAATAAAAAGAAGACAGGATAATAATAATAATAATAATAATAAACAGAAATATTTCGCGCGCGCGCACACACACACACACACACACACGCACACACACACACACACATACACACACACACACACAGAAAGAGAGAGAGAGAGAGAGAGAGAGAGAGAGAGAGAGAGAGAGAGAGAGAGAGAGAGAGAGAGAGAGAGAGAGAGAGAGAGAGAGAGAGAGAGAGAGAGAGAGGCACACACATACAGACAAGGACACAGACAGACAGAAAGTCAGAGGCAAAAGCGCTCGCGTGTGTGTTTGCGTGCGAGTGTGCGTGCATGATTGCATACGTTCGTGTGTGTCTGACAGAGCCGTGTCACATTTTGTTCAAATATTTTCACCCTTACCGTCAGACAAGGAAGCCATCAAGGCGCCTAATCAGCCAGAAGCTGCGAGACCCGTGTAATTAGCTTCAGGGATAGAGCCCCGGTCTGAAGCCTTACACTCGCCATCTCCTAGACACAACACCCCGCAGCCTGTCCTACCTGAGGAAGGCACATGTACACATCACCGACCTCACCATAAGAAGCATAGATGTACACGAGCCCCTGCTATCAGCTCACGTTCCCCCTGCTATCATTCCGCCGTGAGATGGCCTTAGTCGCCTGCTCGGCGTTAAACCCAAATAACTAAACTAACCCTGCTATCAGCTCACGTTGATCTATGCCTCTTGCAGATCGAAATAATCATTACAGAATCAAAGCTGGATTCCGCCACTGTAGGGTTTCATTGAGGTTCAGGTATTGTCATTGCAACTTTCAATTCCCAAGAAACAAAATAGTCTAATATTTTAGACACATCTGCAAAACACAGTGAACAGGTCGTAAGAGAAGGGTTGACTGCAGAAAGCACGCGGGTGGTGCGTGGTTAGCTTTTCGTCACCCCGTGTGTAGTGCTGGTTTAGGTATCTTGCACTAAAACCGACCATCGCACATTCAGATTTACAGTTCGCTGTTGGAAAAACAAACAAACAAACAAACAAACAAACAAACAAACAAACAAACAAACAAACAAACAAACAAACAAAATCACTGCAATCACTCTCTTTCTATTTTGGGAATACCAAGGGAAATAACGCAGAGATCGACAAAATAATAGTTACTTCCCTTAACCTCTTCCATATCTGGCACCAAATCGCCAGCATACGAAACTGAAGTACGCAGGATAAAGTACTAGACGGTCGTAAACATCTCTACCTATTTTATGGCTTTTTTTGGGTGAATTTTCCATCTTTAGACATCTGACGACATTTTTGTTACACACAATGCTAAGCCGAACCACTTCACAGACTGGACAGGAAACATGGTAATGGAACGATGTCGTATGAGTATACACCCAACACAAATGGGCCATCTCCAAGAGGAATAGATTTTCATGAGGCCCCGCATGTGCGGGGGCTCATGAAAATCTATTCCTCTTGCCGTGTTCATTTGTATCATTGTTCCTCGCGTGGAGTTGGTGAGCGAGGTTTCGCTGCAAGATGGAAGCAGTACTTTGTCAAGGGGCGTCTTGCTTGCCAGGATAAAACATGGAACCGGTCGTGGATTTGGACCTGGTAATGCAAAAGAACACTTTATCACGGCTCCTCTCTCTCACACAATTGTTGTCCACTTCTCTGGTGAATTCCTTCTGACTGCAAGTGTCGTAGATCCTCACGGGCACAGGGACAATTGATCAAAGTTCCTTTTATGTCACAGTTGTTTCATACTCTTTTGGCCGCGAACCCTTTCCAGTCTGCAAGACATGACAATCCTCAGGGGCCGGGGAGTCTGTAGCGGTTCATGCAGATTAATACTTTTTATTAGTCATGCCATTTCCGTCTACAAAAGTGTTAGAGCCTCATGAGCCCAGGGCATCTGCAGAGGCCAGTGAAGAGCCGCTATCTATACCTCACTACCCAGTGAAAGCGAAAGACTGGAAACCAATTTTGACAGGACGGACCTGGCTTTGGTGAAGCTCTGATTCAAACTAATACACAAGAGTGGCAGACCCTCAGGCTCCCGTAATATTTGCAGATGTTCACACATAACTTTTTGGTCATGCGCTCGTGCACATTAACTGTTATCATTCGGAATATACCAGTGTGTCAAATAAGTTTGACTAAAATAGTTCAAGGGTAGTGCCAGAATGGCTTGGCGCCTCTAGGCGCCAAGATATTCTAACGCCACTCTTGAACTAAAGCCGTTGATCTATATCGTTATCTATAGTACTATAATGTAGCTTGCATGTGGCAGTGTACAGATTTGAAGCTTTTAGCCTCAGTATGATATGGGTTATCGCGCTAATGTACTGAGCTCACGGAAATCTGAACTTCCTTTTGGTATACACTTCGTGATGGCGTACGTTAGATTTGACTATATAACTGTGGTGTGCACGTGGATTAGATGGGGGAGACTTACAGCGCGGGCACCCGAAATAAAAGATAGTACTAGAGGCGTCAGATGTTATATCGCTGCCATTATTTACATCTACACTGTAGCCATGTAATAATAACTAGCTAATAACACTGCCATTTAAAGGCCAAATAAGACAAGTCCATCTTGCGAAAGGAGCGAGTTTCACTGTAACGTAATGACTCCCGTTATGCTTTTTAAAAAACAGGACGTACCCTCTTTTGCCTTCGCACGGCAGTACCTAGCGCGCAAAGGACATCAGGCCGACGTCGGGACGATGGCCTTTTGCGCAATGGGTACTGACAATACGTCAACAGTGGCACCACCCAAAAAACAAAGACGATTGTATGGGTACTGACAATACGTCAACAGTGGCACCACCCAAAAAACAAAGACGATTGTATGGGTACTGACAATACGTCAACAGTGGCACCACCCAAAAAACAAAGACGATTGTATGGGTACTGACAATACGTCAACAGTGGCACCACCCAAAAAACAAAGACGATTGTATGGGTACTGACAATACGTCAACAGTGGCACCACCCAAAAAACAAAGACGATTGTATGGGTACTGACAATACGTCAACAGTGGCACCACCCAAAAAAAAAACAAAGACGATTGTAAGTATCGCTCCCAGTTGCTTCAAGCAAGAGGTACAGATTCCATGCCTCTTCCTTGAAGCAAATGGGAGCATTACGATCGTCTGTGGCTCTTGGGTGGTGCCAAATCGGCTGTAACATTTGCCAGCGCAGAAATAACCCCTCAGCTATCATGGCATCCTCCACAGACTTGTACGCGTAGGTCCACAGACGATTTGAAATGAATAACAAGAAAAAAAAAAATGTTATTGTCAAAATGTGACGAAAACGTAGCTAGATAGGTTGGGTGGCACTGCACCGCAGCGACACGTCTTCCCCATGCAAGGCAGCACAAATTTCCCCTCGTGGGACAATAAGAAAAGGTCCTTTAGGTTCACAAGACTCAGTTTACGTGTCTAGTGTCGGAAAATTTCATGAAGATATTTTGTAAAATGCGAACAATGTCCGAGAGAACACTGAACATGAAAGAGTGGCAGGGTGAGACCCACGTGATCCTCCGGCCGACTTCCGCCACTAGACTTTTTGCGCAGTGTGGCAACGTGAAAGCTTTGGCTGTGAACTGGAAATGAGAAGGAGTAGAATAGAGTTATTAGCCATTCGTATTCCTCACACCCCTTGCGCCGGACAGGCCCATAGCTTGTTCAGAGACCTCTCTATGGTCACGGTTACAGCCACACCCGCCCATAGCTTGTTCAGAGACCTCTCTATGGTCACGGTTACAGCCACACCCGCCCATAGCTTGTTCAGAGACCTCTCTATGGTCACGGTTACAGCCACACCCGCCCATAGCTTGTTCAGAGACCTCTCTATGGTCACGGTTACAGCCACACCCGCCCATAGCTTGTTCAGAGACCTCTCTATGGTCACGGTTACAGCCACACCCGCCCATCTGCAAGAGGCATAGATTCTCATGAGACCCTGCGACAGCAGGGGCTCATGAGAATCTATGCCTCTTGCTTAAAAGCAACTGGAATCATTACAACAGGGTTCGGGAAGTTCCCCGCGTTGCCTAGCAGCGTCGGCGCGTCAGCCGCCATCTTAAGAGGATACCATAGTCATGAGATAGTAGCGAAATAGGGTTTCAACACATTTTTCTTCATTTTTCTTCCTCTTTGAAAACAAACAAAAACAGCTTCTGGTGAGCGGTTTCCTACAGTCATGGCAAGACTTGCTGTTATTGCTTATAGTACGTCAGATCTTTCCTGACATTACAAAAACAGCGATTTCCCTATGAGCGCTTAGTCCCGTATCCTCACAAGATGGCCACCACGACTGGCGTGATGACGTCAGCTTCCCGAGCCCTATCGTCTCCTTTTCTCTGACGGAGACAATCGTCGGGCTTGCCTCTGCGACTGTTGCTGTCAGCTAAATCGTGCGTCTTGTGTCCCAGTAACTGGAAGCTGGTGGCAGTCATAGATACAACGACCAATCACCTCCCTCAACAGAGGAACAAGGATGAAAATTGGTCCTCGACAGGCAATAGTAAAACCACGCAGCGCTGGACAATTAGTAAAACCGAACAGCGTGAATCTTGTGACATTAATCACCGAGCAACAAACGACCGACCTCTCTGTGAAAAAGATAAATCCACGAGGTACGAAGGTCAGCGACAAGATCCTCACGAGCTGTGTCAACTGAGAAACGGCATAGACCTTCACGCAGCACCTGGTCCGTTCATCTTCGTCTTCAGATGAGCCCATGAGGCTCTCTGCCTCGTGCAGGTATACGGCGTTGCCTGCTGGCGACTTCAATCAGTCGAAGGCAGAAAGGACATAACTCTCAAACAAGGGGCAGTAATCCACTTAACCTAAACCCAGTGAATAACTGACGCTAAGGCTGATGTAGGCCGCAGTGGGCCCGCGCACGACACTGTGGCCGATTCGGCCCAGAGACTTTGCTAACTGGGACACAAATCGGTCCATCACGCTGACTCCTTCATGGATCTCGTCTTCTGACCAGAAGAAGGAGATGAAGGCGCCCTGGCTAATTTAACAAACACAGATTACACCCCCCAGTACATTATATGAACCAAACTAAAATACCCAAAGACATGCCTCAAACGAAAATAACACGATTATCAATCGCGTCTTCAATACAGAGAAGAAAAAAAAAAAATCAATGTGAACAAGGCGTCAAAGTGTAATAAGCCAATGAAAACTGGGTCCAGAACTAAACAACGTGTTTTAAAAGCTGATTCATTAGTCAGTTTAGTAACGGCCGCAGACGCACGCCACCACCCCCCCCCCCCAAATCCCTCTCACCACTTTTTTCTTGAGTTCTGGCCAATGACTGCTAGTAATAACAGACTGCATTTTTGAAAACTTGCCCGATTCAAAGCCGCCAAAGCCACAGCCGTTCAAAAAACCTGAATATAAAGCGTCGTCAGCAAGAGATATAGATCCTCATGAGCCCCCGCGACTGCGGGGGCTCATGAGGATCTATGTCTCTTGCAAAAGGATCGTTTCACTATTTCACTATTATAGTGAAACGGTTAAGGGAAGTAGAAGACTGTGTGACTACTCAACAGTGTCACAGTCGTGAAAGATTCAGTCCTGTTCACGCCTCTACGGCAAATCTCCGCTCTTCCGGAAAACATGCAAGATCTAATGGTGTGTGTTCAAATCACATTCGGCAGTTTTCGGCTTTAGGCAGAGTCAGACAGCATCCTGACCTGTGATTTTGGATCTTGCAGGTCTAAGCAACAATCTAACAGTGTGCCGCTGGTCTGGCGATTTTGGACCTAACGCTCGACATGTCCGAAAGGTCCAAAATTACAGAGCCGCAGACAATGGCGACGGTGGCTGGGTGTTGAGCTGAGGAGAGAGAGAGAGAGAGAGAGAGAGAGAGAGAGAGAGAGAGAGAGAGAGAGAGAGAGAGAGAGAGAGAGAGAGAGAGAGAAAGAGAGAGAGAGAGAGAGAGAGAGAGAGAGAGAGAGAGAGAGAGAGAGAGAGAGAGAGAGAGAGCGGGCTTGTGACTTTGGATCTTGAGTTCGGTAGACCCGTTAGGCCCAAAGTCACGTGCCAGCACGTGCCCAAGGCAAACAGATATTAACCCACTAACCCCACGGCCACATTTCACCTAAACAATGTACCAGTTGCAGGAGATGGATCGATACTTTCACAGGAGGAGGTCGACACACGATTAGTTTAAAATTCAGTTTACCTCACACAGCTGATTTTTTTTTAAAATGAGGAAGCAACTGGCAAAACAAGAAATTATGAAAAATGGCCTGTCATTACAGACTATCTTGCACGTGGCTATAGTGACAAGTTTGCACGTCAACATCTCCCGTAACCCTTTCAGCCCCAAGGTCCCATTTCTCAAATGTTGGAGGTGTTGTCTAACGACTGTGCCAGTTGCAGGTGATGGCTTGACCATGATAATTCAAGGGTCGGCCAGATTCTGGCAAGACCCTTGAATTACCATGGTCGATCCTGCTGTAGTGCGTGGGGCTAACTGGGTGAAGTTCATTTCCGTGAAAAGCGCGTACAGCAGTGTGCTGATAAATATGTGATGTTTGACCTTACGGTCCAAGGCACAACCTAATAGCCAGCAGTAGCCAGGCGCCTGGACGCCGAAAGGCCCAGGATCACGAAGCAAGGCGTGGTTGTAACAGTACAGTGGCAAGCAAGGGACGCTACCGGCAGACTAGCAGGTGCGACAACTCACTCAGTCAGCCGCCCGGCGACTCTCGCGTCAGTCCACAGTCTGGTGGTCAAATGGCCTCAAGACTCGGAAATTGTCTCCCTTCGACGCCAACTGGCGCGAAAAACGACTGTGTGAAATGACACAGCGAACCCGTGTCTGTGTGCAAGATTCATAGATGTTCATGACCCGCGGCAGCTTGCAGGAGATCTAGCGGACAACCCTGCTGATCTGTCACCTTGGATCAAGATCATACGACAAACAAGTACATAGATAATAATCCTCTTTGTGACAAAGACCGAAGCCAGGTACTTAGAGCTTCAAAGAAAATCCCTACGAAGAAAGAAACACGCTTAAAAAGGGCAATCAAAACACAACGTATTAAATTTTACGGTTCAACCCTAAAATTTAATAAAATGTGTTGTAATTGTCCTTTCTAAGCGCGTTTCTTTCTTTGATGGAATTTTCTTTGCGTTTCGCACAACTGGCAGTCATTTTGATTTCGTATTTCGATCTTTAAAGACCAAAGTCAGCCCACATTTTGTTTGAAACTTGTATAACGATATGTGTCACCAAACTTACATACATTTAAGTC
>BTPG01000007.1:33137392-33227392 GCA_036245525.1 Semisulcospira habei | reverse complement strand
CTAGAATGTTCCTGATGATTTGGGCACGTCAAACGCGAACGCAAGCCATCTATCAGCGGGCACAGATCTTCATGGGGTCCTGGTAAATTGTGAAACGAACGTGAAGATGCGCAGCGCATGTGCTCCTTTGGGACTTCCGGTTGTAACGACAGAGCGTTGCTGACGGGCAGTCATACAGTGAACTCCCTTCAAATCTACAAGAAAGCATACATCTTCATAGCACCCTGAAGACTGTGAAGTCTTTGGGAGATGTGTGCCTGATGATGGCTACGTTGGACTGGAGTAAAATTATGGAGCCACTCTGACATGTGCGGCCTCTTGCGGGCATCTTTGACAGGTTCATTTATTAATGTGTGCTGGCCTGTGATTTTGGGACCTTACGGCCTGCGGCCGTAAAGTCCAAAATCACAGACCAGCACATATTTAATTGTCCTCGTATTTCTTTCCTGGAAACCTGCGGAAAAGTGGTCTCACAGCAATTTTTGTCAATTTTCTTCCATTCTGTCATGGCATACCCCCAACTCTTTCTCTCGGTTCCCGCTTGCCCTCCCCCTTCCCTATTGTGTGGAGTGTGTAGGGGATGAATGCGCGGGAACCTTATTACTCGGGAAGCGGCGCTTTTGAACAGATCGGCATATTAATCAATACTGGACCTCTCTCTCTCTCTCTCTTACCCTCTGTGTGTGTGTGTGTGTGTGTGTGTGTGTGTGTGTGTGTGTGTGTGTGTGTGTGTGACCAGTGTGTGTGTGTGTGTGTGTGTGTGTGTGTGTGTGTGTGCGTGCGCACGTGTGTATGCATCCGTGTATCCATCTCAGTATGCCTGTTTGTCCTTTTGTCTGTGTGTCTGTATGTGTGCGCCTATCTGTCTGCTTGTCCGTCCACCTCTCAAAATATCAGTGAGGTTACGTTTGGACCGATCATGAGGATCTATGCCTCTTGGAGATGTGTGGAGCGTTGTCTGCGCCTGTTATACAAGCTGGTTACCGGCTGTGACTTCGCTGTCGTTCGTTGTTCGAAGTCGATCGTCCAAACGTAGCCTCACTATCGCTCTCACATTTTGCACTGGTTAATCAGCAAAAAGTCTCTACTGTTTAGGTGACTGACTTGCAGTAACAGGAAAAGTTATCCCACAATGCAACGTTGTGTCGTTGTTGTCGTCATCATCTCTCTGCATTGTACCAACTTAAATTACCCGCTTAGCACAAGACATTTTGAAATGAGGGTACCCTCCAAGATAATCATCCTGATCATCACGACTATCATCGCCATAGACATCGTAGCCGTGGAGGTTTAAACGCCCGTATAAACTGATATCGTCATGTAGTAAAACTGTTGCCGCTAGGGTTTCATGTGAAAAAAACAAACAAAAGATAGTGGTGTAAAACCCTTTTTAATAGAAACAAGGAACGACGTTTCGGATCAAAGATCCTTCTTCAGGTGACATGGAAACAAACGTAGAACAGAAAAGAACACGATAGAAGAAAAGACGTCATCCTGTATAGAGAGAATTTAGAATGACGTAAAAAAACCCAGAATGAAGCAAAGACACGTAGCACAAAACTTACGTCGACATACATACACGTCACTGCATACATTAATAAATAAACCTGTCAAAAATGCCTGCAAGAGGCCGCACATGTCACAGTGGCTCCATAAATTTACTCCAGTCCAATTGATATCGTCATGTCTTGATTCGTTATGTCAAGTACTTTCCGCAACCTCCACCATCACTACCACCATCTTTCGCCGAGTGACGGAGTCAAAAGTTCAAACTATTTATATGTGACAGAACAAGGGGACAATAAGTCCCCCTTGTCATTCATTTTTTTCTGTATTATGCTCAATGACAAACGCATCACACGCAAAATATACTTGGGCGACGACGGGCCTTAGCTGTCGAGCGCGGGCCAGCTAAGACCGACGTCGGCTGGAGGACCTTTTTCTGGATGAGAACAAAAAATTCAACTTCTTGCTCCGTGAAACATGCGGACGCCATGAGCTGACATAAATCGTGCATTCTGCGGCGGACATTCAAATTCAAAACTGACATTCTTTAGAGGTTTACCAGCTTCAATGTCCAGAAAAAAACGTCAACATGATCCAAATGCAAGAGGCGTAGATCCTCATGAGCCCCCGCAATTGCGGGGGCTCATGAGGATCTATGCCTCTTGCTGAGACTAACGTGTATCCAATATTGTGTATTCAATATCTGTTCCCCTGGCAACACTTGTAACACTTTCTGATGTTTTCTTCGTGTTTCATGCATCTGTTGCACTTTTGTTGCATCTAGCTTGTCAGAAATATGGCTATCTGTTGCACTTTTGTTGCATCTAGCTTGTCAGAAATATGGCTATCTGTTACACTTTCAGTAGCTTCGAGTGGTAACGTAGGTACCGTGCCTATGGCTTCATTGTTTTCCGCATAACCTTGAACAATGTCTTCAGTCATAACCACTGCGACCTCTTCTGTTTCTTCTCTCTCAATGTAGCTTTTCAATAAGTTCGCTCTGTGTATCAACGTTCCGTGAGCGGCTCACTGGGGCTCTGTGTATCCACGTTCCTTATACGGCTCACTGGAGCTCTGTGTATCCACGTTCCGTGTGCGGCTCACTGGGGCTCTGTGTATCCACGTTCCGTGTGCGGCTCGCTGGGGATCTGTGTATCCATGTTCCGTGAGCGGCTCACTGGGGCTCTGTGTATCCACGTTCCGTGAGCGGCTCGCTGGGGCTCTGTGTATCCACGTTCCGTGTGCAGCTCGCTGGGGCTCTGTGTATCCATGTTCCGTGTGCGGCTCACTGGGGCTCTGTGTATCCACGTTCCGTGTGCAGCTCACTGGGGCTCTGTGTATCCACGTTCCGAGTGCGGCTCACTGGCGCTCTGTGTATCCACGTTACGTGTGCGGCTCACTGGGGCTCTGTGTATCCACGTGCCGTGTGCAGCTCACTAAGGCTCTGTGTATCCACGTTCCATGTGCGGCTCACTGGGGCTCTGTGTATCCACGTTCCGTGTGCGGCTCACTGGGGCTCTGTGCATATACGTTCCGTGTGCGGCTCACTGGGGCTCTGTGTATTCACGTTCCATGAGCGGCTCACTGGGGCTCTGTGTATCCACGTTCCGTGAGCGGCTCACTGGGGCTCTGTGTATCCACGTTCCGTGAGCGGCTCACTGGGGCTCTGTGTATCCACGTTCCTTATACGGCTCACTGGGGCTCTGTGTATCCACGTTCCGTGTGCGGCTCACTGGGGCTCTGTGTATCCACGTTCCGTGTGCGGCTCACTGGGGCTCTGTGTATCCACGTTCCGTGTGCGGCTCACTGGGGCTCTGTGTATCCACGTGCCGTGTGCAGCTCACTAAGGCTCTGTGTATCCACGTTCCGTGTGCGGCTCACTGGGGCTCTGTGTATCCACGTTCCGTGTGCGGCTCACTGGGGCTCTGTGTATTCACGTTCCATGAGCGGCTCACTGGGGCTCTGTGTATCCACGTTCCTTATACGGCTAACTGGGGCTCTGTGTATCTACGTTCCGTGTGCGGCTCACTGGGGCTCTGTGTATCCACGTTCCGTGTGCGGCTCACTGGGGCTCTGTGTATCCACGTTCCGTGTGCGGCTCACTGGGGCTCTGTGTATCCACGTTCCTTATACGGCTCACTGGGGCTCTGTGTATTCACGTTCCATGAGCGGCTCACTGGGGCTCTGTGTATCTACGTTCCATGAGCGGCTCACTGGGGCTCTGTGTATCCACGTTCCATGAGCGGCTCACTGGGGCTCTGTGTATCCACGTTCCTTATACGGCTCACTGGGGCTCTGTGTATCCACGTTCCATGAGCGGCTCACTGGGGCTCTGTGTATCCACGTTCCGTGTGCGACTCACTGGGGCTCTGTGTATCCACGTTCCATGAGCGGCTCACTGGGGCTCTGTGTATTCACGTTCCGTGTGCGGCTCACTGGGGCTCTGTGTATCCACGTTCCATGAGCGGCTCACTGGGGCTCTGTGTATCCACGTTCCGTGTGCGGCTCACTGGGGCTCTGTGTATTCACGTTCCATGAGCGTCTCACTGGGGCTCTGTGTATCCACGTTCCGTGTGCGGCTCACTGGGGCTCTGTGTATCCATGTTCCGTGTGCGGCTCACTGGGGCTCTGTGTATCCACGTTCCATGAGCGGCTCACTGGGGCTCTGTGTATCAACGTTCCGTGTGCGGCTCACTGGGGCTCTGTGTATCCACGTTCCATGAGCGGCTCACTGGGGCTCTGTGTATCCACGTTCCGTGTGCGGCTCACTGGGGCTCTGTGTATCCACGTTCCATGAGCGGCTCACTAGGGCTCTGTGTATCCACGTTATGTGAGCGGCTCACTGGGGTTCTGTGTATCCACGTTCCGTGAGCAGCTCACTGGGGCTCTGTGTATCCACGTTCCATGAGCGGCTCACTGGGGCTCTGTGTATCCACGTTCCGTGAGCGGCTCACTGGGGCTCTGTGTATCCACGTTCCGTGTGCGGCTCACTGGGGCTCTGTGTATCCACGTTCCGTGTGCAGCTCACTGGGGCTCTGTGTATCCACGTTCCGTGTGCGGCTCACTGGGGCTCTATGGCGTTGGATTGACAACGATGTCAGACACACAGTGTGCGTGCACTGACAGGGAATGGGGTTAAATGAGGCTGATGGCTTGCTAGTAATAGACGCAGAAGCTCATGAGAATCTATGCCCTTATTTAGGGAATGCTGCCGGCTGAAGGACTGTACTAGGACAAAGAAACAAACAACCCAAAAACTTATTGGAAATTTTTCATCCGAGGTTTTAGAGTGTGACAAGCAGACAACCTGTCATTGTTGTTTTAATCCAGAGAGACGGGCTTGTTTTCTAGCAAGGTCGCCGACAGGTTCTGTTGCAGTCAAACTTGTTTAAAACGACCACCCAAGGGTATCTGTTTAACAGTGATCGCCTTGGTGACGGCAGAGGATACGTTTGGCAATTTGACAGTCTCACGGTGGCGTGTTGCAAGACCCGTCGCAGAAAAGGCAAAGCTGATGAATATGCACAGACACCGTTTCGTATTTCGGGAATTCGCCACGCATCCCATCTGGGCAATATTCCTGACGCCAGCCCCTTCCCTGTGCAAGACACACAGATTCTCATGAGCCCTTGCGACAGCACCAGCACAGTACAGTACTGCGACTGCACCAGTATAGCACTGCTATTGCACCAGTATAGTACTGCGACAGCACCAGTATAGTACTGGGACAGCACCAGTATAGTACTGCGACTGCACCAGTATAGTACTGCGACAGCACCAGTACAGTACTGCGACAGCACCAGTATAGTACTGCGACAGCACCAGTATAGTACTGCGACAGCACCAGTATAGTACTGCGACTGCACCAGTATAGTACTGCGACAGCACCAGTATAGTACTGGGACAGCACCAGTATAGTACTGCGACAGCACCAGTATAGCACTGCTACAGCACCAGTATAGTACTGGGACAGCATCAGTACAGTACTGCGACAGCACCAGTATAGTACTGCGACTGCACCAGTATATTACTGCGACAGCACCAGTATAGTACTGCGACTGCACCAGTATAGTACTGTGACTGCACCAGTATAGTACTGCGACAGCACCAGTACAGCACTGCGACAGCACCAGTATAGTACTGCGACTGCACCAGTATAGTACTGGGACAGCATCAGTATAGTACTGCGACAGCACCAGTATAGTACTGCGACTGCACCAGTATAGTACTGCGATAGCACCAGTACAGCACTGCGACAGCACCAGTATAGCACTGCGACAGCACCAGTATAGTACTGCGAAGACTAAGGTTACAATATAGCAACTGGGGGAATATTCGTCTTAAGACTAAGGTTACAATATAGCAACTGGGGGAATATTCGTCTTAAGACTAAGGTTACAATATAGCAACTGGGGGAATATTCGTCTTAAGACTAAGGTTACAATGTAGCAATTGGGGGGGAATATTCGTCTGAAGACTAAGGTTACAATATAGCAACTGAGGGAATATTCGTCTGAAGACAAAGCAAATACCAGCAAAGAAAGAAACACGCTTAGAAATAAAATTACAAAAGAATTAACTCCTTCGCTGCCAGTGATCACGAACTGTGCGTCTGAAACCTCGAAACACTGGCCGATATTCGCGTTAAACCACAGAGGTAAATGGGACCAAAATGCACATAAATAAGGGACAAGAGACACACATCCTCCTGAGCCCCGCGACTGCGTCGGCTCATGAGGATTTATGTCTCTTGCAGATGGTTAGCGTTCGCCTTAAGGGGTTGAATAAATTGTGTTGGAACTGTCCTTTCAAAGCGTGTTCCATTCTTGCGATTGTCTTGGCATTTAACACGCTTGGCAGTTACGGACACCGATTTGGTCTGGATTTCATCTGAAGAATGTTGATGCAGTTTTGAGACGAGATCAACCTGTAGGCGCCAAGCTGTTCTGGCACGACATTTGACTTTGAGCCGTCACATTTCAGTTGATCATCGTCAGTTTGCACTGTCTTGTCTTGATCAGCACACAATGGCAAAAGCAGATAAGATAACAACACAGAGCCGCAGACCTAAACACACACAGTAAGTTAGTAAGAGAGGAAAGACGTATATAGCGATATTGACCCCTACTTAAAAGTCAGATGAGAGCGCCAGACCTTGTGCAATAAAGACGGACACCGAGTTGAAGGACTGGGGAGGCGGAGACGAAATGTGGGTGTTTTTGAGTTTGAAATACATAATGTGGTCTCCAACGCAGTGAATCATTCGGATTTCGAAGCAAAATACAGACAATTTCACCTTATCGAAAATAATCTAAGACTGAAAGCAGTGACATCCTTCGACAAGATGTCCATCGACCATGATGGTTCAAGGGTGGTGTTAGAATAGCACTATCATGGTCGATTTGTTTCCGGAACTGTGACGTAGACATCAGAGAACCTCTCCAAACTTCGATAATTTAGTTCTCAGAGCTGAGTGAGCTAAAACAAAGATAAAAATGCGATGATCTACCACCCGCATCGACTGTCTACCGAGTACACCTCACCTGCCAAATTTATCGTCTTAGTCACGACAAATACCTCAAGTGGCCGTGTCCCCAGCTTCTCCTTCAAGCGGTTTGGCTGCCGGACATTCCAGTATCACGCCCCTGTTGTCTGGAACTCCCTTCCCTAATACATCCGGAATGCTGAAAACATTGACGTCTTTAAGACCCAACTGAAAACCTACTTCTTTCAGCTTGCGTACCATTAATCCACAGATTGTGTGAGTGTGTGTGTGTGTAATAATGGTCTGGTCTGCATACATATTTCTGTGGCTTATGATGCTTCACTTAGCACCATCATGGTGGCATTTATTACCTCGGTCTTCCTTTGGTTGACCGCGTCAGTAGGACCAGCTTGGTGGCTTTGATCTTTACATCCTTAGTTTAGTGACCATTTGGTGGCTCGGACGATCACAGGTCATCTATTTGTTGACCATGTAGCGCCATCGCGGTTGTGCTGGTCTTGGGTCCTCCTTCTCAGTGTTGACTTTGTAGCACCATCATGGTGGCTTTGATCTTAGGTCTTCCTTCTGTTGACTTTGTAGCACCATCATGGTGGCTTTGATCTTAGGTCTTCTTCTGTTGACTTTGTAGCACCATCATGGTGGCTTTGATCTTAGGTCTTCCTTCTGTTGACTTTGTAGCACCATCATGGTGGTTTGATCTTAGGTCTTCCTTCTGTTGACTTTGTAGCACCATCATGGTGGCTTTGATCTTAGGTCTTCCTTCTGTTGACTTTGTAGCACCATCATGGTGGCTTTGATCTTAGGTCTTCCTTCTGTTGACTTTGTAGCACCATCATGGTGGCTTTGGTCTTAGGTCCTCCTTTTGCTGACCGTGTAGCACCATCGTGGTGGCCTTGATCTTAGGTCTTCCCTTTGTTGACCGTGTAGCACCATCGTGGTGGCGCATCAGCATCATCAAAATGCGTTTGACTTGTGATTGTCAATGGTTTTGTTATGTGTGTTTTAGTTGTATGTGTGTGCGTAGATTAAACTTTTTTTCAAAGCTAGTGTGATTCTGCATATAGACATGTTTTTGTAACGCGCTTAGAGCCCACTGCTCCTGGGGATTCAGCGCGAAATAAATGCTCTTTATTATTATTATTATTATTATTATTATTATTATTATTATTATTATTATTATTATTATTATTATTATTATTATTATTAACATTATTATTAAGAAGGCAGTGAGAGACAGCCCAGATATATCACTTTAACAGTAAAGAACTGTTGTAGTTTCAGTTAGAATACTATTCCCATCATACAACAAGCAGGCTCGCCGAAAAGAAAGTATGTATGTCGTATGAAACACAACTAGAACGGATACAAGAACTATGTATTATTATTATTATTATTATTATTATTATTATTATTATTATTATTATTATTATTATTATTATTATCGTCCCCCCAGAAAAACAACAACCAAAAAACACGAAAAAGAAAGAAAAGAACTCCCCCCCCAAAAAAAAACAACAACCAACAACCCAAAACAAACAAAAACAAAACACCTGGACGTCCCTGGAAAGAAAAGTAAGAATGGGCGGTCGAAGAAAACTTAAGAACCGGTCGACGAAACACACAATAAGAAAGGAGTCGTCGGAAAAAAAAAGTTTTTAGGGCTTTGAAGGCCCGCTATCGCCTCAGCTGTTCAACGATACGCTTCTGTAATAAATGTTGCGAAACGCCACACACAGGTCTAGTTCTGGTTCATTTCGACACAGGACAATCCAGTTCAGCACACGTCGTCCATTCATATCAAGAAATCCAGACGAAAATAGGTGACTGCCAAGCGTGTAAAATGCAAAGAAGTACACAACGGAGAAAGAAACACGCTTAGAAAAATCAGTTACAACACATTTTATTATAAAATAAATTGTGCTGTAACTGTCTTTTCTAAGCGTGTTTCTTTTTCGGTTGGGTACTTCTCTTCATATCATACAAGAAACCTGACAATGACTCCACTCCGTTCTATAAATACAACGCTTTTAGTGCGAGAAACAGCCTCTAAAAATAGACTGACACGCTAACGGCAGCGCAGAATAAATAAGTGCGATTACGCGTGTGGTTTTGCTGCGTGTCCAAACTGCTGTTACAGTTAATTAGGTGTGTCGACAAGGCATGACAAACACAAATGTGATGAAATGTGTCTTCAGATTTAGGTGTAATGGTACTTTAACGACGAGCAGGTGGCTAAGGCTATTTCGCGCTGGAAAGTTAAGGTGGCGTGCGTGCACGCGCGTGTGTTTGTGTGTGTGTGCGTGTGTGTGTGTGTGTTTTTTGTGTGTGTGTGTTTGTGTGTGTGTGTGTGTGTGTGTGTGCTTGTGTGTGTGTATGTTTGTGTGTGTGTGTGTGTGTGTTTGTGTGTGTGTGTTTGTGTTTGTGTGTGTGTTTGTGTGTGTGTGTGTGTGTGTTTGTGTGTGAGCGCACTTTGTGTGTGTGTGTGTGTTTGTGTGTGTGTGTGTGTTTGTGTGTGCGCGCACTTTGTGTGTGTGTGTGTGTGTGTTTGTGTGTGTGTGTGTGTTTGTGTGTGCGCGCACTTTGTGTGTGTGTGCCGTGCACGCGCTTGTGTGTGTGCTTTGGAGATTCTGGGCATGTCCTGTGGACATGTAATCCACTTTCCATCCACAGACACACAGATGCTGACGTCTGACAATCGCTACCCAGCACTACCTACATTTCAATCCAAGTTGATCGACCATGCCTCACTAAGTCTGATCCATCTGCAAGAGGCATAGATTCTCATCAGCCCGTGCAAAGCAGGGGCTGATGAGAATCTACGACTCTTGCTTGCAACAATCCCGTTCATTTACATTTTCGCGTTGAGGACATTATCCGGTTTATCTCCCTAACCGGAGCCACTGTCGCCGTCAGAGAAATGCAAATGGCGGTCGTCAATCTGTCTCACGCGCAGGCGCGACCTTTTATCGGCCTTCCGGTTCTAAATTTAGCACGGCTGGCTTCCGAAAGCGATCATCATATCTCAGATCACCCCCGTCTTTACTCGTTCCAAAACCGACGTCTGATCGTATCTCAAGTCCTCCTGTCCAGGGCTTTAGTGGCACGAGTCATCTTCATTCCTGCGCAAGCAGCTGCTTGAATTCTGCGCAAGCCACTAAGCAAGGTGCTCCGCAATCACGGAGCACCTTGCTTAGTGGCTGGCACTGGATTGAAACTCGCTCGTGCAACTGAGGACAGACCTGTGGCCTTTTCGCGTTGGGTTAACGAAGGTTGCAGAAACACGATCTGCGTCGATGGAAGTGAAGGGCTTACTATACTTGGGGTTGAAAGCGGAGAAATGGTTCTCATCACAGTGCAGGCAAAGGGCAGCCACCACCAGCCTGTATATATTTGTTTCACGTCTGCCCGTCTCTGCACCCCTTCGCTGTTACAGTCTGGGAACATGGGGAGAGCTCTTCACACCAGCAGGGCTTAGATACGTTAGTCTGGCATCTCGATCAGGTACAAGCTGGAAATCGCGTTGCGTCTTTTGTCTGAGGAGACAATGATGTACAAAGTTCAAGGTTCCAGACGTTTTTATAGTCAGAAGAAAAATACGAAAAATTCAAGACTTGTTATTGTCAATATTGAAGACCTGTTACTGTACACAGTGAAAATCACACAAAATGGTTTAGATACGTCATGCAACAATCCATCAAACGGACACGCCCCCCCCGCCCCCCCCCCCCTCCCGAACGGATAAATCTTGCAAGAGCCACATATTCCCACGAGCCCCTGCGGCAGCAGAGGCTCATGGGAATATATGGCTCCTGCAGAGGTGACGGTCTGGTTGACAGACTATCAAACTACCCTGGTTCCTACCTCTCCGACAGACAGCAGTCCGTCACCATCGACGGCGTCTCCTCCAACCCAGTCAGGCTCTCCTGCGGCGTTCCACAGGGGTCCGTCCTGGGCCCGGTCCTTTTCACACTCTACATCTCCCCGCTGTCCAACATCATCCAGTCTCACCACATACACCACCACCTCTACGCTGACGACTCACAACTACTAGACAAAGACAAACTCGACAACACTCAGACACTACTGACTCGCACGGCTGACTGCTATGAAGACGAGAAAAACTGGATGACAGCAAACAAGCTCAAACTGAACGACGACAAAACGGAAGCTATGCTAGTAGGCACTCGCCAGAAACTTTCCCAGCTCCCTCCCTCTCTCCACCTTCAACTCGACAGCACCCCCATCTCCCTCTCTGACTCGGTCAAGAACCTTGGCGTTATCCTCGATTCCTCTCTTTCCATGACCAGCTTCGTCTCCGCCACGGCCCGGGCATGTTATTTCCACCTCCGCCGCATCAGTCAGATCAGAAAATACCTCACTACCGAATCTGCCACCAAACTCGCTGTCTCTCTCATCTTATCTCGCATCGACTACTGCAACTCTCTCCTTTCCGGCCTTCCTCACTCCACCACTCTCACTCTCCAGCGCGTTCAGAACAATGCTGCCCGCCTCGTCCTCAGAAAGAAAAAAATCCGACCACATCACTCCCCTGCTCAAGCTCCTTCACTGGCTCCAATACGTATCCAATACAAGATTCTGTCTCTCTGCTACAAATCCCTGAACAACTACGCTCCTGCCTATCTCTCCAACTTACTTCACCCCTACACTCCTCCCCGCTCCCTCCGCTCCGCCTCCGACCCTCTCCGCCTCCTCATCCCCCGCACCAAACTCAGCACTTTCGGCCCCCGCTCCTTCTCAGTATACGGTCCATCTACCTGGAACACTCTCCCACTCTCTCTCCGTCAGAAACACTCGCTCTCCTCCTTCCAGTCCGCCCTCAAAACTCACCTCTTTCAACAGTTCTAGCACTATATCACCACACTCCCCACCCCAAGCTGACTGTCGTAATGTATTTCACTATTTGTGGTACGTGAGTCATTGTCTAAGGCGTGCGCATGCGTGTGCGAGTTGTGAGTGCGCGCTTAGAGTTGTAATTATTATAAGATAAGCGCATTATAAATACCGTAATTATTAATTATTATTATGTTCCAGAGTCCGTGTTTGCACGTCACTGGCCAAGGCAACACGTCTGGACCAAAGAAGGAGAATTACCGGGTCGAGGCGAGTTTAACGCACCAGTTGTCGGGAATTGTTGATTAGCAATCTATAGAAGCACCATATTTGCAAAATTACTGTGATTAACCATTGCACTGACTCTCAGAGAAAAGCCAGTTTCTGTATTGAACTCAAGGCATGCACAGTTTGTCTTGTTTTGTCATAAAACAGTTAGACCAATGTTGCATCGCCTTTTTGACCCAGAAATAAATTTCGTCTCTGTAAGTTAACTACCTTTGTTGACACAGAAAAAGATGAGTCATCTACCTTTGTTGACACAGAAAAATGTCTTTTATTATAAAATAAATTGTGATGTAACTGTCTTTTCTAAGCGTGTTTCTTTTTCCGTTGGGTACTTCTCTTCATATCATACAAGGAACCTGACAATGACTCCACTCCGTTCTATAAATACAACGCTTTTCGTGCGAGAAACAGCTAAAAATAGACTGACACGCTAACAGCAGCGCAGAATAAATAAGTGCGATTACGCGTGTGGTTTTGCTGCGGGTCCAAACTGCTGTTACAGTTAATTAGGTGTGTCGACAAGGCATGACAAACACAAATGGTGATGAAATGTGTCTTCAGATTTATGTGTAATGGTACTTTAACGACGAGCAGGTGGCTAAGGCTATTTCGCGCTGGAAAGTTAAGGTGGCGTGCATTTGTGTGTGTGTGTTTGTGTGTGTGTGCGTGTGTTTGTGTGTGTGTGTGTATGTTTGTAATTTTGTTGACCCAGACAAGCCCCCCGCCCCCCCCCCCCCCCCCTCCTTTTCGACTCGCTAAAGTTATCTCGCCTTGTTTGTTGAAACCTGTGTACCTTGGCTACAAGCAAGAACCTTTCTCCGGAACCACGTGACACAGCTTGACAACGCAGGCATCCAAAGAGCAACATGTCACCGTAAAGTGCAAAACAAGCACAGGGGAAAAGGGGCAGCAAACGCCACCCATCTGCAAGCGGCACAGAATTTCATGCGCCCCCGCATTTGCTCATGACATTCTGTGCCGCTTGCGGACGTGTCTGACTATTGTGGTTGTTGAGATGGCGGAGGGTATTGGGGGGTTGGGTGTGAGATGGTAGAAGAAATATTTCTCACAGTGTGTCAAACTGCACTTTAGCTGGAGATGCTCGTGTGCGCGCGCGCACGCGCACATGAATATGCGCGCGCACATACGCATACCTACACACACAAGCCAGTACGACCGTGACGCATGCACACACACACGAGCGCGCGCACACACAGGATAGACGAACAAGCAGTCAGGTGCACACATAGACACACTGAGACAGACAGGCAGAGAGAGAGAGAGAGAGAGAGAGAGAGAGAGAGAGGAGAGAGAGAGAGAGAGAGAGAGAGAGAGAGAGAGAGAGAGAGAGAGAGAGAGAGAGACAGAGAGAGAGACAGAGACAGAGACAGAGAGACAGAGACAGAGAGAAACAGAGAGAGAGAGAGAGAGAGAGAGAGAGAGAGAGAGAGAGAGAGAGAGAGAGAGAGACAGACAGACAGACAGACAGAGACAGAGACATGCAAACACACATAAATGCACACACACACACACACACACACACACACACACACACACACACACACACGCACACACACACAAACACACATACACACAGAGAAACAGACAGGCAGGCAGGCAGACAGACATACAAACACGCACACAAACACATATAAATACACAGACACGCACACACACACGCACAAGCACGCACACACACACACTGAGACAGACAGGCAGAGAGACAGACTGAGACATACAAACACACACAAACACACATACATACATAGGCATGCACAAACACACGCGCACGTATGCGCGCGCACACACACACACACACACACCATTTCACACACACACGCACGCAAGCAAGCACGCACGCACGCACACACACACTAATGTTTCGTGTAGGCAGACTGACTGATGGATTGTTTGTGGTTAACACTTTCCAGTCGCGACAGACCGCAGCGGAGACGGCAAGTGGACAGCACCAAACACCTCAATCATGCAAAGGTCAAAGGCGACAACAATGGACTCCCTCCCACACAATGCGATCACAGCTCTCGGAGCGAGACTCCTTCAGTGAAAAGAGAGAAGTGGATAAAGAAGAGTTGGATAAACTAAGGATTTTCTAAAGAAGTACCCAGCGGAGAAAGAAACACGCTTAGAAAAGACAGTCAGAACACATTTATTAATATTTCGGGTAAATACCCTTTTTCAAAATACAATACAATAATACTTTATTAATCCCTCACGGGGAAATTCACTGTGCCCATAACGTGACAACACATGGCATCATCATCCACTCATAAAAATAAATAAAAATAGAGAAACAAACAAATAGAGAGATGAGTCGCTACCTATCTTCATTTATCGCAGAAGGAATGTCTTTTTTGTTGCGAGGATTGGCTGTAGCAGGTTAACCCCTCCATTGGCTGTAGCAGGTTAACCCCTCCATTGGCTGTAGCAGGTTAACCCCTCCATTGGCTGTGGCAGGTTAACCCCTCCATTGTCTGTAGCAGGTTAACCCCTCCATTGGCTGTAGCAGGTTAACCCCTCCATTGGCTGTGGCAGGTTAACCCCTCCATTGGCTGTAGCAGGTTAACCCCTCCATTGGCTGTGGCAGGTTAACCCCTCCATTGGCTGTGGCAGGTTAACCCCTCCATTGGCTGTAGCAGGTTAACCCCTCCATTGGCTGTAGCAGGTTAACCCCTCCATTGGCTGTGACCGCAGACTGTGTCTATGAGAACTTTCTTACTTTTACGCCGAAGAGCCCTAACTTGCGTGGTTTATTTTTTATATCCTATCTTTTTATTTTTTTTGTGTGCTTTAAGCACGTGACGTGTTGCACTCCGCCGCAGTAAGGTATCTACAGAGAAAACTTTACCCGGTTGCACGACATTGGTCTAAGACGCGATTCAGGAAGTGCAAAGGACATTAACTGCGATGTAGTGAATCCCGGCAGTGTAATAAGGCACAGCGCCAGGTCCGTCAATACTCAGTCTAGCCCTGTTGGTCATCCGGTGACGCTCACATTCAACATGTCACCACAAGGCGATCTAGTACATCTCTTGGGCTGGGCCATCTTCTGCAGGACAGCCTACATCTGCAAGAGACATAGATCCTCATGAGCCCCGCAATTGCGGGGGCTGATGAGGATGTATGTCTCTAGCTGGACATATTCAAACCTGTGCCGCTGAGGTGGAGAATGTCGAAGGTCGTTTAGAGTTGAGATTATGTGCAAGAGGCATAGATCCTCATGAGCCCCCGCATTGCTGGGTCTCATAAGAATCTATGCTGGACCATTTTACGGATGTGCCGCTGATGCGGTGAATGTCTTAGGTCGTTAAGAGTCGCTGAGATCTTCAGATTTCGAGTCTGACTCTACCGACTTAAACTTTTAAGGACCTCGCGGTCATTCGTCTGAGCGTAAACACAGATGTCAGTGGACTAATCCTAAATCACCATGAGCTTCAGGAGTTCATGAAGATCTGTTCTCCCTGCAACGTCACGGACAAAACAGTCCGTTATTGTACCCTGATCTCGACCGTCTAGAAAACACAGGTATACATTAGGACATCAGGCAAGAGTTGTTCGGTACCAGTTTGGTGGTAAAGTCTCATACGGACATTAGGAATTAACGCTTTCGCACCTGGGACAAAGCAAACGTCACGAAGGTGCAAGAGGTATAGATACCCCTGAGTCCCCGCAGTCGAGGGGGTTCATGGCAGTCGAGGGGGTTCATGGCAGTCGAGGGGGTTCATGGCAGTCGACATCTCTTGCTGAAACCTGCTGCATCTACGTTCCTTGGCGGCTGTGGCTCCTTGACATCTCCGTCCACTGGCTCTGATGGCTTTACTCATCTTGCCCGCGACACACCACAGCAAGATAAGGCTCGACCATGATAGTTGAAGGGTGGTGGCAGAATAGCTTGGCGCCTATAGGCGCCAAGCTATTCTGCCACCACCCTTCAACTATCATGGTCGATCTGTTTCCTGAATGATAATGCAGTCCTCGGAGGATAACTCCAACATGTGGGGATTTCGTAGCTCGGGCACAATGAGGTAATACTGCGGACTGATCTTAATTCTGTATTCCCCAAGAAAAAGGGGCGGTCCACGCAATTCATGGCAATACAATGTGGCAGACCTTCCCGTTGCATGTGTGGTGGTCTGTCATTTTGGACATTGCGTCTGTAGGTCATAAAGCCCAAACACCACAGCCCGAGGACCAGCTGCATGAGTGAGCTTAGTCCTGCGCCAGCCACTAAGCAAGGTGCTCTGCTATCGCCGCGTCGCGGAGCGCCTCGCTTAGTGGCTGCGCAGGACTAAGCTCACTCATGCAACCAATCCCAGCACAATATTTCAGTTGCACACTCGGTCAACAACAGCAATCCAGAGGCCGTCAAGAGCACAGATCCACATGAACGGCAGACGACACACAGGATCAACGTTCAGCCGAGTTCCTTATTCGTCAAAGCTGATCCAATTCCACGCATGCGATGGCATCGAGTCAGAACACAGATCGAGGGTTGCCGAGTCCACTCAAAAGTCATCCGGAAGTGACGTAAGAGTATGCACCAAGGGGAGATCACTCTGGAATTATTACCCTCAGGATCGATCGAGAGTTACCGAGCCCGCGGTTACGTTTCACAAAGTAAGCACTCGTCTTTCGCACGCGTCCTATCCGATCTTGAAGAGGAATACACTGTCATGAGCTTGCTTTTCCCACAATATTTAGCTTCTTGAAGAGGAATACACTGTCATGAGCTTGTTTTTCCCGCAGTATGTAATAGGGTGTCTATGAGCATTTGCGCCGCGTGCTATAATGAGTTAGCCCTATTAGCGTCGCTGTGCCTCAGACAGACGTGGTGATCGGAGTATGGTTTTGTGTGAGTATTGTCCTGCCGTACAAGTGCACTAAAAGTCCTCTTAAGTTTCTTGACTTTTCCTTATTGATTGACGTCACACCGACGCACAGATGCTCAAGGCGAGAAGCAGGCGAGAACGTAACACATTATACACGTGCTGCATTCGGACACGACTGGAATGATTTAGCCACTCTTGCTGGCTACACTGATCAGAGACTGACATACCAAAAAATATGTATATTATGTGTCTGGGCACCGATTTACTTGTGTACTGGTCTGTGATTTTGGACATTACGGCCCTTGTAAAGGTCCAAAATCATAGACCAGCAAACATGTGTTCCTCAAGTGGGGGAGATACGGAGCAGTTTAGCATCCGCTCTTCAATAAAGTACCGTCATGAACGAAAAGGCGACATTGTTGACGTCCCTGTTCTTGTCACATCCACCTAGTAGCACAATTTAACCCACTAAGCCCTGAATGACTACGACAGGATGTGGATCGACCATGATATTTCAAGGTTTGTGCCAGAATAGCTTGTCGCCTTTAGGCGCTAAGCTATTTTGACACCAACCTTGAGATATCATGGTCGATCGGTCTCCAGAACTGTGATATAGACCGTAGGGATGTCTATATAGACCGTAGGGATGTCTATATAGACCGTAGGGATGTCTATATAGACCGTAGGGATGTCTACACAGATTTGATAATTTCGTCGTCAGGACGTAAGGATTTGCAGTACAGCACCGATCTCATCCTGCAAGGGCAAAGATTCTCATGATCCCCTGCAGGGTCTCATGTGAATCTATGCTTCTTGCAGGCAGAGTAAAGCAGGTCAGCACAATTAGAAAACAACGAAACCCGCATTGGCTGATGAGACTCGCTGGTGTTCGCAAGTAATAGTACTAATAATGAGTATCTAACCTCAGATTAGAGCTCTAAGCGCTTAACAAAAAACTAATTGTACAAATATAACTAATTACAAAAACGCAATTTACAAAAAGTACTAAAACAAAATACAACGCACCTGTACCTCTATAAACAAGCTATAAAGTCACCATTCTAAAATGCTACGTTTATGGACTCATACGCATTCACGCACGCGCGCGCGCGCACACACACACTACTTCTAATAGAGATAGAGACAGAGATAACTTCAAAATGACAGGTGTGTGACAAAGTCATTCGTAGCAGACACCAAAAAAGATGGGTCTTTAGGGCTCGCCTGAAAGCCTCTCTCGAATCCACGTATCTCAGTTCGCGTGGGAGGTCATTCCAAACAACTGAGACTCTCTGGCTTTCGCAAGACGGAATAAGCCAAGGAGTCAACACTGCATGGCAGTAAACGCAAGGACTCGTGAACATCCACGCCTGTCGGAAGGCGGAAAGAAGCCAAGGAGTCAACACTGCATGGCAGTCAACGCAAGGACTCGTGAACATCCACGCCTGTCGGAAGGCGGGAAGAAGCCAAGGAGTCAACACTGCATGGCAGTAAACGCAAGGACTCGTGAACATCCACGCCTGTCGGAAGGCGGGAAGAAGCCAAGGAGTCAACACTGCATGGCAGTCAACGCAAGGACTCGTGAACATCCACGCCTGTCGGAAGGCGGGAAGAAGCCAAGGAGTCAACACTGCATGGCAGTCAACGCAAGGACTCGTGAACATCAACGCCTGTCGGAAGGCGGGAAGAAGCCCACTGAAAACTGCCAATGGCCGGACCAAACGCGAGTGAAAGTCTCAGAGAGACCGTGTATGTGGAATCGAATGACTGGTGCCCTGGTCTCTGAGGGCAACTTTTCATTGTTGACTTAACCGCCTGTCACCCGCACAACTAGTAGGGTGGGACGGCGAGGGGTAGGATCGGAGGTGGAGCCGAGGGAGGTGGGGGAGGGAGGCAGTTGACAGAACAGCGCGTTACGGCCCGATACGTACTACAAGAGATTTCAAACCAAGAGTTTTGTGGGTTGCCGTTTACACGCTTAGAAGGCACCTGTTTGGTCTGTCATCTGCAAGAGACATAGATCCTCATGAGCACCCCGCAATTGCGGGGGCTCATGAGGATCTATGCCTCTTAGTGCTGACACCGTTGTGTATCCATGTTCTTTCGACGACTTGGCTCATGAGGACCTATACCTGTTGCTGCGACCACTCTCGAATGCTGGAGTCCGGAACTTTTCACAGCTTCTCACGCGCCACTAAATCTGCTGTACACACAGCGGCAAGAAAAATGCCAATGCTTTCTATTTACACATTTGTTTCATTTACGTTTATGATGAAAAACAAAATCCATTTTGGGAGTACGTTGGGAGTTCTCTTCTTTAGCCAATGTTGCCAGTTACTCATGTCATAAACCCATTCAGCCCTGACGCCCTACAGCAGGAGATCGGTCGACCATGAGAATTGAAGGGTAGTGCCAGATTAGCTTGGCGCCTGTCGGCGCCAAGCTAATCTGGCACTGCCCTTGAATTATCATGGTCGAGCCATCTCCTGCAACTGATGACGCCTACAAAATTTTGGAATTACGGCCGTCGGACTGAATGAGTTAATGCATGCTATGGGTCCATCCCAATGAACGTCACACCCTAAAGACCGCGTCGCCTTTTTTTTTTTTTCGGGGGGAGGGGGGGGGGGGGGGAGGGGCGGGGCCTGCACACAGATCTCACTGAGGGTCGACCATTGACAGACCAACAAGCTCAGTGCGTGTAGAGTGCCTGTGTTGATCCAAAACTATAACATAACATCACCCTTGTACTACCATGGTCGATCCACCTCCTTGTAGCGTGTCGGGGCTAAATGGGTTAAAGAGGGGAGGGGAGTCGTGACAGGCAGCAGTTCTCAATAAACGGGGGGGGGGGGGGGGGGGTTGAGTCGTGACAGGCAGCAGTTCTCAATAAACGGGCAAGGGGGGGGGGGGGAAGTCGTGACAGGCAGCAGTTCTCAATAAACGGGGAAGGGGGGGGGGGAGGGAGTCATGACAGGCAGCAGTTCTCAATAAACGGGGGGGGGGGGGGGGGGGGAGTCGTGACAGGCAGCAGTTCTCAATAAACGGTGGGGGCGGGGGGGGGGGGGGAGTCGTGACAGGCAGCAGTTCTCAATAAACGGCGGGGTGGGGGTGGGGGGTAGTCGTGACAGGCAGCAGTTCTCAATAAACGGGGGGGGGGGGGGGGGAGTCGTGACAGGCAGGATTTCTCAATAAACAGGGGGGGGGGGGAGGGGAGTCGTGACAAGCAGCAGTTCTCAATAAACGGGGGGGGGGGGGGGGGGGAAGGGGAGTCGTGACAGGCAGCAGTTCTTAATAAACGGGGGGGGGGGGGGGAGGGGGAGTCGTGACAGGCAGCAGTTCTCAATAAACGGGGGGGGGGGGGGGGGGAGGGAGAGTCGTGACAGGCAGCAGTTTTCAATAAAGGTGGGGCGGGGGGGGGGGGGGGGGGAGTCGTGACAGGCAGCAATTCTCAATAAACGGGGTGGGGGGGGGGGGGGAGTCGTGACAGGCAGCAGTTCTCAATAAACGGGGGGGGGGGGGGGGGGGGTCGTGACAAGCAGCAGTTCTCAATAAACAGGGGGGGGGGTGGGTGGGGTGGAGAGGGGGAGAGTCGTGACAGGCAGCAGTTCTCAGTAAACGGGGGAGGGGGGGGGGGGAGACGTGACAGGCAGCAGTTCTCAATAAACGGGGAGAGGGGTGGGGGAGTCGTGACAGGCAGCAGTTCTCAATAAACGGGAGTGGGGGGGGGGTGGGTGAGTCGTGACAGGCAGCAGTTCTCAATAAACGTGGGGGGGGGGGGGGGGAGTCGTGACAGGCAGCAGTTCTCAATAAACAGGGGGGGGGGGGTCGTGACAGGCAGCAGTTTTCAATAAACGGGGGGGGGGGGGGGGGGCGGGAGTCGTGACAGGCAGCAGTTCTCAATAAACGGGGAGGGGGGGAGGGGGAGGGGGGAGGGGGAGGGGGAGAGGGGGGAATCGTAAAGCTCTTATTTTAAATTGGTCCTGAAGGACCGCCCTCCGGCGATTCTTCGCGTGATGGGGCGCCATGCTGTTTACGTCATTTCCGGATCCAAGAGACCCGAGTAATTGCTTGCCTCTTTGTTTTCAGTTCAGTGGGTTAGTTGGGAAGCTCTCTCAATCTGTCTCTCTGTCTGGCCATTAACAACTGTGTGCTGGTCTGTGATTTGGCCCTTATGGCTCTGAAGCGACGTAAGGCCCAAAATCACAGACCAGCACACATTTTTGTTTTGTTGTTGATATTTTAGTACAGTTAGGTGGACAGCAGTATTTGTGTCTTGTTCGCTGAAGATACGACAGAACAAATTGGCGTTCTCTTAGCCCGTGGATTGTGGAGTGTAATTGTAACTAACTAGATATGTCCTCGCGAAGTCCCTTGCGTGAAAGGAGCATAGATCTTCATGTCCTCAGCAGTTTTTTCAGCTCATGAGTATATATATATATATATATATATATATATAGATATATATATATATATATATATATATATATACATATATATATACTATGTATATATATATATATATATATATACTCATGAGCTGAAAAACTGCTGAGGACATGAAGATCTATGCTCCTTTCACGTAGGGACTTCGCGAGGACTTCGGGTCAAGTTTTCTTTCGAAAGCTCCGTCCACAAACGTGCTTACAGATAAGCGATCAGCCAACATTGAAGATGCCGATCATGAAAAGGGTTGAAGCCAGAAATTGATCATGACCTAAAAAGATTGTGAATCAAACGTGACCCGTTTCATGTCAGGGAACATCAAAGGCTGTTATTATTCAGTCAGGCAGCATGACAGGACCTGGCCTACGTTAGACAAGAGCCATTTGTTTTATGAGCGACAGAACTGGCCGTCATTTAACTTATCGTAGCCCAAGACCGAAATCCCCACATGTTGCCGTTGTCCTCTGAAGACTGCATTGCACTGCAGGACACAGATCGACCATAATAGTTCAAGGCTGATGCCAGAATAGCTTGGCGCCCATAGGCGCCAAGCTATTCTGGCGTCACCCTTGAACTATCATGGTCGATCCTTATCTTGCGGTGGTGTGTCTGGGGTAGAAGGAGTTAACCGAGTCTATCATGTTGTATTGATTACTTGCAACAAAAGCAACAGCAGTTGCGGGGGCTGATGAGGATCCATGCCTCTCGCCGAAACTTCCTTATGTCCGTGTGCCTTTGACGGTTGGAAATGTTTGACCAGTTTACAGTGATGATGAAGATCATAAGATCATGAAGATGATGACGATGATGATCATGACAACGATAAGGCTGACGGCGACACGGAATCCTGCTAAGGCTCGGCTCATCTCTCTACGTTAACAATTCTAATTCAGAGAGAGAGAGAGAGAGAGAGAGAGAGAGAGAGAGAGAGAGAGAGAGAGAGAGAGAGAGAGAGAGAGAGAGAGAGAGAGAGAGAGAGAGAGAGAGAGAGAGTGAGAGAGAGAGAGAGAGAGAGAGAGAGAGAGAGAGAGAGAGAGAGAGAGAGAATGTGGACGTGTGCATTTAAGAGTGAGCGAGAGAAAGGAAGAGAGAGCTTGTGTGTGTGTGTGTGTGTGTGTGTGTGTGTTTGTGTGTGTGTGTGTGTGTGTGCGTGTGCGTGCGTGCGTGTGTGGTATGTGTGTGTGTGTGAGGGATGGAGGGAGGGAGGGAGAGAGAGAGAGAGAGAGAGAGAGAGAGAGAGAGAGAGAGAGAGAGAGAGAGAGAGAGAGAGAGAGAGAGAGAGAGAGAGAGAGAGAGAGAGAGAGAGAGAGAGAGAGAGAGAGAGAGAGAGAGATGATCATCACCGCATGCGACACTGCCATAAAATACTAGGGTAACGCAGCCAACACTAATGTATCTGCAGCCTACAGCCTTTCTCTGTCCGGTCATTATTGTCGCGCTACACTCTCAGCCGTAACCATTCATTGACTAAACAGCAGCATCCAACCATTATTATTACCCACCCCACTCCACTGTCATTTTTTTTAACGTTTTCTTTCCTTTAATCACTATTTTTACTCGCTCAAAACACAATCCGCTAAGGCGAAACTCACAGCTCCTCACGAGCAAACGTGTGCTGGTCTGTCATTTTAATCTGTAAGCCGTAAGGTTTAAAATCACAGCCCAACACACATACCTTTTAATTCAAAAACTAACTTGGCGCCGAGTCCGAGACATTAATAATAAAATAATAATAATTACGGTATTTATAATGCGCTTATCTTATAATAATTACAACTCTAAGCGCGCACTCACAACTCACGCACGCATGCGCACGCTTAGACAACGACTCACGTACCACAAATAGTGAAATACATTAGGACAGTCGACTTGGGGTGGAGAGTGTGGTGATATAGTGCTAAAACTGTTGAAAGAGGCGAGTTTTGAGGGCGGACTGGAAGGAGGAGAGTGAGTGTTTCTGACGGAGAGAGAGTGGGAGAGTGTTCCAGGTGGATGGACCGTATACAGAGAAAGAGCGGGGGCCGAAAGTGCTGAGTTTGGTGCGGGGGATGTGGAGGCGAAACCTGGACATTTGGACGCGCCATTATTGTTGTATGGCTTCTCATCAAACATGCAGTCATTCAAATTAAATGCGAGTCAAATAACCCACAGGCGATGGTTGAGAAAACAATGATTTGAAAATCATTTATAGACAGTACAACCTGTCTTCATCAACCCTCCTTTTTATGCAAGCAAAGACGTGCTCGCTTAAACCTTTTAGCCCCGGATCCCTACAGCAGGAGATGGATTGACCATGATAATTCAAGGGTAGCGCCAGATTAGCTTGGCGCCTTCAGGTGCCAAGCTAATCTGGCACTGCCCTTGAATTATCATGGTCAAGCCATCTCCTGCAACTAGCACATAGTCGTTAGGCAACACCTCCAAAATTTGAGAAATGGGACCTTATGGCTGAAAGCATTACGAGAGATGTTGAAGTGCAAATCTGTCACATGATAGAATGTAATAACAGGCCATTTTTCATAATTTCTTTTTTTGCCATTTGCTTCCTCATAAAAAAAATTCAGCTGTGTGAGGTAAAGTGAATTTTAAACTAATCGTGTGTCAACCTCCTCCTGTGAAAGTAACCAATGTTATCAGAGTACGTCGTGCCATCCTTCATCCCACTGCAAAAGACATTCATCTAATCCGGTTCAGTCCAACCCTATCCAATCCAATATCCATATATATTGCGCACATTAGGAACGCCATGAAAAGGCTCCATGCTGCTTGCGAAGAGAGGAAAAAAGAAAGAAGAAAACATGAGAGGAAATATAACATAGAGGCAAAAGGGAAAGAGGCTGATGGCACATTCATGAAACTAACCTTGATTCCATAAAAGAAAATCCACGGAGACGTGCAATAGTCTGGAAGCCAAAAAAGACCTGAATACTGATGACATTATTAGCATCAAGTCTAAAGATCCTGTCCTCGTATGTGGGTCAAGGACGAAACGTAGTTGCTGGTTGATATGCATAATAAATATCACTTTGCCATGCAGATTAACAGGAAATAAAAAATTAAAATGCGTTTAAACCAAGGACGAAAGCGCATCGATTAAAGGTGCATTAAATTTGTAGCAGGTGCAGAAAACTCTGCACAACGCAAAGGTGACAGTGAATCTAGGCTGATCACGATCATGGCCGCTTCAGTCACAGTGAATGAGACACGATCTAGGCCGATTCAGTCACAGTGAATGAGACATGATCTAGGCCGATTCAGTCACAGTGAATGAGACACGATCTAGGCCGATTTAGTCACAGTAAATGAGACACGATCTAGGCCGATTCAGTCACAGTTATTGAGACACGATCTATCCCGATTCAGTCACAGTGAATGAGACACGATCATTGCCGATTTAGTCACAGTGAATGAGACACGACCATTGCCGATTTAGTCACAGTGAATGAGACACGATCATTGCCGATTTAGTCACAGTGAATGAGACACGACCATTGCCGATTCAGTCACAGTGAATGAGACACGATCTAGGCCGATTTAGTCACATTGAATGAGACACGATCTAGGCCGATTCAGTCACAGTTATTGAGACACGATCTATCCCGATTCAGTCACAGTGAATGAGACACGATCATTGCCGATTTAGTCACAGTGAATGAGACACGACCATTGCCGATTTAGTCTCGTCACATTTCTCGCAAAAACAACACTTGATCCCATCACTGCCAGGAAAACGCGAAGACGATCCAGATACAAGAGACAATTGCGGGGGCTCATGAGGATCTTTGTCTCGTGCTGACACCACTGTGTATCCATGATCATTGGACGCGCTCTGTAGACCGATTCTGTCTCGTCAAAATTCTCACATAAACACCTTGACATGCGAACACCATCCAACTGCAAGAGACACAGATCTTTATGAGCCCCCGCAATTGCGGGGGCTCATAAAGATCTGTGTCTCTTGCCGACACCACTGTGTATCCATGATCATTGGACGCGCTCTGTAGACCGATTCTGTCTCGTCAAAATTCTCACATACAGCTTTGCTAAACACCTTGACTGCCGGGACAATGCGAACACCATCTAACTGCAAGAGACACAGATCTTTATGAGCCCCCGCAATCGCGGGGGCTCATAAGGATCTGTGTCTCTTGCCGACACCACTGTGTATCTATGCTCCTCGGACGGCGGGGGTATTTTGGTGGTGACTTGTCAGAAACACAATTTACGACCAGCGACAGTACACGGGTTGATTTCTCCATATTCAAGCGGACAAGTCCTTAGGTGTCGCCAGCATGCGGCAGCATACATTGAAAGATATCAGTAACTCAGTCCAGATTTGGCTATAAACCATTTAGCTGTTCGTAGCAACTTTTGGTCGAGGTGATTCCTACAAAATATCACTTCCGTTCCAAACTTCTTCTTTCAGCAATTGCACAATAAAATGAGTTAAAATAACTTGTAAATGTAAGTCTTGGGCCAAAATAATGTAAAGCTGTCGCTTAGGACAATGTCAATTTTGAGCAAGAGTCAAAAGTTAATAGGTGTCGACTATTGCACTCAGCTTCAAGTGCACATCAAAATAATGCTCCGTGCACAGCAATGGTAGGGATTGCCACGAGCTCCTGCCGTACTATTTCTTAATATTTTCAACCATTCCTTTCCATCTTTAAACGGTTATGAGTGTGCACCAGCATAAGTAAACTTTCGATATAACAAATCCCATGGGGACTCAATTTTTATTGTCTTTAAATAAAATCCGACATTTAGTTATAAGCGAATTTATTTGCATAGCCCTGGGAAAAACTGCGTTCTGGACCTCTGAAAAAGTGTTGTTTTATCCGGTCCGAGTGTATCTGGGGTAAGAATATTTCTCAAGTCCGTCGTACGCTTGGCGGCACGTCTAAATTCAGGCAAGGTACAGCTTGGAAAAGAACCCTGCAATCGGGCGCTGGTTTCTCAGCCAGCTCTCTCCAAGAGGCACAGATTCTCATGGGTCCCTGCAAGAGCAGGGACTCATGCGAATCTATGCCTCTTGTTACCAGACACAGGCACCCATTGTACATCGTAGATCAGACGTATTGACTCAGCCAGGTTTAGCACGAATGGTCGTATGCAGGCTGGACACAGGGGCTAGGAAATCAAAGAGTTACATGTCTCTGAAAGGTTCCAAACGTCAATAGAATATCGTGCCTACTGACGTTTCAAAGCCCTTGCATGTCAGAAGATTTAATTGAGCCTCCTAATCCTGTGGTGTGGATTGAAATTTACCAAAGTGACTGAATGAGTGCAACGCACTTTATACGTGCGAGATACATGTATTGTGTCATTATTGATTGCAGGAACTTGAGGCAGGCGTAATGAGTGTGCAAATATTGTCTATTCTTGGGTAAGCAGCTTACATCTGGTCTATTCCTGGACCAGCGACATGACCGTCTTCACTGCCATTGGACGCAGCCTGTGTTTTTGACGTCATTGTTAATTCAACGTCACACATCCCCAGCCGACGAAGAAACATGGTTACAAAGTGGTTTCAGCAATAGGCATAGATCCTCATGAGCCCCCGCAACTGCCGGGGCTCATGAGGATCTATACCTCTTGCATGTGAGTGTTGTTTAAGTTTTCTATTAACAGTGAAAGGTTTAAGGCACGAGGTTTCTGTACATGAAGACAGTATCTCGTTCCCAGAGTGCCTAATGCTAAAAACCGTCCTTCTTTGTACCAGTAAGAATACAATAATCTAGTGTTGGGCGGGAGTAGATGGTACGGCCCTGAACCTTCCAAATGAAGCTCTTCAAGTATTCAGTTACAGTGGACATCCAAGAAAACCATGATCTGCACGCAACTTTATTCGCTTCAGGCGGACACACAAACTGCACATGTCTGGACATCAAATCGCGTTTCTATAACTTGTAAACCTATTGTGCCATAACAACAGCTGTAGCCACTCCATAAACCCAAAAATGGCCGTGAAATGTCTATGAAAAGTTATAGCTATTAACTCATTCGAGACGTGCCGCCTCCGGATAAGCCGCGTACTCGGAGGCGTCGCGTCGCGAATGAGTTAAGTTGTTCAAGTTGATGACAAAGAATATTATGATCTGAAGAGATCTTTGGAAAGATTAGTTAGAGCACCGATTATTGAAAGTTACTTGCACTAAGTAAACACAAATTTCGTAACCCCCCCCCCCCTCCCCTTTTCATAAAACGTAAATACCGTTCCTTGACCTGTGACCTTTCCACGTTTATCAAAGAACGATGTTCCCGTTCTGCCATCATCGCTTGTCTTTATACAATCCCACGCTTACAGAGACATCCTGCGACACCCCACTCCCCAACTTACCCCGAGTCTCCGGCACAGAGCTCATGTACGCGAGCAAAAGGCATAGATTCTCATGAGCCCCTGCAGTTGCAGGGGCTCGTGAGAATCTGTGTCTCTTGCAGATGAATGTTATCGGATGAAAATGTCCTGAAATACCCCCAGGTAGCGAGGAAGAGCCAATATTTGGACAATGCCAGAAATCTGCCACCAGCATCTAGTTCAGTGTCGGGTGACTACCAGGCACACTCCTCCGTGTCGAGTACACAGACGTAAATTGCACCGCGTACTTCAAAATCAGATCACTATCCTCGGCTGAGTCAAATATTTCTATATTGGAAATGTTGTAGGTAAGTCAGCTGTATTAAAAAGAAACACCCCCCAAAAAAAAAAAAAAAACACAAAAAACAACCACCAAGTATATTGACAGTCGCCAGAAGTTGAGGGGTGGGGGGTGGGGGTCATCTTTGGCAGATAGGGTCCCATCCTGCTGTGTGGTGGTTTGATGATGGCCCAAGTGGACAGCCCAGCAAGAGCCAAGCAGTTTGGCAGATTAAGGTTCTCTTGACTATAGGTGTACTGGTAACAGTAGCCAAGTGTGGAACCCGGCCTGACGTTGACCGCCAGTAACCTTTTGACAAACAGCCTCGGGCTTTATTTCCAGGAATTTGGCCAACTTCCATCACTAATCTGCTTCAAGAGTCATCTGCAGAGGCTCATGAGGATCTACGACTCTTGCAGGCAGGTGTCGGTCGGATCCATTTACTTACATATTGCCTCTCCTATGTACGCAAGTTGTAAGTTGTTGTTTTCTGCTGCATTTGGTCAATCCAGCTTTGCTGAGCAGCGACGAGAACCAAATCTCTCTCCTCAACCCAAACCAACGATCTGCTAGCACAGATCAACATGTATTGTGGAGTCCATGACGACATGTTGCACTGGCTGGACACATATACAGCTGTGCTCTACATACTTGAGGAGGTGAGAGTTTGTTGGAACTGCAGGAGCCGCTTCCTTCCTCATCCATCATCGCGTGTAGTAGCGGGGATCGTTACACGGTAAACACAACCTTCATCCTCGCCACATTAGAAATCGTATGTCGAACTCCCCTCAATCCCCCATCCCCCTCTACCCGAGAAACGTGGATTAAGGCATAACTTCAAAGTAACGGGCACAGATCCTCACGAGTCCCTACAACCTGCCGGCGAGCATTTAGATCTGTTTCTTGCAGACGTGAAGCCATCTCAAGCAGAAGTTGTTTCTGCGATGGAACCCCAGGGTACAGTATCCATGAAGGAAACACAGGACAAACAAGTGGTATAGATTCTCATGAGCCCCCGCAGATGCGGGGGCTCATGAGGATCGATGCCTCTTGCAACTGGCACCAGACAGCTAGGGATTTCCATTGTAAATCAGGACCTCTGTCCTGCTGCATTGATCTCTCTAAATCACCGGCACGGTTATGACACAGTGTGACGCGGGAAGATAAGCAGGAAGAAAGCAGCACCACCGTGCGGGGTCAAGCCGGGTGATAACCAGTCATATACCACGGGAGATATAAAGTGATATACTATGCTGCTTCTTCAAATTATTAAACTCTGTTCATGTTTTCTCGGACCTCGGCGTCCTGCGTGTCAGCCACGTACACTGAATGCATTTTCAATTGTCCTTTTATCATATGTACACTTGTATGAGCCGTTCTGTGATTTTGGACTTACTGCGCTAGGCCAAAAGTTACAAAATTACAGATCATCACACAAATATACTAATGGTCAACACTTAAGGGCCACTTTTTTCTTTTAATCGCAGACGCACCCACAACACCACACAAATAATGTAACAATACTTGGAGTCAGTACTTTGCTAATTTCATTTACGTTTTGAATAAATCAAGCATTTGTAACAACAGCAGTACGTTAGAATGTTCACCCACCTTTCATTTGAAAAGTCACACAAGACGTGTCCAGTCAGTAGCGAGTGTACCCACCGTTTGCAGCCAAGCATTCAATGCAGCGTTGACGCAAGGCGTTCACCAGGGTTCGGAGAACATGTTGTTGGATCGCTTCCCACTATTGATGCAGGAACTGAGTCAGCTGGGGGACGCCTTGAGGTGGGGGGGGGGGGGAAGGGGGGGGGGGGTGGTTGCTGACTACTCGTTTCCCCAGCACGTCCCAGAGGTGCTCGATGGGAGCCAGATCAGGTGAACAAGCTGGCCACTCCATCCTCATGATGCCCCGTTGCTCAAGGTACTCATCCATCACACGGGCGCGATGAGGTCGAGCGTTGTCGTCCTGCAGAACAGCATTGTCGCCTATGGCTTGGAGAGCTGGCTGGATGAGGGGCTGCACAAACTCGTCCCGATAGCGCAGTCCAGTCGGGGTGGCTCAGATGACGTGGAGGGGGATCCTGCCTTCCCTGCTGAAGCCTGTCCAGACCATGACTGAGCCTCCTCCGTAGCGATCCACCTCTTGGACGCATCCATCCATGAATCGCTCGCCCTGGCATCTCCAGACCCTCACCCTGCCTTCGTTGAAGGACACAGTGAACCGTGACTCATCAGTAAACAGAACCGGAGTCCATTGAAATCTGTTCCACCTCACATGTTGACGAAACTAGGCAACCCGGGCTCTGCGATGAGCTGGAGTGAGGGGTAGTCTCACTGCTGCTCTGCATGAAGCCAGGCCAATTTCGCGCAGACGTCGGCAGACTGTGCTTCTGCTGACGTTAACGTTTGCAGCTTGCATCAGTTGACGTCGCAGAGTGGTTGACGTGACAGTTCGGTCGCGCAGAGCCGCCACACAGAGGTGTCTGTCCTCCCTTCTGCGCGGTGCAGCGCGGGTGTCCTGAGCAGGGTCGTCGTTCTGCCCTTCCAGTTTCTTGGAATCGTGCCAGCAGCCTCTGGATCACTGAATGGGACACCCCAAGACGTCTCCCAACTTCTCGTCAAGTGACGTATGTCAAAACATTTCTTTTTCATCATTTTTTAGGGGGCGGGGGGAAGGGGGGGGGGGTGCGTGTGGTCGCCGAGGTTAGAATTTAACATACACTTACTACGTGTAGTGATTTGTTATTTTGGACCTTACGGCTTCAAGCTGTAACTGAGGTCCAAAATCACAAACCTCTATAGATAAAACTATTTAACACATTCTGCACCAGGACCGGAAGCCCCAAATTTTGAAGTTGCCCTCTGACGGATTGGATTGTATTCTAGTTACAGATCGAGCATGATAGTTCAAGGGTGGTGCCAGAATAGCTTGGCGCTTATGGGCGCCAAGCTATTCTGGCACCACCCTTGAACTTATCATGCTCGATCCATGGCGTGTGAGGAATGAATGAGTTAATTATCATATCCACCATTCCTTGACAGAGTTATGTTGTTTTACGATTCACTGTCGTTTTCATTTTTTTCTGAATATAAACCAGAGCGGTCATTTATTGATACAGCAAAATATATCCTCTACGATCTAAAATCGGTCGTGAAAATGAAATATGGCAACAAGGAAAGTTGCAAAAACGGCAGCTTCACATCGTGAATATGAGAGCCTAGTGCTCGAGTCTTCATGATGTAAAGTTACCGTTTTCGTATTTTCAGAATTTTTTTTTTCGTCTAAAAAGAATCGCTGTGAATCACTGACGCAGCAATCTATATCCCTCACAATCTAAAATCGGTTATGAACGTGAAAAATGACAAGAAAGACCGTCACAAAAAAGGTACAAAGATGAATAAAAGGCATTAACAGCAGCGGCAACATCCAGGGCGCTTTTCATCACCGACCATTTAACGCAGTAACGATGCCGCAGCACGCACCATTAAACCATGACCGGGCCGCCATAACGCAAACCGCACCGATCGACATAAGCCTGTTCTTTTGTGTTTTGGGCCACGAAATCAGATTATGCCCCCTGGAACTGAGCTCTCGTGACGTGAAGACAGAAAAGTCAGGAGAAACGAGAGCCTTAAAATCTCCCTCTCTCCTTCGTCTGAGTATAGCAGGTATGTGTGATTCGACAGAGACTGAGGACTGTAGACATGAGCAAGAGGCTTAGATTCTCATGAGCCCCTGCTGACGCACGGGCTCATGAGAATCTATGCCTCTTGCAGATGTAGGGAGATGGAATGACCGACTGAAGAATGGCGTTGCAAACTCCGAGTCAAGGATTGACTGAGAAATGATTGTACACTGCTAACGTCCGCAGCACAGGCTTCTCAGGACGTGCCTGCACTGCTGTGAAAAAAATAAATAAAACGAACATGATGTATGTCGCAGCGGTCAATCGTAAATAACCTAACATGGGGCCTAATAAGCTAGACCATTAGCAACACATCCATACAAGAGTACAGGCGTGCAGACGTAGGAGAGTTTAAAAGGCAATACGGTGATGGACAAGGGTGACAGAAACACATGCCCAGATGAGAAAAACCCCCTGTGGGCTGACAGGGACCTGGAAACTAAAAATACTACCCCCCAGTCCCCAGGCGACCGGGTGGGGCTGATAGAAATTGAAGATATTTGGGGGTAAATAGGTACATGTACTACTCAGTCCCTGCAGGATTTAGTGGAGCATGAGGATCTGTCCTACAAGCAGGTGGAATGAGGTTTTTTCATGGTACAAGACAGGCAGACGGGCCGCGACAGATAGCACACGGAATTAGGTCAGCACGCGCTGATGACACAGATAAGGCGGGAAGCGCGTGCGGCCAACATGGCGCCACCGGAAGTCGGCAAGGTTGGGGACCAGAGTAACGTCCATTGGCCACCAAATGATGGGAGTACGAGTAACGTCCCCTGGACGCCGAATGACCGGGGCACCAGACAAGCGGGCAGATGGAGACTGCAGTCACAAATTGGGATCAACAGACGGCCTTTAAAAAAAAAAATTACGACATTGATAGGAATACGTGAGTGAATCAAGGAATTAATAAGTCAGCGAAACTTTTAATTAATAAGTCGGCGAAACTTTAATTTCACTGCGGGAAAGGTATTAACATTGTCTACAGGTACATTGCCAATTTCACATTTGCTGTTGGTACATCTAAAATAAACCAACGTCCATTTTACCAAGGTTCATGAACATAATAATGGGTGAGTGACAAAATCTGTGACGAAGCCTAGGACATGCGTTATCAGGCTTTAAGAGCGAGCTTAGTCCTGCGCCAGCCACTAAGCAAGATGCTCCGCTATCGCGGGGTGAGTGTTGTGGCGCTATCGCGGAGCACCTTGCTTAGTGGCTGGCGCAGGACTAAGCTCACTCCAACTGACCCCAAGTTTTCTCCACAAGGCTCAAGGCAACTCCGCTGGCAAAATACAAGTACAGTCGAGGATCTGTCAAGTGTGGTGGTTGTGGATGCATTCTTCATTCTAAGGCTCAAGACTGTGTGTTGTGCAGAACAATTATGAACGTTGTATGTGATGAACTGTTCCAGCACTACCCATAAACTAGCCAGGTCGACCAGTCTCCTCAAAATAAAACATACGTTTAAAAAAAACAACTCTTAAAGTTTGAGAATTTTGAAATGAGTGCACAACATTTTTAAACCTGGGACTGTACGTAGCGGTTTTTGTCACGATGATTCCTGCAGGATGTCAGGGTGTTGTTATTCCTGTAGGATGTCAGGGTGTTGTTATTCCTGCAGGATGTCAGGGTGTTGTTATTCCTGCAGGATGTCAGGGTGTTGTTATTCCTGCAGGATGTCAGGGTGTTGTTATTCCTGCAGGATGTCAGGGTGTTGTTATTCCTGCAAGATGTCAGCGTTGTTATTCCTGCAGGATGTCAAGGTGTTGTTATTTCTGTAGGATGTCAGGGTGTTGTTATTCCTGAAGGATGTCAGGATGTTGTGATTCTTGCAGTACGTCAGGGTATTGTTATTCCTGTAGAATGTCAAGGTGTTATTATTCCTGTAGGATGTCTGGGTGTCGTTATTCCTGTAGGATGCCAGGAGTCATTATTCCTGCAGGACGTCAGGGTGTTGTTAATTCTGTAGGACGTCAGGGTGTTTTTATTCCTGCAGGATGTCTGAGTGTTGTTATTCCTGCAGGATGTCAGGGTGTTTTTATTCCTGCAGGATGTCAGAGTGTTGTTATTCCTGCAGGATGTCAGAGTGTTGTTATTCCTGCAGGATGTCAGGGTGTTGTTATTTCTGCAGGATGTCAGGGTGTTGTTATTCCTGCAGGATGTCAGGGTGTTGTTATTCCTGCAGGATGTCAGGGTGTTGTTATTCCTGCAGAAAGCATCGCGACAAAACAGCTACCGACAACCAAAGGGTTAATATATTCAAGACGTGACGTATTCGAATACGGGGCTTGATGCCGTGAATCCGGATGCAGCACGTCTGGAATGAGTTAAAACATTGACTGCCCTGCTGCCGGTCCGCATCTCAAGGTAAGCGCTTGACCTCACACAATGAGAGCAAGGACACTCAATACAAAAAATCTAAACTTAAGCAAGCTTACAGCAAAGGGCATGGGATATGCACCTTTCACGGGGAGAGGTGGGAGGGTGGGGGTGGGGGTGGGGTGGGGGTGGGGTGGGGGGAGTGGACGGGGTGGGGGTAACCGGGTGAAGTGAAACAGACGTGGAGAGGACAGGAATGCGCACAACACAACACAGCAGCTGCATCGTTGTGCAGAAAAAAAAAAAGTCAAAATCCGATGAGAACAAACCTTCCATGGCATGATACGATCTGCTTCGTGTACACTACATGCTCCAACAGAACTAATCACCTCAACAATCAAACATGTCTGCAGTTCGTCCTCAAACTCCCCACCATGCTGCAAGAGGCATAGATTATCATGAGCCTCAACATCCGCAGGGACTCATGATAATTTATGCCTCTTGAGTGACCGAGACTGACTCCAGCTGTTTCAGAAATTGTTTGTAATTGTGGGCGCAGCCCGAACATGTGTGCTATTTGCAATGCAGAACCGCTTCACTCGGTACAAATACAACTAAAATGTTTCCTTCGGACGATCAATACCACGAATGCACTCCATTGCCGTCAGGGCCCGAAGCGCTCATCAACAACTACAACCGATTAACCCTCTCACGGGCATCGTCGAGTAAAGGCGCTCGCACCTTGTTTCGGAGAGGCGGCTTTGGTAGCCTGAATGGGGTTAACCCTCTGTCTGTCGGTAGCGGTTTTTGTCGCGATGATTCCTGTCGGATGTCAGGTTGTTATTCCTGCCGGAACCATCGCGACTAAAACAGCTACCGACAGACAGAGAGTTAAATCACTTTGTCGCAATTCATTCATGACGTCACAAAGAATGCAAGTGGAAGGAAAAGCTCAGGTTTCATGGGAAGAGTGTCACCAGATTACCCATTGACGCGGTGACGTCAAATTGATAAGAACGTCACACGAGACAGACCTGTCTCTCTGTCAATACATTGAGTGCTGTGACGCCCGATCGAGTGTCCAGTTTGTTACAATTTTTGGAACTTTGTCACTGTGATGAGATGTCTGCGTAATAGCACGAAATCTGCAAGTAAATACCGCTTAGCAATTTCTAAACATTCCTGCTTTTCGTTATGGAATTGTGGATGTGAGCCGAGGAAGACTGCTTGCATAGATCAGCGACAACAAAATGGCTTTTGGTCACATCTCGACGCTGGCGAAAACACACCGTGTGTTGTAGCGACAGTCTCGACGCGAACAAAAGCCACGATTGTGTCGCGCAACTAAACTAATAATAACTGACTCGTCCCATCGTCATGCCCGTTGTCTTCAGCCATGCCTAAACTCTGGACAACAACCTCTACCATCGATTATGCCTCGAGCACGCGACACGACTTCTATTTTAAAGAAAGCCGGTGTGTCGAGGGCTCGAGGTATGGGCACAAGCAGGCAAAGGTTGACACGAATTGTTTGAAATTACGATTACCTAGTTTCGGTCTTGCATTCTTCTGTAGTAATTTAACTCACTGTACCCCAAGACCGAAATCCCCAAATTTTGCCGTTGTCCTCTGAAGACTGCAGTGCAGTGCAGGACACAGATCGACCATGATAGTTCAAGGGCGATGCTAGAATAGCTTGGCGCCCATAGGCGCCAAGCTATTCTGGCATCACCCTTGAACCATCATGGTCGATCCATATCTTGCTGTGGTGTGTCTGAGTTAATAAGGCACACTAATGTCGGACCTATACTACTACTACTACTACCACTGCAACCAGTACTACCACTACCACTACAAACCACTTCCCTGCCGAGATACAGACAACACCATCCAGTACAAGAGGCATACATCTATGCCTCTTGCCGACACGACTTTACATCTATGTTTCTTGGACGTGAAATGAACGAGGATTGCTGAAAGACAGTCCGCGTCCCCTGGCAGTGAAGGGGTTAAACGCGCCGTTAAATGGGTTAATTACGAGCGTTTCCTTTCTCTTTAACCCCCGTTGCACCGGTGGCTGCATGCGCAACTGGGTTAATTTGTTTTTTTCCTGCGCGCAGGCCTGTGTACCAAACTGCGGATAATTTGTTCAAACAGCCCCAGATCACGCACAGGAAAGCGGCGGGGTTTGGAGACAGATTTCACACAAGCAATTACGCGATGAAATTCAATACAGGGGAGGGAGAGGGGGAGAGAGAGAGAGAGAGAGAGAGAGAGAGAGAGAGAGAGAGAGAGAGAGAGAGAGAGAGAGAGAGAGAGAGAGAGAGAGAGAGAGAGAGAGAGAGAGAGAGGGGTGGTGTGGGTTGGGGTGGGGGTGGATGTCGGTGGGTGAATTCAGGATAAAAGAGCATCAACAAATAATACTTCTGTTTTTTTTTGTCTACTGTTAGTACATTTTCCCTTTCCCTAAGTCCCTTTTCAGTGAGCTAAGGTTAAGGTCGGCCCGTGGACCTCATCTCTTTAATGAATTAACTTGGATATCACTAAAACTACAAATCACAGGTGAGGCAATGCTCACTACTAGAAACAGTACACAGCCCAAGGGAAATCACCCAGGGCTTAAGCGCTGAGTGATTTCCCTTGGGCTGTGTACTTCAGTTCAAAATGACTTTGGGCCTATTTGTAAAGCTTTTGCTGAGGCAGCGTCTTTACTGGGAAATGGGTTAAAGGGTTTGGCCGGCATAGTAATAACTCTGTTGTAATTGTCTTTTAAGCGTGTTTCGGATGCTCTCGACCTTCAGCAGCAGCTAAACTAAGCAGAGAAAAAGTACATCGTAGTGAAATCGATTCCACTCTACACGGCCATTTACGTCACGCATAGAATAAAGGTTTCAGTCGGAGAGGCGACCCTTCGCACCGAAACGAACAACCCCGACAATTCACGGGCAGACAATTCAGCAAAAAGCAGGATCGGTTACCTGCCCCTCCTGTATCCCGACACTCCTTCTAGCATCACCACGCACGAGGCATAGATCCTCATGAAACCCGTGTCTGCAAACAACGCGGTCCCACTGAAAGAAGCCGCATTCTCATGAAGAACTCTTCACAGCCTCTTGCGAGAGAAATGGATTCTTAGAATGACACCTGCCAAGGCTCATGCAAATCTCGCTCCTCGTAGGTTCTGTGTGTGCTGGTCTGTGACTTTGGACCTTACGGCCGCTAGTCGTAAGGTCCAAAATCACGGACGAGCACACAGATGTAAATTAACACGCGCGTTCCTCAGGCGGCAGAGGTGATTGGGAATTCCTGCTATGAGGACGTGCAATCGACTTGCTGGTTAAAAAGGCAAATGTTGAAAAGAACACGATCTCACTGCCAGTCTTGGCTTAGAAAAAAGGAACCCTCTGATTCCATCTCTGCTTGGGGAGCACAGATGTAAACATGACTAGCCATAAGAATGCATCCTCCCATGAACGTCTACAGCATTTGCAGAATATCAAAACTCGTTGTTGAAGTGCAAGAACATGTCAGTACGGGACAAGCAAGAGGCAGCGATCCGCATGAGCCACCGCAGGGGACGGGGGACGGGGGACAGGGGGCAGGGGGCAGGGGGTAGGGGGCAGGGACTTATAAAGATCTAAGTATCTCGGAGATGCCCAGCATTGTTTGAAGTCCAGGATGCGAGCAACACGCAAACAAGGGCCGCAAATCCTGGTGAACCCAGGCAGTGAGCGGTCATGAAAGACCAGGAAGTGACGTATGCGGAATGAGATACAACTGAAAGCAAAGGGTATAGATCCTCATGAGCCCCCGCTTCACGCGGGGGCTCATGAGGATCTATGCCCCTGGCGGATGTTGCCTTTCGCGGCAAACTGGATCCCTTTTACGAAATCTCACGTCTTTATTATTTGGCCAGCCGACAATTTCGAAAAAAGTAGAGTCAGTCAGCGGATTTCCCGCCAAAAGCCGGCGTTCTGTTGCAACATTGATTGGGGCCAGTGAGGCTAAAACAGGGCCCAACCCAGCAATACGAGGCGTAGATTCTCACGAGTCCCTGCAGATGCAGGGTTATCATGAGAATCTATGCGTCTTGCTGGTGGACGTCAGTGGTATTTGTATTTAGATCCTAAAAGTATTTCAAATTGAGGATGTTTGTCTAGTCGTGAGTGAAGAGATTCAGTGAAAGCTAAACATCCCTTTGCTTGTCAGTCTTGGAGTCACACAAACTGGATCCAGGATGACATAGTGATGATGATGGTGAGAGGGGTGGGGGTGGGGTTGGGGGTGGGGGTTGGCTAGGAGGCAGGACAAGGGCAAGAATAGGGAGAAGGGATGGAGGGAGTGCGGCTTAGAGTATCCTCTTTGCCCGCCCACCCAATAACAAACGCGCCAATAATGTGTGCAGACACCGTCGGGCTTTCATCGTCCTCCGCCATCAAAGGCAGATCCTGGTGCACTCTTCAATGACGGAAATGGCAAGATGCATATGTTTGCATATCGCCCTGAGGCAGATTTTAACAAGAAAAAGAAACTGAATCCATTCACCGCTAGCGGACCCAGAATTTGTTTCTGAAATATCTGATGATTCACCGCCAAAGATCCCCAGTCGTCAAAGGAACGTGAACGTAAACTGGATTCATCAAGAGGTATAGATCCTCATGAGCCCCCGCGAACGCGGGGGCTCATGAGGATCTATACCACTTGCAGCTGGGTGGTGTTTGCCTCTTCTGGACACTGCACTGGAACAAACTTAATTTAGCCACATTCTAGTTCTACCTCACATTCAGTTCACACTTCCGGTTCTAAATGTCCTGCATGCTGGACTACAACGTTAGAATACCCTCATACCCCACTCCCCCCTCCCACTCGCAGTTCCCATCCCCTTCCACACCCACGCATCTGAACATCCAAGCACCCACAAAGCGCATTGAAAGAGCCATATTCTCTGACGAATTTCAATACCTTCATGTTCGTCCCACACTGGGAACCCGATGCACACCTACACACAAGGAAATGGTGTCTTGAGGCCGGAATTAGATTCGTTTTGAAAAAGGTCAAACCTCTCTGAAGAATCCTGCATTCAGTCTTGCCTCCTCCTCCCCCTCCCCTCGCACCTGAACCTTGCACATATCTACCCTCTACTAGGCCTCCAAATGACCTTTCTAGCGGGCCATCGAGACAGGGCAGCTTATTCCAAAAAACGTCTGCTAGGTGATAGAAAGAAGGAAAAACTCCCACGCTAATAGTTTGATAGTATTCATGCACCCCTTCAAGGCCAATGGTCGCTGATCGCGTTTCTGAAATATCTACAGCCGTCCGAAGGAATATGGATACAAAGTGGGGTCAGCAAGAGACAAAGATCCTCATGAACCCCCGCATATGCGGGGGTTCACGAGGATCTTTGTCTCTTGCAGTTGGATGAATTCGGTGTTGATTGTTCTGGGCAGTGAAGGGACTAAGGTTATGGGGGCTATTGGTATTCACTGTAATGGTGCGTCTTAACGTAAAGCCTCAGAGTTAATACAGGTAATACAGGTGGCTTATTTAGAATCAATATGAAAAGCCTGGTTAATCGTTAGCAAGGCGATGCCTTTACTGCGCTACAAATGTGACACGCACAAACTCAAATTCAAAGCGTCCAGAAAAAACGCCTTGCAAGACACGGTGTCAAGGTCAAAGTTCAAGAGTATTTCTATGTATTATTCTATCACCTTCCTGAGGAAACAAATCTAACGAAGGAAAGAAACACGCTTAGAGTGTGCAAGTACTAGACAATTTATTATAACCCTTATTGAAAATGGGTTAAACCCCGAAAATTGACTAAATTGTAGCCTCTCTAAGCGTGTTTCTCTTAATTTTATTTGCATAAAACGCTTAGCAGTCACCTAGATGGTCCGTATTTTGTGGTCACCTTCCTGGGGAAACAGCCACAAGACCAGAGCGAGCCAAGTCCATAAAATTCATTTCCATACCAGTCACCAGGTGTTGTACATGGAAATCAACGAAATTTCATTCAGTCAGCGCGTGATACCATTCAGACAGCGTGCGCAAACACACGCCTGATAAACGACATGTTTGGAAAACCTTTTCGAACTTTCCTCCTCGTTGTCACCACTTCATGGCTAATGAACGCTACGTTAAGTCTTTGAAAGCACGGCAAAATGAAGTTCAGCACGGCATCATCCCATCAATCCCCGGATATCAATAGAGTCAACAAGAGGCAAAGAGCCTCATGAGCTCCCGCGAATGCGGAGGCTCATGAGGATCTTTGCCTCTTGCAGATGGGTGGTGTTCGCATTTTCCCGGCAGTGATAGGGTTAAGGTATATTGATCCACCTGGGCGTATATAATATTAGTTATCTCTGTCGGCCGTACAGCGCCACCTGGTTTTTGAAAAGAACACCTGTGACTGTCCTCAGCATCTGAGCCGCGTTCCCGCTCTCCGTCCCCTCCGCCAGCTGGGCGAGGCAGATAGATCGACCATGGCAGCTCAAGTGATCAGTCTGATAAGGTTGTTAAAGAAATTACATCAATTGTTAACACATCGCCCTAGCTATAGGGTCTCCATTCCCAAAGCTGAAAGTTTTCATCTGAAGACTACATTAGCCAGTTCGACGATGATAGTTCCAGGGTGGTGCCAGAATAGCTTGGCGCCTCTCGGCGCCAAGCTATTCTGGCACCACCCTGGAACTATCATCGTCGATCCATATCTTCGTGTAGTGTCTGGCTGAAAATGGCTCGAGAAGATAGGCGGCTCATTGTCAGTGCTGTTTGTCGTATTACAATTTTTTTTTTTATTTTTTTTTTATAACCCGAAATACATTCATTTAATTATTGCTTTGAGGCATGCTTCATTTTCAGTTGTTTATTTCTATGACAAGGTCGATGAATAGATCGTTCACGGTAGTTCAATGGTACTGCCAGATTAGCATGGCGCCTTTACAGGAGCCCAACTAATCTGGCACCACCCTTGAACTTTCATGGTCAAAACATCCCAAATGAACTGTCGTTTTCAGTCTGAACTGTGGACGGACACATTTGAAGAAATTGGTCTGGAAAGTGAAAATGGAAATCAATGAATGGAATTGTATAGAACATGCAAGATGCATTTCAATCTGAACTGAATTAAACCGGCTTATTCGGGATAAACCTGACTTCACCGGCCTTGAACTCGCTTAAACTGGTTTCCCAACCTACAATTTGCAAATTAGACATCTGCCTGACATTGAACCTAACTAATGCTGTCCAGGGTTCGTTAATAACGAGGTCCTGTGTTATTGCGCTATTTTGTACTTAAAACAAAAAATCATAATCTGGTAAACAAAAGTAGAAACGAAAAATAATCTGTAATAAGAAAATTTCCTTAAAAATTGTGGCTCGTTTTTTTTTTTCTTTCTCCATTTGTCTCAGTATCCGTAGAGCACCCTCCCAATATTTCCTTGCACCTCACTGTTGCTCTGAGGGAGAGGGGGAGGGGGAGTCGTGTGAGTGTGTCAGTGTATACGTGTTCTGTAGTGTGTGTGTGTGTGCGTTGGTGTGTGTGTGTGTGCGTGTGTTGCAGTATGTGCGTGTGTGTCTGTGTGTATGTGTGTGGTGTGGAATGTGTGTGTGTGATGTAGAGGGTGTTTGTGCCTGTGAGCTTTTATTTACTTTCGTGTGAAACTGTTGTTTTGTTTGTCATAGTGCTCAATGCAAGTTCTTAGCTTAATGGTAGTAACGGCAAGATTGAAAATTGGTCCTGTTACCAAATACCTTTACCGTTATAAAATAAAGGTTCATTGTTCATTGTCCTATCATTGTGTGTGCCTAGGCCAAGTTAATTTTTTTATCATTGATCTATGATTTATAATTACCTCCCTTGTTCCTAACTACTTCTTAACTTTATCCTGGAATACACTTAAGCTGTCACATCCATGACTTTATCGACTACAGTTGACGAATGAAATGAGTGAAAGAGCCCGCAGCAGTTTCGAAGATTTCTTCTATCGCGTTTAGACAGACTTCATTTTGCCTTCAGCCTTAGTTGCAATCCCTGTTGGTTCTCTCTATTTAATGATGAAATTGGAACTGTCAGCAAGAGGCATAGATTCGCATGAGCCTAGCGAATGCACCAATACAGTACAGCGAATGCAGGGGCTCATAAGAATCTATGCCTCTTGCAGACAGATCGTGTTTGGCTGCAGGGTAGAGTTAGAGATTCTGCGTGAGGTATTTTCAAGGCAAACGCGGTTTCTTATACTTTCAGATGTCCGTCAGTCAAGCGAGTTTGCTTGCCGGCAAAGCTGGTCCAAACACACGTCACTGGGGGGTGGGTGGGTGGGGGGGGGGGGCGTGGGGTTGGGGTGGGGGGCGTGGGGGTGGGGGGTGGGCGAGGAAAGTCTTCGAAGGTTTAATTAACCTCCTTGTGCATGTGGCCACCGGTACTGTGAAGAGAAGAACCCAAGGGAGAAAGAAACACGCTTAGAAAGGCCAGTTACAACACAATTTGTTAATATTTGGGGTAAATACCCTTTTTCAAAATAGAGAAACAAACAAGTAGAGATCAGTCGCTGCCTATCTTATGGAAGAAGGAATGCGGCATGCGTCAGTCGCTGCCTATCTTATGGAAGAAGGAATGCGGCATGCGTCAGTCGCTGCCTATCTTATGGAAGAAGGAATGCGGCATGCGTCAGTCGCTGCCTATCTTATGGAAGAAGGAATGCGGCATGCGTCAGTCGCTGCCTATCTTATGGAAGAAGGAATGCGGCATGCGTCAGTCGCTGCCTAGCTTATGGAAGAAGGAATGCGGCATGCGTCAGTCGCTGCCTATCTTATGGAAGAAGGAATGCGGCATGCGTCAGTCGCTGCCTATCTTATGGAAGAAGGAATGCGGCATGCGTCAGTCGCTGCCTATCTTATGGAAGAAGGAATGCGGCATGCGTCAGTCGCTGCCTATCTTATGGAAGAAGGAATGCGGCATGCGTCAGTCGCTGCCTATCTTATGGAAGAAGGAATGCGGCATGCGTTCCTTACTTGTTTCTTAACCCATTCAGCCCTGACGCACTACAGCAGGAGATGGATCGACCATGATAATTCAAGGGCAGTGCCAGATTAGCATGGCGCCTGTCGGCGCCAAGCTAATCTGGCACTGCCCTTGAATTATCATGGTCGATCCATCTCCTGCAACTGGTGCATAGTCATTAGATGACGCACCCAAAATTTGGGAAATACGGCCGTCGGACTGAATGAGTTAATAAATTGTGTTGTAACCGTCTTTCTAAGCGTGTTTCTTTCTCTGCTGGGTTCTTCTCTGCATTTTATACGCTTGGCAATCACCTGTTATGGTCTGGGTAATGTGAGGACAAGAACTGACTACTGCAAACAGTACGTACCGGCGGCTGCGAGCGCAAGAGGGTTAAACAGTGGAAGTAAGGGACACGGCGACATCAGGCACAAAATCGTTTGCATAAAGTACAAGGGGAGGTCTGATTTGGCAAGTTCTGATTTGTACCTATTCTATTGAGTTAAAGACTCGGTGTTAGTCGTGAGTGGGTGGGTGAGTGAGTCGGTGGGTGAGTGAGTCGGTGAGTGAGTGAGTGGGTGAGTGAGTGGGTGGGTGAGTGGGTGGGTGAGTGAGTGGGTGGGTGAGTGAGTGGGTGGGTGGGTGAGTAAGTGGTTGGGTGAGTGTGTGGGTGGGTGAGTGAATGAGTGGGTGAGCGAGTGAATGGGTGAGTGGGTGGGTGAGTGAGTGGGTGAGCGAGTGGGTGGGTGAGCGAGTGAGTGAGTGAGTGGGTGGGTGAGCGAGTGAATGGATGAGTGGGTGGGTGATTGGGTGAGTGAGTGGGTGGGTGAGTGAGTGGGTGAGTGAGTGAATGGGTGAGTGAGTGGGTGAGTGAATGAGTGAGTGAATGGGTGAGTGAGTGGGTGAGTGAGTGAGTGAATGAGTAGGTTAGTAAGTGAGTGAGTGGGTGGGTGAGTAGTGAGTGAGTGAGTGAGTGAGTGTGAATGAATAAATGAATGAATGAAGTAATCCACATCCATCCATCCATCCATCCATCCATGTATCCATCAATGCTACCATCCAAGCGTGAATACGTGCATGCATCCATTCGCCCGTCCGTCCATCCATCCATCCATCTATCCATCCAGCCATCCATCCATCCATCCATCATCCACCCATCCACCCACCCAATCTCCAATCGAACAACTAAATAACAGAATATATTGGGTAAATGATTTTGTTGATGCTGCATCAAGAAAAAACTGCTCTCTAAACGGCACAGTAAAGAGGGAATCTCTCCAAACATGGCTGTCAAAATAGCTTCAGGCCTTGTCTGATCTTGTAGACTGGCACGTATTTGCTGGCCTTCAGGCAACACAGAACAAGGTGGCGCTAGTGGAAAAGGTTTCCTCTTCTCGATCTTACAGCTCCAGTCCTGCACGCACACCTAGAAGGCACAGGTGCTCATTAATCCCTGCAAGATTGTCAGGGCGCATTAGGATCTCTGAAGCTCACCGGGTGTATTGTACATCAGAGACAAAAAGTGCCGTCTGGTGACAAAATATTGAGCCCGTAGGTGCAACTCCTAGATTTTGTTGGTTGTCCGATGAAGGCTACATTACAGATTAGGAAACAGAACCATGATAGTTCAAGGGTGGTTCCAGAATAGCTTGGCGCCTCGAGGCGCCAAGCTATTTTGGCACCACCCTTGAACTATCATGGTTAAGCCTGACTGGTGTGTCAGAACAAGACCAGAATAGTTTTGTGTCTTTGATTCCGACAACACCCTTGAACTATCACAGTTGAGCTGGGCAGGCGTGCCAAAATCAGGTCAGAATAGTTTCATGGCCTTAATCCTAGCACTACCCTTTAACGATCATGATTTACCTATTATGTTGTCGTGTGTTAGGGCTGCGTATATACAGACTCAAACCGTAATGTCTTGCACGGTCCGAGTCTATTACGCAGATAGCAGGAAAAGAAACATCACCCGCCACATCTCTACCTAGCCAGAGGTGGCATAGACTCTCACAACGCTGATATAACTCTGTGTCCTGCAGATGAAATGATCTGGCTGAGACACTTTAAATATAAGCCCACGAAACTCTGTGCCTTTTGCAGACGGAAGGGCCTGCCTGCGACGCAGGAGTGGTTAACCTATGATGGTTTTTACCCAGGTCCCGTCTTAGCCGTGGGACAACGTCTGGCTTTAATGTGGACCCAAATTGCATTTGTTCCTGATAGACCATCTTCCTGTGTTTGCCTTGGGACTGCCGGGGCTATCGCAAGGAGGAGAGAGAGAGACAGGCTCATCACATCGTCAGAGAGAGAGAGAGAGAGAGAGAGAGAGAGAGAGAGAGAGAGAGAGAGAGAGAGAGAGAGAGAGAGAGAGAGAATCACCTTACAAATATCTGCAAGATGCATAGATCCTCATAAGCCCCCGCGACTGCGGGGGGTGATGAGGATCTATGCATCTTGCCGGCTTCGATGAGCATCTGTGTCTCATACCCCGACAGTGTGGTCGCATAATTATGTCATAGGTTGGTGTTGGCATTGGAGCGGGGAACTATGCAACGGAAATTGATTTCCAAGCGCCTTTGCAATCACAGAAGTGTGTGGGAAGGTATTCACTATGACGGCAAAACACAGCAAGTCTAGATGTGTGAAAAGCGACATTTTCACTGTATTACAATAAAAATCTTGCTTTTTTTACAAAATAGACCTACAGCCTTTTGTCTTCAACAGGCAGAGCTCTTTCTGCGAAGCATGCATCTCATGTACACAATCTGCGTTACATGAACGGAAGATGCCTTGGCAACCCATTCCAAAATCCTTGAAGACACAAAGAGACACCATTCTACATGAAGAACGCATTTTTGTTTGGAAGGCGCACACACCCTCATGAGTCCCTGACTATATGAGTCTCTCTAGCAACGATCAACCCATTTGCATCATAGTTCCACGCATGACGTCGGTCGAAAAATATCTTGCTAAAATCTAGACGGCAGAAAGCGCTATCAACCAACCCTATCTGAATGAGACATATACCATAATAAGCTTCTATTTCTATGCTTCTTGCATAAAATGGCTTACACGTTTACATCATGGCTCCACGCACAGAGGCGGTCCCAACCGGTCTTCCTAAGCTTCAGCAGGGTGGGGAGGGCGGGACATCAGCCATCACGTCAAGCAAAGAGCCGAAAATGTTGTTAGCGGATCCCGTCACCTGCACTCCATGTCTACCGACGCAACTCCACGCAAACGTCTGCAGGGGACATCATCCGGCGATGCAAGGAGGGGGGGGGGGGGGGGGAGGCATCATCAGACTTGAGGAGGTGCCTCTTTTTTGGTCAGCGTAATTCCACTTGTCCGCAATACCGATCTGCCAACTTGACCCCCAGTGGACGCGGATTGTGTTTCTGACATCTTGGTTCCTTCAACGCCAACGGGCTTCACACAACCTGCGCAGCAACGTACAGTCAAGGTGGTGTCAGTCAGCAAGAGGCATAGATCCTCATAAGCCCCCGCAGTCGCGGGGTCTCATGAGGATCTATGCCTCTTGCATTTGGATCGTGTTCCTATTTTCTCCGCAGTCAAGAGGTTCATGACCTCAAGGAACTAACAGTTCCCTGTAATTAACCCCCTTGACTGCGACTGCAGAAAAGACGCGTTGTGACGTCGTTGGGTCGTGACGTCGTTGGGTCGTGACGTCGTTGGGTCGTGACGTTGTGACGTCGTTGGTTCGTGACGTCGTTGGGTCGTGACGTTGTGACGTCGTGACGTGACCTAGTTGGGTCGTGACGTTACGTCGTTGGGTCGTGACGTTGTGACGTGACGTGACCTAGTTGGGTCGTGACGTTGTGACGTAATTGGGTCGTGACGTTGTCAGGCGTCTTTTCCGCCGAGCGGTACCGTCAATAGCAGTCCCTGGGGCGAACTCATTCAAGCTTGATCCCGTACAACAAAAGATGGATCGAACGTGATAGTTCAAAGGTGAAGCCAACATACTTTTGAACTATCATGGTCGGTCTGTCTCCTGAATTCTGTACTGTGCAGGCAAAAGACAGCAAGTCCATATTTGTGAAAAGCGAGATCTTCATTCTAATACAATGACAGTCGCGCTTTTCACAAAACTTGAGCTACTGTCCTTTGTCTTCACAGACACAGAATTAGTATGTAGTCTTCAAAACCTTAACTCATTGTGCCCGAGGTACGAAATGCCCACATTTTGGAGTTATCCTCCGAGGACTGCATTGCAATTCAGAAGACAGATCGACCATGATAGTTCAAGGGTGGTGGCCGAATAGCTTGGCGCCTATAGGCGCCAAGCTATTCGGCCACCACCCTTGAACTATCATGATCGAGCCTTATCTTGCTGTGGTGTGTCGCGGGCAGAACGACTGAACTCGCAAATCAGTGTAAAGCTTGAGACATTGCGCTCTGTGTGTTAACTCATTCCAGACGTGTTGAATTCGGATACGCGACTTAAGCCGCGTATCCCGATGCAGCACGTCCCGAATGTGTTAACTAACTGCCTGGATCACGCGTCCTGAATGGCTCAATAGTACACTGACCAGCGAAAGAAATGCGATATTTCTGGAATCATCGGAAACACTTTAGTGTGTGATGTAAAGGACACTTTAGTTTCCGGTGATTCCAAACTTGTCGCATTTCTTTGGCTCCTCGGTATAGCATTTGATTAACGTTAAACCTTTCCTAGCGCCATGCATTCAAATCGAAATCTACTGTTGAGCTACAATGGTGACTGACTCAAACAGTTAGCGTTGGAAGTAAAAAATATATGTGTATTAGTCTAGCACTGAGCCTGCCCTTCATAGACGATCAGCCGTTTACGAGATAGTGATTTTCTTCAGAGTAACAAAGGTTTGGGTATATCAAAATGACTGAAGTATGGGATGAATACATTACCCCCATGTCAAAATTGTGCCGCCGGATAATGGAGACATTTTTCTGTAGCTAAGTTTGTAGCGACGTTACCGACAGACGATTTTCCGCCATTTGCAGTTGTATTTGTGGGGACCAGCTGTTTACGCTATCCACATTAGAAACGTTGCTTCAATAACTGAATTAGACCGCATGGCCTCACAGTTTAATATAATATTATTGCAAACACATTATTGGAGATAACTCACAATAAATGACTGAAAATGATTTGTACTTTGCGGAAAACAATATGTGCTAATGCATTCAGATAATGAGCGCTCCTGTCTGTTTACACTCGGCATTCTTCGCATGTGGCCCTGATGGCGCAGTGAACTGTAATGTGCGGGGAGCTGTAACGGCACGCATATCCTCTCAAAACAATCTACGTACTGCATAATGTACACATATTTTTTCTGTCACTGTTTCCATCAGCCGCTCATATCACCATTGGTCTCAATGAGTTTGTTTTATTTGAATGAGTTACAGGGAAGGCAAGTAACAGTCCAGCCTCACAAAAATCAACCATAGCGATCAAAATCTTCAGATTTTCTTCTCCAATATTATTTTGTTCACCAAATAAAAATACAGTTCATTTTTTTGTGTTTGTCGACACATATTTCCGCATTTGTTTTCCAAAGATATTTGGATTAAGAGATATTCCGGCACCCCCTTTCATTTCATTGGGCCCCCCTCCTCCCTGGTGGCACAGACCCACTTTTACATCAGCTTATGCGCCAAACACTCAATAAACTGCCTACTGATCCAAAGTGTTTTACAGTCATGGCTGAACAATGTTTTGGAACGTGATTAATTATATATTACTGTAACATTTAATCCAATCAGTTGCACTGGTAAGCGATGTTGTGATGTGGTCAATGTCATGCAGTCTTAGTGATCAATGATGCTACAGTCTGATGGTACAAAATAATAATAATAATAATAATTACTTGCAGGTACAGTACACTATGCATTTAAAGAATATACAACACAATGTGAACACGCTTGGAAGTTAATGCAATGTTTTGTTTAAAATTAAACCCTATCTCACTAGCAGTAGCCTGCTGCACAAAAGAGAAACTGTAGTTTGCTGCTGCGTAATTTGCAGTTTGTCTGCATATTGGTGATATTTGAAGTTCGCTGCAAGCATTCTTAGCAGCTGGCACTAGCACTGAAGTCATCTCTATCAGGATTAAAACAAGAAAGAAAACGGGGAAGGGTTACACTGAGATGAATTAATAAATCAGTCAATCAAGTGATCAATCAATGAGATATGTTTTATGATGAACAGCTAGTTTTAGGGCAGGGTAGGGGGTGGGGGGTGGGGGCGGGGCGTGGGGGGGGGGGGATCTACGAACTGCATAATGTACACATACTATTTGTTTCACGGTTTCCATCATCCGCTCATATCACCATTGGGCTCAATGAGTTCTTATGTTTTATTTGAATGAGTTACAAAATACATGGACTTGCTGCTGTTTTCTGATTTTCTTGCTGGCTTTGTCATTTCGCTTGAAGATTTGCAGTCCCAGACTTTAAGCCTATGCAGCCTAACACACACGGAGGTTGACTGTATCATTGATATATGTGGGTAGGTAGCGTTTTGTTTGAGATGTCAGTTGTGGCCTCATCTTAAAGTTTGGTGCCCCTGTGCATACAGCCACCGGTACTATTTACAGAACTGATGGCTGCATGTGCAGGCTAGTTCACAGTATCACTGATCAATATGTATTGGGTAGCCTGTTGTTTGAAGTGATCAGTGGTGGCATCATCCGTGATGTCTTTATGTATTTGGCCACTGGTGCTGCTTACAAAGGTGCTATTTACAGAACTAATGGTTGCATATACATATTAGTTCTGTTATTGTTATCAGGTGTGGCCTCATCTCTAAGGTTTGGTGCCCCTGTGCATGAGGCCAATAGTAATGTTCACAGAACTGATGGCTGCATGTGCAGTGTGGATTAACTGTATAAATGAGATTTGTAGGTGGGCAGATAAATGCAGGCAGTCAATACAAGCCACTTTCTTAACCTCAAGTTCCTATATAAGTTTTACAGTCCACTAATGCTCATTGGAAGCGACCATGACTTAGTGATGATGACCTTCCGACCCTGCCTAAAGAAGGTGAACAAGCAGGGTCCCACCAGAATCAAGTTTGACCTCGAGAAACTGAAAGACCCAGAGGTAGCGGAAGCCTCCCAAACAAAGATAGGAGGAAAATTTGCGCCACTGCTACTTCTAGGTGCAGAAGACACGGATGTGGACACACTGATCGTGACACATTTAACACTGCTGTAACCCAAACAGCCAGTGAGATCCTTGGCAAACACCGACAAGCAAAGAAACCTTGGGTTACAGCTGACATCTTTGTTCTATATGACAAGCGTCGAGAATTAAAGAAAAAGAAATCAGAGGTAGAAGGAGCTAAACAATACAGGGAAATTAACAGGATATGAAGAAAATCATGAAAAAGGCAAAGAATAAGTGGATTGAAGATCAGTGTAAACACGTAGAAGAAAATCTGAACAAAAATAATAGCAAAAAAGCATGCCAGCTGGTGAAAGACCTGACCAGTGTAAAACAAGGACGCTCCTCGATCATTCAAGACAGTGAAGGGAACTGTCTTACGGAAGACCAAGACATACTGAAGAGATGGACAGAGCACTGCTCAGATTTGTACAACCACCGAGCTACAGGGGACCCAGGCATACTTGTCAACCGACCCGTGACCAACAATGGCAACTATCCCATCCTCCGAGAAGAAGTAGAGGCTGCAGTGAAGTCGCTGAAAAAAAGGAAGGCAGCAGGAGCAGACAACATCCCTGCAGAACTAGCCCAAGAAGGGGGAGAAGACATGGTAAGCGCCTTACTAACAATCTGCAATAAGATCTGGCAGCCTGGGGATTGGCCCACACCATGGACCCAGTCACTTATAATAACTCTCACCCAAAAGGCAACTTACACCAATGCCAGGATTATCGCACGATCAGTCTTATATACCACCCAAGCAAAGCCATGTTAAAAATCCTACTGAACAGGCTGAAGCCACAGGCAGAGGAAATCATAGCTGAGGAACAGGCAGGCTTCAGACCAGGGCGCAGCACAACTGAGCAGATCTTCAACCTGAGAGTTCTATGTGAGAGGTACCTCCAGCACCAGCAAGACCTATATCATGTCTTTGTGGATTTTAAAAAAGCGTTTGACAGGGTGTGGAATGCAGCCCTTTGGTCCACCATGAAGCTATACAACATAAATGCCAACCTGATCAAAGTCATAGCAAACATTTACAACAAGGCCACTAGCGCAACCTGCTTCAATGGCAAAATAGGAAACTGGTTTAGGACTACAGTCGGAGTCAGACAAGGCTGCTTGCTCTCACCTACTCTTTTCAACATCTTCCTGGAAAGAATCATGACAGACGCTCTGAAAGATCACGAAGGAACTGTCAGTATTGGAGGCAGAACAATCACGAACTTTCGTTTTGCGGACGACATTGATGGCCTTGCAGGAATAGAGAAGGAGCTAGCTCAGCTGGAGGAGAAGCTGGACAGTACAGCCATTGCGTATGGGATGGAAATCAGTGCAGAGAAGACCAAACTGATGACAAATAACACCAGTGGCATTGGCACTGACATCATGATTGGAAGCCAAAAAATAGAAACAGTTAATAAATTCAAATACTTAGGAGTCATTGTGACAGATAAGGGATCAAAACCAGAAATACTGTCCAGGATTGCGCAGACAACAACAGCACTGACAAGATTGAAGACCATATGGAAGGACAGAAACATCCCGCTCTGCTCCAAGATCAGACTGATGCGCTCCTTAGTCATCTCAGTGTTCTTGTATGCCTGCGAGTCATGGACCCTCACAGCAGACCTTGAAAGGAGGATACAAGCCACTGAAATGAGATGTTTTAGAAGGCTGCTTGGCATTTCATACAGAGATCACATCACGAACGAGGAAGTGGGAAGCAGAATCAGGCAAGCCATCGGGCCCTATGAAGACCTATTAGCCATTGTGAAAAAAACGCCGACTGAAGTGGTATGGGCATGTCACGCGTTCAGCCGGGCTTGCCAAAACAATCCTGCAAGGCACTGTGCAAGGAGGACGAAGGAGAGGAAGACAGAGGAAAAGATGGGAGGACAATATCTCAGAGTGGACAGGACTGAGGCTGGGTGATACGTAGTGGCAGCGAACAGAGAGAAATGGAGGGAGCTGGTTGCCAAGTCATCAGTGGTGCCCCAACGGTCGGCAAGACTACGGGAGATAGATAGATAGATAGATAGATAGATAGATAGATAGATAGATAGATAGATAGATAGATAGATAGATAGATAGATAGATAGATAGATAGATAGATAGATAGATAGATAGATAGATAGATAGATAGATAGATAGATAGATAGATAGATAGATAGATAGATAGATAGATAGATAGATAGATAGATAGAATGCTCATCAGTGTACATGTGTGCATGTCTTGTGGTGGATGTTCTGTGGTTTTGTGTGTATGTGGGGTGGGGCAGGGAGCGGGCGGTATGGCACCTATTACCATGTATGTGTATGTTCTGATGTTTTATGCTGATGTGCATGTACAAAACCTACATTACAAACAAGCAAAAATAAATAAATAATTTAAATAAATAATAAATAAATAAATTTGTTTTAAAAAAAGTAAATAAACTACGTCAAAGATATCTGGGACATGTGAATGCTAAGTAATGGATAGATTATGAGCATGCACAGACGTGCACGTCTTTTGGTGGGTGTTCTGCGGTTTTGTGTGTGTATGTGGGGTGGGCTTGTTGTCATGTTGTACGCTGATGTGTATGTGGGGTGGGCTTGTTGTCATGTTGTACGCTGATGTGAATGTATAAAACCTACATTAGAAACAAACAAAAAGAAATAAATAATTTAAATAAATAAATAAATATCTTTAAATAAATAAATAAATAAATAAATAAATAAATAAATAAATAAATAAAAATAAGCCAGAGATACCTGGGACATATGAATGTGCATGGTAAGGAGAGGATAGATTATGAACATGCACAGATGTCTGCGTATTGACTCATTTCTTCCTTTCCTCTCCTTGGTGGCCAACTCCATGCCACTAGTGATTGTGTGCATCAAGGAATTCCTTCCGTCCATAATTAAATAATACTTAATAAATAAGTATGTAAGTGAATAAATAAATTAATCAGTAAAAAATATTTAAAATATAAAATAAAACATGAAATATAATGGAGAGGGCTACTATCAGTATTGTGTCTCATGCAGTCCTGATAAAGCTTGAACATAAGAGATCTTGTGAGTCTTTGAGTGTGGATTGGTTGAATGGGTTACAAAAACAAAAATCCCAACATTTAGGTGTTCCGCTGAACAGTGATTTAGATGAAATGGTTCGGAGAAGGATTTCAGTCTGCCTAGCGTGTGCCTATAAGCCCCAGCCGGTTAAGACCATGCTTGACCAGTTAAAAATCCCATCGCCACTAATCAAAAAGAGCAGGCATACACTTAGAGCCCGTACACTGGAAAACAGATGAACAACATGCATGTTGTATCTGGACAAAAAGTCTTCAGAATGTTGAAGGTGGTCGGCAGACACAATGCAAAACATGTACGAAAGGAGTGTATTTTGAATACGCATTCAGCTACAAAAGACCGAGTTCTACTGCTTTCAAGACCAGAAAAAATAACGTATGACGTTTATAAGACGTGCTTCAAAGTTCAAACCCAAAATAATCTCTGTCTCATTTCAAGAGCAAAGTAAACCTGCATCAGCCGTACGCGTCTGATTGACTTCGTTCGAAGGCTTCTCGCTGACCGCCATTTTGACACTAGCGACGCGAGTATGCTTACGATATTAAAATATTACTTTTTAAATTATTTTATCGTAAATAGGTATACATGTCTATTTGCTGATGATTAAATTGATCATTGGAATAAACTTGTAACGTGTATGATTGAAATTTTAAATGTTATGCACAAAAAATGTCTTGCGCCTTATCCGGGCCGTGTGCGAGGACTGGTTTCCCCTCAACAAACAAACAGCGCTCGAAAAACACTTCTACAAAAATGTCTCCATCCTAAGGACAAATATTGTTGTTATGCTTAAACCATAATGGCATTAGAACTTTCGTTTCGTAGCTGCAAACCATTGTTACTCTTTTGACGAACTACTTACCTTTGCAGAAATCGCGTAATCTGCTAGACTATATGTAACATGGGAAAAAGAAGAAGAAAATTTTCGGTTCTACAAAGCGACTGTACAGATACTCTGACCGGTGACGCAACCGTTGGAAGTTAAAAAAATATGGGTTATGGAACATGACGAAGGAAGAAACGAAATCCGCTAATGAAAGGATTGATTGACTGAAAATCAACGTGACGCAAATGAAACGACACGCACAGATTGTAACAAAACAAGAGCTCGGATCACCCCAATTTTAGTCAGAGCAAATTATCATGGTTAAATTAACATAAATTAACATACATTTCTCATTTACCTTCTGGTCTGACCAAAAATTAGATCACCTCTTCAATCCTGTTACCGACATAGTACCACATTGCGACCTCTACGGCAATGAACGCCTTGTCACCACCTCCTACTGAGAAACTCGGAGGTAAATGCGTCAGCAAGAAACTTAGATCCTCATGAGCTCTTGCAAAAATGCGGGGGTGGGGGTGGTGGGGGGGGGGGGGTTGGGGGTTGGGGGGGGGGGGGGGGCTCATGAGGATCTACTTCTCTTGCGAGCGAATAGTATTCGAGGCAGAAGCCACAATGAAAACGCCTAACAAGGTTGGAATCAATTTGCAAGTGAACACTTTCAATTCCCCGCTGTGCGCTGCTCTGTGATTTTGGACCTTACGGCTGTGAAGCCATCATTTCCAAAATGATAGACCAGCCCGCGCGTCTCTCGAGCCGCAAGGTCTGAAATCACAAACCCGGAAACACTGTTTTTGTCCAGTGATTGTAAGGACGCCTTAGTGTTAACAACTTTTCTGCGGCACGTCGAAATGACACACAAGTTGATGATCAATTGATTGATTGATTGATTCTGCTCGCACTTTGCGTGAGTCACGCTTTGAGTGAACGTCAGTCCATTATCACAGAACAAGATCAAAGGAACAAACTACGCGTTGTGACGTGTCAGCTTAACCCTCCCGTCTGCCATCGTTTAGAAATCATGTCTCTAGAATCCATCACAGATTCACTGCCACACAAGCCGGTCTAATGTACATGGGTTTGAATGTTTCACGCAAGAGGTATAGATCCTCATGAGCCCCCACAAATGCGGATGCTCATGAGGATCTATGCCTCTTGTAGCGAGATATCACTCGACCTGCCCTGGCAGCGGTGATGAGGTCAAACAAGCAGGCCTTTTCAAAACAACAAATCTATATTTTTCCATCGAAGCAAAGTGCGTTCTGCTGGCGCGCCATTCTTTCCGCTGACCCAGCTAAAATAATAATTGACTTCCGCCCTGACACTTGCTCCCAGGCTGCTCTGTGTGGCACGCGCTGCGCATGCGCACAACGATTGTTCCGGTACAATGCATTTTGGGAAAATCAATGTTGACTTTGTCAGGTTGGAAACAAATTACTTTCCGCGACCGCAACCCAACTGAGAGAGGCGGGTAGAGTTTTTTGTTTTGTTTTTGGTGTTGTATCAAAAAGTAGCGTAGAAGTGATTCTGAAATTATCTTGTCGTAATTATAACAAAGTATAACAGTGATATAATTATAGTTCTTGGGTGCCTCATAAAACAGTGTAGGCGCGATTCTAACATTATGTTGTTGTAATTGTAACGCTGCTATACAATCATTGCTATTATTAATACTGTTGACAATTTTGTTTAATGTGTTCGTGTGTAAAAACGTGCACGTTACTACAGGTGTGTTATGCGTCGCTATTTTTTGTTTATTTTTTTGCTGAAAGTAGGCCGAATAATACATTTCCACTTTAAGCACAAAACCTGTGTACTGGTTTGTGATTTTTTTTTTTTTTTTTTTTTTTTTTTTTTTTTGCTACTTCCAAGTTTTCTCTGTCGACCTCAGAGGTCTCCATCCCACGCCGCTCACCCCAATCAACCCCAGTGTGCTCACCCAGGCCTACCAGTTGCCACAGCCAGACTCCCGGCCCCGCTGCTGTATATATGTCAGGTTAGGGGACTCCCTCCGGAGGAAACTCCGCACTACTGCCGAGTCACTTCGGTGGTCTTCCACTTTTCTTGCTAGTCACGGAGTCGACGAGTGAGAGCTCCCCCCAGAGGTGGCGAGTCAACCACTACGTCCTTCCACGCACAGCAGCAGGGTCTGGCCGAAGACAACCGCGCACCTAGGGCTCCTAGAGGCCGGACCGGGCTGAGGTCACCATGAGACGGAGACTTGAGGGGTCAGAGGCACCTGGAATAGCGTTTTTCCTTTTTGCATGATGATGTGGATGATATGATGATGCCATGGTGGTCCATGTGGTTTTTAGGGACTGCGTGACAGGGCCGCATTCCACGCTTCCTGTCATAAATATCCTGGTATTAACCAGGCCCGGGACTTGCGGACACCTGCGGTGCCAGCCGTGTAATCATCCACACCTTGCGATGCGTCATAACCCGGGTAACACCCCCAAAGTCGCACCCGTGAAGTGGGTGAGTCTCGGCTGAGTGGCATCAGCCTTCCCATTGGGTCCATAGCACACCCGCTCTGGGTAAGAGCCGACCCAGGTAGAAAAAATCCCGCTTGACTCGGCTGGGATTCGAACCCGGATCTCCCGGCCGCCAGTCCGACGCGCTAACCACTGCGCTACGGAGGCCGGTTGGTTTGTGATTTTGGACCTCACGGTTTTGAGCCGTAAGGTCTAAAATAAAGACCAGCATGACGTTACTATAAGACCAGCATGACGTTACTATAAGACCAGAATGACGTTACTATGAACGCATTTTTTTAAAAAAAAAGTACATTTTGTGTACGATCAGTAAGGATTCTTGTTTGTGAATTGAGCTGTGTGCTGGTCGCGTCTGGCAGCACACATTATTCCGCGTTGAAACTCTTTTACCGAGAGCCGTGACGGCTCAAGGACAGTGTCCAATTAGTTGAGCTTGCCTCTTGTCTGTTGTAAAGAGTACAATTGTGCTCCTCACAGATCCTATCTTGAAGGCCGACGACAGTATGTCAGCGTAAATGGCAAATCATCCTCTGAGGGGCTGATTATGCATGGCGTGCCCCAGGGATCTATTCTCGGGCCTTTATTGTTCACACTTTACATAAATGACTTACCTTTACATATCTCACAGCCTGACGTTACCTGTAGCTTATTTGCAGATGATGCAACTTTGGATGTGTCTGCGCCAGACGTGCCCACAATCACTAGTTCACTCCAGCAAACAATAAATGAAGTCTTTGGTTGGTGCCAGACTAATTCCATGATTCCAAATCCATCAAAGACGGAATGTATGCTTGTGACAACAAGGCAAAAGCATCAGCTGAGCCCGCCGCCACTCAAACTTTTCCTTGAACAGCAACCAATAGCGCAAGTTAGAGAACATCGTTTGCTTGGTGTCACTGTAGACGACCAGCTCAGTTGGCATTCGCATACTAATTCTATTTGTAAGGTTTTGTCAAAAAATCTATATTTGTTATCTAGGCTAGTTCTATTCACCGACGTTTCAACCAGGCAGTTGTTTTATAACGCACACATAAAATCCCATCTAGATTACGCATCGACAGTATGGGATGGATGCAGCGATATTTCTTTAAAAAGAATAAATTCACTCCATAGACGTGCGGCAAAGCTTATCCTAAAAGATTCCCACACCCCTTTGACTACCGACGATAAACTAACAAAATTAAATATGTTGCCCCTTCGTAAGCACTTTTTATTCAATAAATGTGTATTTATGCGTAAGATCACACTTTCAAAATCACCTGGATATCTCGCTGCTCTCTTTAAGGCTCCCCACACTCCGCACCCGACACTGAGGAACGACCTGGTAGTGCCTAGGCCCCGCCTTGACATTTTTAAATCGGCCTTGTCATATTCAGCAGCCAAAGAATGGAATTTACTTCCAAAAGAAATAAAATCTATCACGACCATAAATGCTTTCAAGACAAGGCTTCATCAGCATTTGCTACAAATGCAAGCGTAAACTGCTTTTGTTTTAGAATGACGTAGTATTTTGAATTTGTTTATCTCATTATTTGATTGTTGTTGTTGGTAATTTTATGGTACACTTGTTAGTTGGTAGCGCATGTATATCTCATTATGTGTATTAAATGTGTTTATGATGTTTTTGTATATGATCGCCATATGTACCTGTATCGCTGTATCCCTGCTGTCGCCTTCGAGCGGAAGCTGATCGAGGGGGGCAGCCAGTATGACTCGCCTTGGTGGGCGCTTATGGTGTGTCAGTGCGTGCGGCCGCGTGAGTATTTGTGTAAGTAGTTTAGCAAGGACAAGATGGAAGAAAGGTCTTCAGACCTAAATCTTTTTATCCTTGGAAAATAAAGATTCATTGTCATTGTCATTGTCATTGTCATTCGTAATCAACACCCATCACGCGGACTATTTAGCCAGTTCCTCATCACCTCCTCGCACTAAAAATGGGTGTGGAAAGGAGAGGTTTGACCGCCCAGCAAGCGGCACAGATCCTCATGAGCCCCCGCGACTGCGGGGGCTCATGAGAATCTGTGCCGCTTGCAGATGGATTTTTCAGCCTCATCAGTAGTCAGGACTGACATTTCACAGTAGTCAGGACACTACCAACCACTCATCCGATCCATAACGAACACGTCCGGCTAAGTCCTCGCGCCTGACATACATAAATCTTCCAAGTCCCACACGAGGTCTTCTTTTCCAGGAAAAAAAAGACAAGCTTGTTCCATAGTACGTCCGTTGAAAGGTCCTGGTCAATCAAAATGGCACAGTTGCAGTGCGCCTGAACTGATCAATGTTCAGGTCGTACTCCACAGGCAATAGATTTCCCTTGTCCCCCATAACCCGCCCGTCAGGGCCGTCCATTATCACTTCGGTGCCGTGGACGTTAAACCCCGAACTAACAAAAAAACAACAACAAAACAAAACCAGGTCTTGGAGGGTTAACGAAGAAACGTCTGTGTTCTGGTCTGTGATTTTGGACCATACGGCTGAAAGGTCCAAAATCACAGACCGGCACCGAATTGTGTAGCCTGAACTCGCATAGAATTCAAGATGCCACGCTGCCCTTAAGACTGCCGTCAATATGGCAACAGACATGTTCATTTTTGAGAATAGCGATATTTCATTTCATAACAATGACAATCTAGCTTTTCTGAAAAATGAAGACATGCTCACTTGCGTTATATGGCAAAAGAAATGTCAATTTTTAAGAAACGCGATATTTTCATTGTCATACAATAACAGTCTAGCTTTTCCAAAAAAATGAATCTGCTCGTTTTTGGCATGAAGGCAGAGATAGCTCTTGACGAAATGCTGCCTAGTCTGTGATTTTGAGCCTTCCGGCTTCAAGTCGTTATGACAAAATAACAGTTTAAAAAAAGAATAGATATATAATACTACTACTAATAATGAGTACTTGTATAGCGCCTAACCTCCGATTACAGCTCTAGGCGCTTAACAAAAACTAATTGTACAAAAATAACTAATTACAAAAACGCAATTTACAAAAAGTATTATATATATATAATATATATACACACACACGCCAGCAAAGCTCCGCTTGGCGGACTACAATGGCAAAGGACAGGTGTGGCCATTGCAGTCAGGTGACCGTGAATCTTCATCTGGTAAGAATTAATGAGAGGATACGTCCTATGTGACCGCTATAGGCAGGTGACCACTATTTAAAAGTGGCCATTCTACTGTATGCATTAACTCTTCCAGCCCCAAGGTCCCACGTCTCAAAATTTGGAGCTTTTGCCTAATGTCTATGTACCAGTTGCGGGAGATGGATTGACCATGATCATTCAAGGGTACTGCCAGATTAGCTTGGCGCCTTCTCCTGCTGTAGGGACTCTGCGCTGAATGGGTTAAAAAGTAACATTAAGTTCTTGTCTTTCTCTCACCTCCGGCATCCTTTCATTTGAGTAACGCAAAGCAATGACGATCCGTGTCCTACAGGCGGCGCAGGTTGTGAGGACTTCCACATGCGATCCGAACACCACTCTGACCAGATGCTCCGTCTGGCTTGAGCATAGAGCGGCTAAATGAAAACATTTTGGTCAACAGATGCGCCATTTTAGTTCGTCACAGTCCAGGGCAAATGTGGACATGTTTGGTCAAGTCTGGGCATCCTAACCCGAACATGACCCGCCAATCAATCAGCAAACAGGCGTCCACCGGAGGCGTAAGATGCTGGTGGGCACACTCATGTAGGAGTCCTCTCCTCTTGGTTCTGTTTGTTTCGTCGCCTTAACCCCTTGCCCGCCCACCAGACGCTTGTTTTGTTTCTGAGAATTAATAATAATAATAATAATAATAATAATAATAATAATAATAATAATAATAATAATAATAATAATACCGTTATTATATAGGCGCTTTTTCTCAATTTTGGGGAAATCGACTCAAAGCGCCGCGCCTGAAACCCAACACACACACTCACGAAACAGACACGGATTTACGCCATTTAAGACAAACACAGTACAAGACAGACGAAGGGCCAGTCAGCTACTGAAGTTACAGAGATTTTTGATCGCTTGTATTTGAAATTTGTAAAGTGGCCTGAGACCGGTACCAAATTGTGTCCATTTAACTACCAAACGCCATGACCGTCGAAGGAACAAGGTTACAAATTGGTCTCAGCAAGAGGTAAAGATCTTCACGCGCCCCCGCGAATGCGGGGGCTCATGAGGATCTATACCTCTTGCAGATGGGTGATGTTCAGTTTTCGGCTTCGGCAGCGAAGGGGTTAACCCGCCAGTGACCAGTGTGACCAGTGCATGCAGGGACCAGTGTGACCAGTGTATGCATGGACCAGTGTATTATGCAGTGACCAGTGCATGCAGGGACCAGTGTATTATGCAGTGACCAGTGTATGCAGGGACCAGTGTATTATGCAGTGACCAGTGTATGCAGTGACCAGTGTGACCAGTGTATGCATGGACCAGTGTATTATGCAGTGACCAGTGCATGCAGGGACCAGTGTATTATGCAGTGACCAGTGTATGCAGGGACCAGTGTATTATGCAGTGACCAGTGTATGCAGGGACCAGTGTATTATGCAGGGACCAGTGTATGCAGGGACCAGTGTATTATGCAGTGACCAGTGTATGCAGGGACCAGTGTATTATGCAGTGACCAGTGTATGCAGGGACCAGTGTATTATGCAGTGACCAGTGTATGCAGGGACCAGTGTATTATGCAGTGACCAGTGTATGCAGGGACCAGTGTATTATGCAGTGACCAGTGTATGCAGGGACCAGTGTATTATGCAGGGACCAGTGTATGCATGGACCAGTGTATTATGCAGTGACCAGTGTATGCATGGACCAGTGTATTATGCAGTGACCAGTGTATCATGCAGGGACCAGTGTATTATGCAGTGACCAGTGTATGCAGGGACCAGTGTATTATGCAGTGACCAGTGTATGCAGGGACCAGTGTATTATGCAGTGACCAGTGTATGCATGGACCAGTGTATTATGCAGTGACCAGTGTATGCAGGGACCAGTGTATTATGCAGTGACCAGTGTATGCAGGGACCAGTGTATTATGCAGTGACCAGTGCATGCATGGACCAGTGTATTATGCAGTGACCAGTGGATGCAGGGACCAGTGTATTATGCAGTGACCAGTGCATGCAGGGACCAGTGTATTATGCAGTGACCAGTGTATGCAGGGACCAGTACAGTGAACAAGACCGGTGGCTGGTTGCACGTGCAAAGAGGGTGATAATAATGATGTCTGGTATCCTTCAAACAGTCGTACAACGTCTGCGTTCCTCGTGATGATCTAGTTGGGGGTTCAGTCTTCCAGAGCAAAGGCATTTGCCGCCGACAAGCAGGACCGTGGATGGGAATTGAATTTTGGGTCCGCTTGGTGCTAGAGGCCACTTGCCTGTTGATCAGATCCATTGGGTCTGGGCCATGTTTGTCGACAGATCTCCGCGAATAAGGTCCGATGCCCGGTCCTGATTTAAGAGGGTTTGACGACGCGTCAATATGTGTGTGTTGGTTTGGGAAGTTTTACCCTACGGCGAAGACAGTATCTAAAATCACGAACCAAGATATCACAAAAAATGGTTGACGATGTCGACTATAAAAATCAGATCATAGTTTTCAGACGGAGTGTTTGCCATATTTATCAGATCCGCTCCCCAGTTCACATTTTGCAGTGCTTGTGGGTACACCAGTTTGTTGACCACGGTCAAGTTGCACGACAGGGCTTAAATCCTGCACACACAACTAAACAAGGACCTTCTCCACGGGAGCACCTTGCGGCTTAGGGGTGAGCGCAGGATGTATGCTCTCTCATGAAACTGTTACTAGATCAGTCCCTTGGCAATGTCATATTTTCAGATACACTCGACTCGTAATGCCCGCGACACACCACAGCAAGATATGGCTCGACCATGATAGTTCAAGGGTGGTGGCAGAATATATATAGGCGCCAAGCTATTCTGCCACCACCCTTGAACTATCATGGTCGATCTGTCTCCTGAATTAAGAATAATAAGAATAAGAATAATAGTACTTTATTATCTCAAACAGAGAAATTCTTTTCGCCACCTCGCAATCACACACACTCACACAACAGTTTTCAAACAAATGGACAATGGCTCGGGACGGGTGAAGCCCGTCGCCAAGGCGTCTCATGGCCGGCGCCAACGGCCCCAACCCGACCTGAACCTCCCTAACACAAGCAAACTAAAAACGGTTCTATCTTAGTATCCCTATAACACAAAATATAATGTTTTTAAACTTTATGCTTGGCTGAGACTAGTTACACAAATAACAAAAATACGCAAAAAAAAAAAAAAAAAGACGAATACTTTCACAGTTGCTACCTGGGGGCCCGTCGCCATAAGAACAGCGCCGGCTATTAGACAGTCGCTCCGGCATAAACAGTTACCACCTTAATTATAACTTAACTAGCATATAACTTCATAGTCATTTTTAAAGGAATAGTAGTAGGACTACATCATTAACGTAAAAGCAGACCAAAACGCTGTTCAGTAAGAAACACAGTCACTGCGTCTGGGGAAGTGTCTGTCATCACATCATTCCGCTGGAATGTGGGGCCTGAAGCTTTCTGGTACTCGCTTCGTCGAATGATGATGATGCATAGCATTTATATGGCGCATTTCTCATATTTATAATATAACTCAATGCGCAGAATGCACTAGCGCTATTCCGTAGGCAGTGATGTTGAGGTGGCGTGGGAAGAGCCAATCCCGAGATGATGAAAGGGGAGGAAAGCACGTTGCCGGGTTGTATTGCCACAGCATAACGCGCGCTGTTCTTCTAATATCCGCATGGTACAACAAGAATCAGCTTGTATCAACTCCCGAGCATCGCACAGCGGATAAAATCCAATTAACAATCACAGCACATCAAATTGCCAAAAAGTCATCTAAAAGAAATACCGGTCGTGATGCAGCATTGCAGGGCCTGACTGACATCGTTTATCAAACGAAGGTACAATGTCTGTTTAGTACTGCCGGTGACGACCATTTCTGCCGGAGCGGGCGGCCAGGAGGTGTTGCATGGCCGCCATCTTGTCTTGTAAAGCAGTCTTCATAGGATAACTCCAAAATGTGGGTATTTCGTACCTCGGTCACAATGAGTTAGTTAGTTATTTAACGCCGAGCAGGCAACTCAGGCCATCTCACGGCGGTCGGACACAATGAGCTAAACCGATCGGGTTCGTATGTCCAACGCAGGCAGTTTTATGTCATTTTTAGATACATCAGCCTGTTGAAGCCACTGTACAGACTTGGTTACCAGACTGCTGAAGTTTTGGACAAGTCTCTGCTGATCAGGTCTACTGAAAAGCCAGGGGGGAGGAGAGACTGATATGAAATATATGCCGACTTTAAGAAAATAAATCAAACCTGACAGCGAGGAGCTGCCCTGCGCAAACCGTGAGGTTCATATAGTTACGGACAGAGGGACCTGTTGGCATGAGAGACCTTAGTCCTGCGCCAGCCACTAAGCAAGGTGCTCCGCTACAGCGCCACAACACTCACCCCGCAATAGCGCCACAACACTCACCCCGCTATAGCGCCACAACACTCACCCCGCTATAGCGCCACAACACTCACCCCGCTATAGCGCCACAACACTCGCCCCGCTATAGCGCCACAACACTCACCCCGCTATAGCGCCACAACTCTCACCCCGCTATAGCGCCACAACACTAACCCCGCTATAGCGCCACAACACTCACCCCGCTATAGCGCCACAACACTAACCTCGCTATAGCGCCACAACACTCACCCCGATATAGCGGCACAACACTCACCCCGATATAGCGCCACAACACTCACCCCGCTATAGCGCCACAACACTCACCCCGCTATAGCGCCACAACACTCACCCCGCTATAGCGCCACAACACTCACCCGCTATAGCGCCACAACACTCACCCCGCTATAGCGCCACAACACTCACCCCGCTATAGCGCCACAACACTCACCCCGCTATAGCACCACAACACTCACCCCGCTATAGCGCCACAACACTCACCCCGCTATAGCACCACAACACTCACCCCGCTATAGCGCCACAACACTCACCCCGCTATAGCGGCACAATACTCACCCCGCTATAGCGCCAGAACACTCACCCCGATATAGCGCCACAACACTCACCCCGATATAGCGCCACAATACTCACCCCGCTATAGCGCCAGAACACTAACCCCGCTATAGCGCCACAACACTCACCCCGCTATAGCGCCACAACACTCACCCCGCTATAGCGCCACAACACTCACCCCGCTATAGCGCCACAACACTCACCCCGCTATAGCGCCACAACACTCACCCCGCTATAGCGCCACAACACTCACCCAGCTATAGCGCCACAACACTCACCCCGCTATAGCACCACAACACTCACCCCGCTATAGCGCCACAACACTCACCCCGCTATAGCGCCACAACACTCACCCCGCTATAGCGCAACACCTTGCTTAGTGGCTGGCGCAGGATTAAGCTCACTCCTGCAGCCGTCTCCAGAACACACCCTAGTAAGCAAAGGTCCTCTCGCCGACGCCCTCAGCCGCACTGCGGGTCCACTGCGGCCGACTGCGGCCCTGGGTTCCTTTGCAAACTGGGACCCTCACAGCCTCTTCAGACGGCTGGAAAAAGCCGAGAACGCCACCAGCGCCACCTATGGACTAAAGGGAAATGAATCTAAGTCTAAGAGCTAGTGACGGCGATATTGCGTCATATGCACACGAACAGTGACGGCACATCACGTTAATTCAGCGAGAGGATCTCGAGACTGAAACCTCTGCCACCTCCTCTTGTTAAAGAACACCTCCGTAATACAGATTAACGTTGGCTCAGGGTCTTAGGAACATTTCATGGCCGCTGGAACTCGTCAGGATTTGAACTAATCCCTCGTGTAGATGAAAATGACATCAGGCAAAATGCAAAAAAATTGCAGGCTGATAGCTCGATGACACATTTCGGTCCCAAAAACGTGGACCTGGACAATTTCCTGAAGACCGACAGTTTGATGGCAAGAGGCATAGATGCTCATGAGCCCCTGCTTCCTCTTGTAGATGAGTCTGATTTGAGGGTGTGTCCTCCGAGACGAAAATGCCGTCTGTTGAATGCGAGGATAAATCGCTTGGGCAAATACGGCAGGTGTGGAGAGGCATAGCTCTGTGTGGACGACGCGGTACTCCGTCTGACAACTGCAAATAAGGCAGCCAAGTTAGGTTACGACGCTGTCTCTCTCTGTCTCTCTCTCTGTCTCTCTCTCTGTCTCTCTCTCTGTCTCTCTCTCTCTCTCTCTCTCTCTCTCTCTCTCTCTCTCCCCTCTCTCTCTCTCTCTCTCTCTCTCTCTCTCTCTCTCTCTCTCTTGACGCTAGTGGCATCAGTAATGTTTGCAAACTGACGTTTGTAATGTCAAAAGGTTCACTATTGTCAAATAAAGTATAAACCATCCACCCGTCCGTCCGTCCACCTAACCTTCCCTCCCTCCAACCATCCCTACATCCATCCATCCATGTATCCATCCATCCATGTATACATACATCCATCCATCCATGCACACACCACCTTTACTGATCTGTGCAGTTAGTGTTCATAAGCTACATTTGTATAAATAAGCGGATGTTCAGAATAAATTAAGTCAGGAAACATACCCCGGAGGGGTCTATCATCAACCAGTTCAACATTAAAACTAAATCAAATCGATTTTCGGGGAGGTGAGCGAGATGGGTATTAACGTTTCCTAGCGGAAATGTACTATTCTGAAAATACTATAGTGCAATCTTAAAATGTCACCGCAATGTGACCAGACTTAACAAAGGATCCAGTAGATGGGAGGCGTACCGCAATGTGACCAGACTTAACAAAGGATCCAGTAGATGGGAGGCGTACCGCAATGTGACCAGACTTAACAAAGGATCCAGTAGATGGGAGGCGTACCGCAATGTGACCAGACTTAACAAAGGATCCAGTAGATTGGAGGCGTACCGCAATGTGACCAGACTTAACAAAGGATCCAGTAGATGGGAGGCGTACCGCAATGTGACCAGACTTAACAAAGGATCCAGTAGATGGAAGGCGTACCGCAATGTGACCAGACTTAACAAAGGATCCAGTAGATGGGAGGCGTATCTGTTGCCCCAAGCTAACAAACTCTAAAACAAAAAGCATTTGCACATCACAAGAACCCAGAGATTTGTCATCACGGGCTTTTGCCGCAATCACAAACACAAATCGCCAAAAGTCTGTATCATCTGAAAATTACAGATATAAATGTCGAAGCAAGAGGCATAGATCCTCATGAGCCCCCGCATTGCGGGGGCTCATGTGGATCTACGCCACTTTCAGACGGCAAGGCCCGAGCGACTGTAACCATCACCACTGGGGACCTCCTGGGTTGGGCACTCCGGTCCCGATGTGCTTTATCATAAACATGAGCCTTGCGTCCAGAGGCTGCGGAAAGGATAAGCAGACCAGGTTCAAATTGATCGCCCTGTATATCAAGCGCGTGCAAAATCACAGCTGGAGTCAAAAGCATGTGTCTTTTTCGATCTGAGTCACACGCCGAGAAGAACAGACTCAACCAGAAACATTTCGCCTCAAAGAACATCGTGATGCTATTAAGGACGAGGACTGCAAGAGGCTAAACACTTTATGAGTCCCCCCCCCCCCCCGTCCACCCCCCCCCCACACACACACACACTCCCGCAGCAGTAGGATAGTGTTTATAGTCCAGACATTCGCGTACATTTCATGCAGGCGAAGAAAAAGAAAATGCAATCGTGGGGAATTTAATGAATGCATGGTGACCCGGAAGTTAAAGCAAAGCCTTTTCATCTAGTCACTAACAATAATAATAATAAGCCTTAATATCGCGCTAAATCGCCAGGAGCAGTGGGCTCTAAGCGCGTTACAAAAAAAAAAAAGACTGTGTGCAGAATCTCACTACCTTTCACCCGTATCATCCTGAGGCTAAAAGCTTCACATTTGCACACTGCCATATGCAAGCTGCATTATAGTACTTACAGATAAGGATATAGACCAATGGCTTTAGGTCAAGGGTGGTGCCAGAATAGCTTGGCGCCTAGAGGCGCCAAGCTATTCTGGCACTACCCTTGAACTATTTTAGTCAAACTTATTTCACACACTGGTGTATTCCGAATGATAAGGGCTAAAGGAATTTAATCTACGCACACACATACAACTGAAACACACTTAAGAAAACCACCCCCAAATTCTCAATAATATAAGTTATTGGTAGCTGGGGTTTGCTACACGGACCCTTGTAGGCCTGAGGGAGGTCAAAGGAACCATTGTACCCCGAAGGTCGAAGGCCTGAGGGGTACAATGATTCCTTTGACCTCCCGAAGGCCTACAAGGGTCGGTGCAGCAAGCCCCTACTACCAATGACGTATTTGTTTTCATTTCTCCACTAATTTCGTAAAAGAAATAAAGAAGATATCTTCCGACCTGGATCACGCCAGACATGACTAATGTCTAAGGAATATCCATTTATACATACTAGACTTATGACGTAATATAAAATCTTTCATGATGTTGTCGTCTCCATTAGTGTGCCTTTTGTTTCAAACAACACTAAGTAACTTTGTAATTTAGAACGTTTGGGTGATCTTTTATAGAACAAAACTGGCACCCAAGACGCGTCACAAAGAGGGCTACAAGACATCCGCCATTTGTCGCTACAAGGGTTTTGTAGCTCGGTCACATGGTACGGTTTGCACTAAAGTAATAATTATTGGTCGTGTGACGTAGGGATAAAAACAAAGGTATTTGGACTCGATGTGTTTACTTTGCAATAGTCGTAATACTGATTTTGTTGTTGTTGAAAGCATCATAACATTCCATGGTCCTTTTCTTGCACTACCTACAGGAAGTGACGTTTTGGTATTGTTAAATTCAGCACCGTCAAGAATTTTTGGCAAATCGTTCTGTGGGAGCTGCGATACAAATTAGTTACGTGATTCTCCGCTGGGCAGACCCGGCCTTTGTGTCCGCGATGGAGACCAGCCTGTTTAGTCCCAGCGGTGAGTGGGCTCCCAATGCGCAAACGGCCATCGGGCCGACGTCGGCCGCCCGTTGGCCCGATGGCCTTTTGCGCATTGGGTTCATGTCTGAACTGAACACCGAAATTACGGACGCCGACTTGACAATGCTGAAACACTAAGCCAGGGACATGAAGCGCGTGGGCTGCACGTGTAGTCATGTGACCGTGGTGGCCGCCATTAAGATAGTGATCGCTGTCATCAAGGATGAAAAACACGTGCGGCGGGGATTACCGCGTGTGGTGATTATCACGGAGTGCATCTCGTTCTCGGCGTGTGTCGTAATGGAACGTTGTCTCACAGGCTTGACGTGTGTCTCGCGCGTGTTACCAAGCTAACGTGTTATGCGTCCACGAGCGGTTTACAGTTAGAGCGGAGAGCGGAGAGCTCTAACCGTAAACCGTGGGCGGACGCATAACCAGAATACTGTCCATGGACGCATGACCAGCTAACTCGGTCACACATGCGCAAGGAGGTGAATACTGTGTGTGTGTGTGTGTGTGTGTGTGTGTGTGTGTGTGTGTGTGTGTGTGTGTGTGTGTGTGTGTGTGTGCGTGCGTGCGTGAGTGCGTGCGCTTTTGTATGCGCGAACTTGCGATCCTCAAAATAACATTTCTATTTTGGACGAAGTTTATGTGGTGTAATTTTGGTCTTAGTTGATATTATAAAAGGAACCATTGTACCCCGAAGGCCGAAGGCCTGAGGGGTACAATGGTTCCTTTGACCTACCTCAGGCCTACAAGGGTCCGTGCAGCAAGCCCATACTACCAATAACGTATTTGTTTTTATTCCTCCAATGCCTTCGTAAAAGAAATCAAGAAGTAATCTTCCGACCTGGATCACGCCAGACAAGACTGACGACAAAGGAATATACATTGATACATAATAGGAGGAACAGAGGAGGAGCTAGCTCAGCTGGTTGTAAATCTGGACAGTACAGCCATTGCGTTTGGGATGGAAATCAGTGCAAAGAAGACCAAACTGATGACCAATAACGCCAGTGGCATCGACACTGAAATCATGGCGGCCAAAAACTGGAAACAATTAAGAAATTCAAATACCTAGGAACCATTGTGACAGATGAGGGATCAAAACCAGAAATACTGTCCAGGATTGCGCAGACAACAACAGCGCTGACACGATTGAAGACCATATGGAAGGACAGAAACATTACACTCTGCTCCAAGATCAGACTGATGCGATCCTTAGTCATCTCAGTGTTCTTGTATGCCTTTGAGTCATGGACCCTCACAGCAGACCTCGAAAGGAGGATACAAGCCACTGAAATGAGATGTTTTCGAAGGCTGCTTGGCATTTCGTCCAGAGACCACATCACGAACGAGGAAGTGGGAAGCATAATCAGGCAAGCCATCGGGCCCTATGAAGACCTATTAGCCATTGTGAAAAAAACGCAAACTGAAGTGGTATGGGCATGTCACGCGATCAGACAATCCTGCAAGGCACTGTGCAAGGAGGACGAAGGAGAGGAAGACAGAGAAAAAAGATGGGAGGACAATATCAAAGAGTTGACAGGACTGAAGCTGTGCGACACACTAAGAATGGCAGAAAACAGAGTTAAATGGAGGGAGCTGGTTGCCAAGTCATCAGTGGTGCCCCAACGGTCGGCAAGACTACGGGATAGATAGAGATAGAGACATAATAGAATTATGACGTAATTTAAAAATCTTTCATCATGTTGCCGTCTCCAGTAGTGTGCCTGTTGTTTCGAACAACACTAAGTAACGTTGTGTTTAGACCGTGTTGATGATCTTTTATAGAACAAAAACTGGCATCCAAGACGCGTCAGAAAGAGGGTTACAAAAAGTCCGCCATTTGTCGCTACAAGGGTTTTTGTATCCCGGTCACATGATACGGTTTGCGCTAAAGGCATTGGCCGTGTGACGTAGGGATGAAAACAATTTCATTTTCTCAACATGTGTACTTTTATTTGGGTAACTGTTCACCTCGTTCTTGTCTGGTTTACGCCGAGTTTGCAAAGGACAAAAATGTAGTCAAAAGCAGGTGCAAATGTACTCAACCATTGGTATCATTAACCTTTTGACTGTCAGTTACGCTTTTTGTCACGATGATTTCGACAGGAGGAATCATCGCGACAAAAAGAACGCTAAGACAGCCAAACGGTTAATTTTCTCGCTAATGTCAAACCATTTTTGTTGTTATTTTATGGACACCACGACGTGAAAAGTAATTTAAAACTGAATCCGATAATTCACGAGATCCCTGCTTGTTAACGGCTCTAGTTGGGCTGGTCTGTGATTTTGGACTTACAGCTGGGAAGCCGCAAGCTCCAATCTCACAGACCATCACACCTTCACTCGGGCAATTTTGCATATATGCATGTGCACGCTGTGTAGCTCAGGGTCGTGTCTAAATCAATTGGACAAGGAAACCACACGCACAGCTGTTGCTTGTACCATTAAGACAAATATCTACGGGCTGAACTCGGCGGGCCAGCGGCGACCGAGTTCGGCCCGATGAATGCTTATGCCGCGTATCCGGAGGCGGCTCGTCTCGAATGAGTTAACCGGGATACAGTCACGGCGCTTGTGGTACAGACTGCACCTGTACATATCCGAGAGCTGCTTAATTGTCCGACCTGCCGCGTACACACAATGCCACGTTTACATACAGCATTCAGGCTGCGCTGCAACAGTATTTGCACAATCATTGACGTTTAAATCCGGGGGAAGGGGGTGGCAGGGGAGGGGGGTGGCAGGGGAGGGGAGGTAAAGTCTGGGTATAGCGCTGCGGCTATAGAAACCAGTTCGAGCCAAGGTCTTTTTACGTAATTCCCGCCACACACACACACGCGCACGCACGCACGCACGCACACACACACACACACACACACACACACACACACACACAAACACACACACACAAAAGAAAAAAAGAAGAAAGAATTTATATCCCCCGTACACGAGCCGTGTCTGCGGTGGAGAGCACAAATACTATCCACTGGTCACGTGGGACAAATGCTCCGAAACGTACGGTTTGCTTTTGAAAATGTGTTATAGCTTCTTTAAACATAGTATTATCCACGGACCATACTTTCTTTTTTCTGTGGACCATTCCCCTCCTTATGACATACAGTACACATGAGCCACAAGGCCCCCAGAACCACATCAATCGTGCAACAATAGGACTCATCGTAGCCCAACACCGAAATCCCCAAATGTTGCCGTCGTCCTCTGAAGACTGCACTGCAGTGCAGGACACAGATCGACCATGATAGTTCAAGGGCGATGCCGGAATAGCTTGCCGCCCGTAGGCGCCAAGCTATTCTGGCATCACCCTTGAACTATCATGGTCGATCCATATATTGCTGTGGTGTGTCTGGGGTAGGATGGCTTAGGAACCGGTACGACGTGGCAAGCCTGGGCCCTATCTTCTTTCGACGTGGTAGAACGTCCTTTGGACATCGCAGGACATCACCCTGATCCCTTTCCTTCTCCTCTCCCACATAATGTGCCAAGCTAATCTGGCACTAAAATAATAATAATTACGGTATTTATAATGCGCTTATCTTATAATAATTATAACTCTAAGCGCGCACTCACAACTCGCACACGCATGCGCAAGCTTTAGACAATGACTCACGTACCACAAATAGTGAAAATACATTACGACGGTCAGCTTGGGGTGGGGAGTGTGGTGATATAGTGCTAGAACTGTTGAAAGAGGTGAGTTTTGAGGGCGGACTGGAAGGAGGAGAGGGAGTGTTTCTGACGGAGAGAGAGTGGGAGAGTGTTCCAGGTGGTTGGACCGTATACTGAGAAGGAGCGGGGGCCGAAAGCGCTGAGTTTGGTGCGGGGGACGAGGAGGCGGAGAGGGTCAGAGGCGGAGCGGAGGGAGCGGGAAGGAGTGTAGGGGTGAAGTAAGTTGGAGAGATAGGTAGGAGCGTAGTTGTTCAGGGATTTGTAGCAGAGAGACATAATCTTGTATTGGATGCGTTGGGGGATGGGGAGCCAGTGAAGGAGCTTGAGCAGGGGAGTAATGTGGTCGGATTTTTTTCTTCTGAGGACGAGGACGCATTGTTCTGGACGCGCTGGAGAGTGAGAGTGGTGGAGTGAGGATGGCCGGAAAGGAGAGAGTTGCATTAATCGATGCGAGATAAGATAAGAGAGACAGCGAGTTTGATGGCAGCTTCGGTAGTGAGATATTTTCTGATCTGACTGATGCGGCGGAGGTGGAAATATCATGCTTGGACCGTGACGGAGACAAAGCTGGTCATGTAAAGAGAGGAATCGAGGATAACGCCAAGGTTCTTGACCGAGCCAGAGAGGGAGATGGGGGTGCTGTCGAGTTGAAGGTAGAGAGAGGGAGGGAGCTGGGAAAATTTCTGGCGAGTGCCTACCAGCATGGCTTCCGTTTTGTCGTCGTTCAGTTTGAGCTTGTTTGCTGTCATCCAGTTTTTCACGTCTTCATAGCAGTCAGCCGTGCGAGTCAGTAGTGTCTGAGTGTTGTCGAGTTTGTCTTTGTCTAATAGTTGTGAGTCGTCAGCGTAGAGCTGGTGGTGTATGTGGTGAGACTGGATGATGTTGAACAGGGGAGAGGTGTAGAGTGTGAAAAGGACCGGGTCCAGGACGGACCCCTGTGGAACGCCGCAGGAGAGCCTGACTGGGTTGGAGGAGACACCGTCGATGGTGACGGACTGCTGTCTGTAGGAGAGGTAGGAGAGAAACCAGGAGTGAACAGAGTCAGTGATGCCAAAGGAGTGGTGAAGGCGGTGGAGGAGGATAGAGTGGTCTATGGTGTCGAAGGCGGCAGAGAGATCGAGTAGCGTAAGAAGGGAGATGTTGCCCGAGTCAGTGGAGAGAAGCAGGTCGTTTAGGATATGTAGGAGGGCTGTTTCACTACCCTTGAACTATCATGGTCGACCCATCTCTCGCGGCATGTACACAGTTTTCATAAATAGTCATGCATATGTTTGAATGGTTTAACACATTTGGGACGTGCTGCAGACGGATGCACGGTATTATGCAGCGTATCCGTATATATCACGTCTCAAATTAGTTAACATTGGTGCACATTTCAGTTCAATTTAACTTAATTCCATTCAGTTCAATTACATTCAGTTGTGCAATTTTCAATTAAACTATGCAAATTTCAGTTCAGTTGAATTGAATTCAGTCAAGCTCAGTTCAGTTCAGTTCAGTTCAGTTTAGTTCAGTTCAATTCAACAAGCAATATTTATTCCTTACAAGGAAATTGTTTTCACTACTTCAGATTTCAAATCGTCTCCCCTAGAAGTTCAAGTCGCAGTCCCAAACATTGAGAGTCCTGCAGAGACTGTGGCTACTTCCCATTTCAGTAGATAGAGCGACCTTGATAGTTCAAGAATCGTGCGGGAACAGCTTGGCGCCTCTGGCGCCAAGCTGTTCTCGCACCATTCTTGAACTATCATCATCGTTCCGTTTCCTAGATGTATCACAGTTACACGTCAAAAATCAGTCCTTTAAAATCACTGGTTTAAACTCAGTCGTGTAAAGTCAGCGGTTTAAACTCAGTCGTGTAAAACTAGTCACTTAAAATCAGTCGTATAAAATCAGTCGTTTGGAATCAATCGTGTAAAATCAGTCGGTTAAATCAGTCGTGTAAACTGATCTGTCGTGTAAATTCAATCGTGTAAAATCCGTCATTAAAAATTCAGTCGTTTATAACCAGTCGCTGTACTCTGGACCAAGAAAAGTCCATCCACCCAGCGTGAATACCCACCTTCGGCAGATAGACGTCGTTCGCTAAAAGGGTAACTACATTCTGGCGCGGAAGAACCAGCGGCGGAGTGATACTACTGTGTACACAGGCTGCAGTGCTCGGGGCAAACACGAGTGATTTACGCTGGGCAAACACACGGGCAGCGATTAACGAAGGGCTCCAGCGAAAACTGTTGGAAATGATCATACAGAGACCAGGAAATATCTCTAGGCTCGTCCGACGAGGTTCCTGAAGCCAACAAAACCCAAACTGCACCCACACTGGTTGTCTGACTGCCGCAGTAATGAAGGGCCCCAGCGACAACTGTTGGAAATGATAGAACAGCAACTAGGAAACATTTCTAGGTTTGTCTGATGCGGATCTTGACAAAAGCGAAGCTTCAACCGAACGCACACTGGTTGTCTCCAACGACGCGGCAGCAAATCGATGGAGACAACCAGTGTGTCTGTGTGTGTTTATTTGTGTTTGGGTCTGTGGTTTAAAATTGGAGCCTTACTACAACGGTCATAACATGCCGTGTGATGGAATGCGATCTCAAATCTTCTGCATCGCTCTCAAAGCAGAAATAACACTGCGCCTTGGACTGTACAGTGATTTTGGACATTAAGCTCCATTGCCGTAAGGTCCAAAATCACAAACCAGTGCACCAATTAGAACTAAAATCTATGGGAAAACCATCGCAAAGAAAGAGGCTTAGAAAGCAGAGGTACAACAAAGCTCATGTATTGAAATGACAGACCGACATACAGCGCGTAAATAACTTTCGCTCAAACGCCCCAAAATCCACTTTCGACCAGTCTCAACACCTCCATTCGCTTTTCAGAGAACCACAAACCGGCACCTTAGTCAGTCCTTCAGGCTTACCAGCATCGGAACAGGCGGTGCTGAATTTTGGGGATGACAGTGATTTTCGGCGCTAGGGGTATAATTCAGTGTTGGCCTCGGCGGCAATTTGGAGGCTGCTGTGGTTAGAAGTTATATTCCCGTTAAGTAAAAATCCTCAGTCCTCGGGCCGACTTCGGCCACAGTTGTAGCCGCGCGCGGGCCAACTGTGGCCGGCGTCGGACCGAGGGTGTTTGGGTCACTGGGACCCAGTCCGCTGGCTAACTACCAGTTTCCACGTTATACCCTGGCGAACTCTCCTTGAAGATTCTTAGTACTGAGGCACGGATTTTTTTATAGTGAGCATAAAGACCCAGCACAGCCAAGGCGGCATAGATTCTCATGATTCTCACCAGCCCTGACAATTCCTACAAATGGAAGAGGCATGGAACCGCATGAGCCGCAACAACCCAAACAAGGAATAGATCCTCGTGAGACCCTGATGCTGAAGTCAGTTAGTATCGTAGGTTGGATCATCATCTTCTTCATTTTAATGTCCCTCTGGCACTCAAAGTGATCGGGGACTACCCTAAGTAGGTTGGAGGGTCCCGGTCCGGCCATATAGTACGTAACAGAATCTACCACATGTGAATAAATGGCTGTCCGAAGGCATAAACTCTCTTGCGCAGAAGCAAAAGTCCTCATGCGCAAAGAAAATGTAATCTCTTCGCACTTTCAAAGCTCAATAATTATGTCACTATCGAAAGGCACAGCTTCTCATGAGCACCTAACGATTAATACAACTGCAAGATTGAGCACAGATCCTCGTGAGCTCACGAGTCACTGAATAATATAAGTAATGTAGATTGACAAAAAAAAAAAAAAAAAAAAAATCAACGACCTCCTCCACTTCCGGCTTGCAGATCACCGGCTCAACATGGAACTTCCGCCATGAAGAAGGCTAAGATCTTTATTGCAAAATGGGGACAAAACGGCAACACTCGCACACAACAAAAAGTCATACTAACATCCGACTGAAAGAGGCATAGATTCTCGCTTTGCGGGGGCTCATGAGAATCTATGCCTCTTGCAGATTTGACAGTGACCTATGCCTCCAGCAGTCAAGGGAATCGCGTCGCCAAAAATCACTCTCAATACCATCGACCTAATAGCAATAAGGCCCGGCCGGGCGGAAAGAGGGAGGGATGGTCTCCCCTTCACAAAAGCCAAATTGCCGAGAGAGGGGGAGCTAGTCGCTGACAAGCGCAAGACGGCGTCAATCAATGCCGTATTCAGCGGAGCAATCGAACGCTGGCAACTGATCGAACACACGGCGAGTCTACACCTCTCAGCCCGATCCTACGCTCATCGTAAGAACCGACCGCCGGTTCTGGGAGGAGGTTGTGTTTGTAGCGACGACTTGTTTTGACACCCTTCTTTCAGCGGCGTCAAAATCCAAGCCTTCACAGATCATCATGCGCCAGGGTTCGTGAGGATCATCTTCAGACTGCAAGAGCTTATGACGCGCTATGTCTCCTGCTGACCCAGTTTACACATGCGAGTTTCCCGGAATCGGACCTAGACAGTCGTCAGTCGAGGGCGTTTCGAGCGAAGAATTTGAAACGCCGTCAAATTCGTCCAAAAGAGGTTAATATCTTCACAAGCCCCTATAAGCCGCAGAAGCTCTTGAGGATCTATGCCCTCATGTTACTACATTTTGCATACAAGTAAATTCAGCGAAGACGGAGCGGTCATCGAGCGTGTTTTTAGGCAAAGTCTTCTGAAAACACCATCACATCCATCAGCAAGAAGTATGAATTCTCGCGAGCTCCCGCGGAACGCGGGAGCTCGCGAGAATTCATACTTCTTGCTGAAGGGTCTTTACCGCTTACTGCCCCCTAGTTCACTTACATTTGCGTTCCTACGACGGAGGCGGCGGTGGGACGTTCGGCGCGAGACTGTTTTGAGGGCATTGCCTCTTGAAGGACAGGAAATCATGGGAGGATTCCGACTTGTCTAGTGGGTTTCTCGGTGAACAAAAGGTCCTCGGGCCGACATCAGCCTTATCCGGAGCGGGCGTAGCCGTCGTCACCCGAGTGACTGTTGCCTGTTGGTTTAGTTCAACGGACCGTCTCTTTAACCAAAGACTGTAGAAGGCCTATCCCGTGGCCATGCGCACACACGCCTTGGTACACACAGTCAAGGAACGAGTATAGATTTGTATAGACAGCAGGAAATGGCCTCACGCCGGGAGGAACAGGAATACTTGTAACAGGAAAACTTGTAGCAGGAATATTTGTAACAGGAATGCTTGTAACTGGAATACTTGTAACAGGAATACTTGTAACAAGAATACTTGTAACAGGAATACTTGTAACAAGAATACTTGTAACAGGAATATCTGTAACAGGAATGCCTGCAACAGGAATGCTTGTAACAGGAATATTTATAACAGAAATATCTGTAACAGGAATACTTGTAAATATCTGTAACAGGAATGAGGAATACTTGTAAGTAAGAGTAGCCCATGAAATGATATCACGACCTAGTGTATGAGAAGCTGTATGCATTAGGCAACCGTTTTCAAGTTGTTCTCTGAAAAAGTTATAAATTGGTCTCTGTAGCTGTAAGTGAAACGTGGAAATGTTGTATCATTTATGATCAGACCTGTGTGAAATGTTCATCAATACAAATAAAGCAGACGTCACACGCATCATGAATCCACCAACAAGAATACCTGGTGAGGAAGAAATACACAACACAATGCAACAAGAAGAAGACAGAACAACAGACCGACGCACAGTTCAGCGTCATTCGAAGACAGAAAGAAATTAAAGAACTATGCAAAACAAGTCAGGAAACGTCACAATGAGCCAACGGAGCAGAAAAGGAATAGCAGATAGATACAGACAGACAGACAGACAGACAGACAGACAGACAGACAGACAGACAGACAGACAGACAGACAGAAAGACCAATCAGTTAACGCCACTGACTTCGGAAGCACGTCAACAACGCCCAGTTGCGAGAGGATACTGTTTATGTTTTTTCGACAATGATTGGGATTAACTCATTGGAGACGTGCCGCCTCCAGATACGCGGCTTAAAGCCGCGTATCCGGAGGCGGCACGTCTCGAATGAGTTAAACCAACCACCCAAAACACCAGCAAACAAACAAAGACGTACGATCCTACCTTGGAACTCCTTGCGCGCGGCGCTGACGTTGGTGACGATGTTGGCGATGTGGCCGAGGAAGGTGGCGAAGAGGACCAGGGCGAAGATGAGCTCAAAGATGACGAAGACGTACTCTCCGATAGTGACTGGCGTGGGCGGCTGGCCGATGGTGGTTAACGTGATGAGACTGCGGTGGAGAGCGTGCAGGTACTGGATGGCCATGGGGTTGCCCTGCTCCTTAGGGAAGCGCCACTCGCCGTGCGACCTCTCCAGGCTCCTGGCCACGATGTAGTACAGACACGCGTTCCAGTGGAAGAGGGCGATGAGGTAATGCATGAGGGTGGTGGCGCGGATGACGTTGGGGTAGTTGGTGTGGCGCTCCGTTCGGTCCATGAAGGCCCAGAAGCGGTACACCTTGACCAGGCGGAACCCGCGCAGGATTGAGCAAAACCCGATGGATAAATACAGAAAGTCCAGAGGCAGCAGGCACAGGCAGTCGATGTAAAACGTGGTGGTGTTGGTGTAATGTATTCGTAACTTGACTGGGTCTGTCTGTAACACCCCGTCCTCTAGATACCCGGTCCGGAAGTGGAAGGCGATGTCCAACACATACAGCAGATCCGCCGTGTAGTCCAGCGTGAACCACACCGCGATGTTGTCGGCGTTGATCTCTTGGAAGGCGAAGCGATAGATGATGACCCAGAAGTTGTAGAGAAAGGCCACACTCACCACGCTGGACCACCAGTAACACAGCCGGCCGGACGGGTCGAACACAAACGTCCAGTTACATCCGTCGTGGTCAGACGATATAGACGTGGCGGTCTCTATGCGGCGATGCGGGTCCTCGCGACCAGGACCCCCGGATAGAGACCGCCACTTCTGGATGGATTTCCTCTTCCCAAATTTCTCTTCAATGTCCTTGCGGCGCTGTCGGCGCGTGATTCGGTTTGTGACGATGTGCGCCTCGCTAAGCCTCGGCTTGGAATTCTTCACCAGCGACCCTTGGGCGAGCGAGAAACGCTTACGGTTCCTGACGCGATCCAGCTTGGTGCTCACAATTTCAATCAGACTCTGGCGGGACTGCGACTTGGCGCGCTGCTCCACAACACGACTGGAGTAGATAGGCGAGGACAAGGAGATCTTGTCCGTGGAACTCAAACGCTCTCCTATCAACCTAGTCCGCGCGGAAGACTGTAAATTAAGGTCAAGGCCGGGTAAATGTCTCGGGCCGTTAGCTGTTGGAGTTTGCTGGCTGGAGGTGGAGGGTCCGGGTATGGGGTAAGACCCACCCGACACAGAGTCCTCCGCGTCCAACCTGCCACCCGACCCCGTGGCTGAATACCCGAGTCTAAATCCGTCGTCCCCGGTGAGACCGCAGTTGGACGAGCGGCGCCGGAGGTGGGCACACTCGGACAACTCGAGATCGCCGCTGTCTATGGATGGGGCTGTTGCGCCCTGCAGTTCCCGGCTGTCGCCGTCGTCATCGTTGTCGTGGTCGTGGTCGAGGTTTCTGCTGGTGATCCCTATTCTGAAGCGACTGACGGACCCGCTGCCACTGCCGCTCACGGAACCGCTACCCACCGACCCGGAACTCTGGAACCTGGCGGGGTATCCACACAAACACAGGTGACAGCCACGCATGTGACATGCAAGAAAACTCCAACAAATAAAAAAAACACGTTTAGAAGGACAATTACAACACGCAGTCACGCAGTGTTGTAATTGTCCTTTGTAAGCGTGTTTCTTTCTGTCTTTTTTCTTTTTGCTAGTTAGGATAACACATGTTTCAAATAATGTATAAAACTCCTCAAAATATGTGCGCTGGGGCCATTTTCATGGGTAAGCTTAGTCCTGCGCAGGTCACTAAGCAAGGTGCTCCTCTTTAGCGGAATGAGTGTTGTGGCGCTATAGCGGAGCACCTTGATTAGTGGCGTGCGCAGGACTAAGCTCATTCATGCGACATATACCTGGTCTGTGTGCGTGGACAGGATTGCGCGGTGCGATTCCAACTCTCAGACAAGAAAACGGTTTTTTTTCCACTGCGATACTGCGCAGAAAATTAACCCCAGAACTGCCGGAACAAGGCGAACGCTACCCATCTACAAGAGACATAGACCCTCATGAGCCCCCGCTGTGGCACTAACTCACCGCAGTCGCGGGGGCTAATGAGCGTTTATGTCCCTTGTTAGTCTTTTGTTATTTTATGCCTAATTCTGTCCCATTTGCTGACCAGGCCGAAAAAGTGACTGCAAAAATAAATGTAAATGACATCCTAACAAAGAAAGAAACAACCTTAGAAAAGACAATTACAGCACAATTAATTACAGTTTCGGCTGCACCAACAAAACACTGTGTTGTAATTGGCTTTTCTGAGCGTGTTTCTTTCTGTGTGGGGATATTTCCTTACCTGCCGACCGGCGCGTGCGGGGAGCGTGACGTGGCAGACCGGGGCGGGCCGGCATCATCTGGAGGCTGACCTCTGAGGATGGAGATCTCCTCCTGAAGTCCTTCTCCTTCCTCTTCCTCCCCCTCCCCCGGGACTTCCTCCTCCACGCGCTCACTCTTGTTGCACGGTGTATAGCGCACCTGATCCGGATCCAAAAGCGTCAATGTCAGAAGTGAAAAACGCAAGGAATATAATCAAGGAATATAATCAAAGAATATAATCAAGGAATATAATCAAGGAATATAATCAAGGAATATAATCAAGGAATATAATCAAAGAATACAACCAAGGAATACAATCAAGGAATACAATCAAGGAATACAATCAAGGAATATAATCAAGGAATATAATCAAGGAATATAATCAAAGTTGAAAACATGCCGAACACATTCAGTTCTGAGGAACGCCGAACATCAGCCATTTGCAAAAGGTATAGATCCTCATGAGCCCCCGCAGTTGCGGGGGCTCATGAGGATCTATGCCTCTTGTCGAAAACATTTTGTATTGATGTTTCTCCGTCGGCTGGAGATCTTCGACGTGGATTTAACAATGATTTCAAAATTCAGTCTGCGCCCAATGGCAGTTGAGGTCTTAATTTTTAGAATTGAAGCGTGACCGCCGTCAAACAGAAGCGTGGCCGTCAAACACAAGTACAATCAACGTAAAAACAAAAAAGCTCGGACATTTTTTTCAATATTTTTTCTCGAATTAATTAAAAGTTAGTAAAATGCGTTGTCGTCTTTGCTAAGCGTGTAGCGTACCGTCACTCCTGGCTCCCGCCGCGTCAGCACGCCCGACATGGTCGCTGCAGCAGGCCGTGGTGAGGATGTTGGCGCGGTCGACGTGGTCGTTGTTGCTGTTTCTGGTCACAAGGAAGCCGCGTGTCCCGGGAGGCATCAAGCTGCTGAACGCCATACAGGCGGCAATCGGGTCAGGGCCACGATGGCGACAAAGTCGAGGTCGAAACAACCAGGACAAGGTGAAAAGGTCAAGGTGTCTTGGAAACAAAAGCAAGTATTGTCCAGAAGGTCAAGGTCCGGACGAGAGCATTTTTAAGGGGGCCACACGTTAAAGATCAAGGCTGTGACAATGTCAAGATCACGCTGGCATCAAGGTCACGGTGAAGGTGGAGTTGAGGTTCAAGATGTGAGATGACTCCAGCGTGATGACCGATTCCTTTGTGGTGTCTCGACCGGTGTCCTAGTGCTCACTGAAATAAACCACAAGTCGAAATGTTCGTGAAAATCTAAAACTCAGCAGTCATTCCATTTTGAGACAAGCAAGATTTGTGTTGCATAACAATCTGTCTCTGTCTGTCTGTCTGTCTGTGTCTGTCGGGTCTGTCTGGCATTCTGTCAGTCTCTCCCTCCCAAGCTATTCTGCCACCACCCTTGAACTATCTTGGTCGATCTGTCCCCGCGAATTGTAATGCAGTCCTCAGAGCATAACTCCAAAATGTGGGGATTTCGTACCTCGGGCAAAATTAGTTAACCTTAGCATATAAAATGTCACAGTCGTTTTCATTGCTCCTTTTTCTCCCCCACCCCTCCTTCTCTCTCTCTCTCTCTCTCTCTCTCTCTCTCTCTCTCTCTCTCTCTCTCTCTCTCTCTCTCTCTCTCTCTCTCTCTCTCTCGCTCTCGTAAATCTTCATAAATATGCAAAAAGGATATGGAAAGACATTTGCAGACAAATTACAAATTGTACCCTGACGTGAAGGAGCTGCCGAGACTGAGCCGGGGCCCGGGAAGAAAAATAGACACAGCCCCGCCGGCAACAGCCGTCCTTGTACATCACACACACACACACACACACACACACACACACACACACACACACACACACACACACACACACACACACACACACACACACACACACACACACACACACACACACACAGAGAGAGAGAGAGAGAGAGAGAGAGAGAGAGAGAGAGAGAGAGAGAGAGAGAGAGAGAGAGAGAGAGAGAGAGAGAGAGAATCAATGAATCAATGAATCAATGAATCAATGAATCTTTATTTTACAACGGTAAAGATATTAACAATGCCAGAGGCAATGCCATTTTTCAAATCTGCCGTTGCTACATCTACAACACAACAATTACATTACATTAATACATGTATAGGACGAACGCCTACGGTGTGTTGGGGGAGGGGGAGCAATGGTAAAGGGAAGGAAAAAAAAAAGAAAAGAAAAAAAAAAGCAACAACACAGCAGCACTATACATACACAGCAGTAGAATGGGTACATTACTAACAATGATATCTACGTATAGAAAGCAAAGCTTGAAGATAGTTATGGCTGCGAAGATAAATGTTCAAAAAGACTTTTCTTGAAACATGATACCGTTGGAGTGGTCTTCGTGTGGGATGGAAGAGAATTCCACAAAGTCGCCCCCGAGAATGCTAGACTGGTTTTAAATAAGTCTATTCTGGTTTTGGGTACTACATATAGGCTTTTTGTATCGCCATAGCGGGACTGTGACCGGACTAGCAGCTGGGCCTAGATATTCCGGAGTGTTGTCATTCCGAATCTTAAAAGGGAGAACACCTTTGTTGAATGCAAACTGCTTTTTGAGAGAAAGAAGTCCCGCTTTGTAAATCTAATCATCCGTTGTCAAAGTAGGATCAGGTAAAATTAAGTTCGCTGCTGTTCTGTGTAAGGAGTTCAGTCTTTTTAAATGTACATCTCTGCAGCCATCCCACACCGTCGAAGCATAATTAATGTGGGACTGAATATGTGCATAATAAAATAATTTTCTGGTTTCAAAGTCAGTGAAGTGCTTCAGTTTGGACAGCATGAAAATGTTTCTTGAAACAGTTTTACATACTTTATGTGTGTGTGCCTGCCATTTGAGCTGATCATCTATGATAATTCCAAGGAGGCGGTGTTCAGACACTTGCTCAATAGAATTGCCTTCAAAGGACAAATCAAGTGAAAGGGGGCTTAAATTGGTGTTTTTGGCTTGTCGCAATTACCATTGACTTGGACTCATTGAGTGTAGAGAGAGAGAGAGAGAGAGAGAGAGAGAGAGAGAGAGAGAGAGAGAGAGAGAGAGAGAGAGAGAGAGAGAGAGAGAGAGAGAGAGAGAGAGAGAGAGAGAGAGAGAGAGAGAGAGAGAGAGAGAGAGAGAGAGAGAGAGAGAGAGAGAGAGATGCGAGTGAGTAAAAGATCCTCCTCAATACTTGCAATGTAACTACGACAGGGGTCCAGGTCAGTAAGCGAAATGTCCTATGGCCAAATTCGGTGGTAGTTGGCTCGCGCACGGCCGTGGCCGTGCGCGAGCCAACTGCCTCCGAATTCGGCCAAAGGACATATAGCCCACTGGGATTGGCCTATTTGAAGTCGCCCCAATGACTTTTCACATCCTGAATTCGTCCTCCCTCTCAACTCCTACGTCTTATAAGAGTACAGATCCCAAGATAGAACGTGGCCCTTCTCCATTTACAAGCAGCAAAGGTTGTCTGGTCAAGTCAGGAGCTCGGCAGACTGACGAACAAATTGAACTGATGAAAGTCCTTTGAATTTTAAAGACAAACAATAAACGAGCTCAAGAAAGAAAAAAATAATCTGTCAACGTTGTGTCGATGGATGTGAATGGATGATGCGATGCTATGGACATGGACGAGGGTTGGTTGGTTGTACATTGGTTAACCCTTTGGCTCTCAGTAGCGTGCCACCTCGACCAAAACACGCTACCGACAGACACAGAGTTAAAGTCTCGACAGCAACACGACTTTCTCAGAACTGGAAAAAGGAGGCACGCATCTGATGTGGATCTATGTCTCAAAGTTACAGGGATAATGACCACACTACATCTTTATTTCCAGGCGAAGGAGGTGACAGAAATTTCAGTGCAGACAAAAAAATAGGAGACCCTGAATCCCCCAGGGTAACTGAACGCCCGTCGACAGAGTCGCCTCAAGTTTCCAACTCACCCCCTCCCTCCCTCGGAGAGAGATAAATACACACTGCTCTCTACAGGTTACCAGTTAGCGGCATAGATAGTCATGGCGCCGGCTCATGAGGACCTATGCCGCTTGAACACGGCAGTGAGGGCATGGTGATGACTTGGTCTTGCAGTCGGCAATCCGTCTGAGAAATAGAGCTAGTTTGACGCCACACGAACAGCAAGAGGTATAGATTCTCATGAGCCCCTGCGAATGCAGGGGGCTCATGAGAATCTATGCCTCTTGCAGATGGAAAGGTGTTTGGCCGAGGGCCTGTCTCCGAGAGCGATCAATATCTGGAACTTAAAGATTGGTCCGATTTACTGCACTCGCCTTCAGCCACACAACAAGTGGTCAGGGGCGGATGCAGCGAGTCCGAAAGGCGGCTAGTGTGGGGGTGCACAGTCCTGGATTCCTTCAAGAAAATAGCCCCAGTCCCGGTCCCCTGTCGGCGGGTGTTCTGTGGGGCATATAGCTTGGTGTGGATGGCGTAGCGTACACAAGTTTTAACTGACAGTTGAAGCTGGTCTATAGTGCGACAAGACAGTCATGCTATTGTGCATGTTGATAGTCATGTTGTTACCAAGGAGGCTAATAATGTCAGATAATATTGAGCATGGCTAACCCTAACCCTAACCCTAATAATACACTAATAATAATAATAATAATACTGATATAAATCATACTAATGATAATATAATAATAATCATAATAATTATTAATGATGATAATAATATATAATTGTTTTAATTCTGCGAATTCCACTCAAAGCACAGCAGACAGAACCCAGCGTGCACGCTCAATTTAGCACGCACATTATTAATAATAATAATAATAATAATAATAATAATAATAATAATAATAATAATAATAATAATAATAATAATAATAATGAGTACTTGGATAGCGCCTGACCTCAGATTAGAGTTCTAGGCGCTTAACAAAAACTAATTGTACAAAAATAACTAATTACAAAAACACAATTTACCCAAAGTACCCATTCACTCTTACTCTGAACCCATTCAGACCCAACGTCCTACAGCAGGAGATACATTTTTCCCATGATAATTCAAGGGTAGTGCCAGATTAGCTTGGCGCCTTCAGGCGCCAAGCTAATCTGGCACTACCCTTGAATTATCATGGAAAATTCATTTCCTGCAACAGGTACATAGTCATCAAGATTTGGGGAAAGGCACCCTTGCGTTTAATTGTTGGAACCAAAGTAGGCACATGATTTGTTCATCTTCTTTGCTTTGCCCCCTGTATGAAATCACAATATTAGTGTCAATAGACGTTTAGTGTCAATAGACGTTTAGAGTCAATAGACGTTTAGTGTCAATAGAGGTTTCGTTAAAAACGTTAACCCCTTGATCGCTATTACGCGTCTTTTCCGCCGAAGGATATCGTCAGTAGCAGCCCTCGGGTTAACATTTTGTTTCAAATAAGCCACGGTGTGCCGTGAGATATTTCCATTACCAACGGCGGTTTGCACGATTGCGTCAAGGCAATAATACTACATTCACATGAAAGTCTGTACAGGAAAAGGGAGTTTATTTTTCTTCTCAGGGGGAGGATGGTAGGGGATCTAACCCTGACGTCTCAATGGTTCCTACTTCATTAGCTTGGCATCTCCCCAAAAAGTCCCAGAATGCTGACTTATTCTAAAACTAGATTGTCTCCCCGATTTCATTGGCTACGAGAAGGCTCACTCGACCAGTTCAAACGTTCTCGATCCGCCGATGACCGGCTATTTGGGGATTTTCAGCAAGTGAGCTGAAGCCGAAAGTCTAACCCACGAAACTAATACACCATCTCCAAGAGGAATATAGTATCACAAGCCCCCGCAATTGCGGGGTCTCACGCTAATATATTACTCTTGGAGAAATCATTTGCAACTGTGTTCCTCCAGTACCGGAAGTGATTTAGGCATTGAATATGCGCGGTATCGTTTCTTTCTGCCTCAAATCATGCGCGCATTTTACGGCGCACTAAACTTGTCCGTGATTGCACGGTGACAAAAATGGCCGGCGCACGTGCAACTAGGCGGAAGTGACGGTACAGATCAGACAGGGTTGGCCAAATGAGTTGCCAGGAACAATGGAGACTTGAGAAAAATTAGAAAATCAAAAGTATTGATTCTCATACTGTCGTTTTGTCTTTTATAATGTGCACTCAGGTTGATTTGTTAGGAGAGCTAAAGCCAGTTTTCTGTGTGCGGCAAAAAAGGCAGAGTCGAAGTATTGAGTAAAAGGCAGAGTCGAAGTATTGAGTAAACGGGCAGAGTCGAAGTATTGAGTAAAAGGCAGAGTCGAAGTATTGAGTAAAAGGCAGACTACAAGTATTGAGTAAAATGCAGACTACAAGTATTGAGTAAAATGCAGACTACAAGTATTGAGTAAAAGGCAGACTACAAGTATTGAGTAAAAGGCAGACTACAAGTATTGAGTAAAAGGCAGACTACAAGTATTGAGTAAAAGGCAGGCAACAAGTATTGAGTAAAAGGCAGACGACAAGTAGTGAGTAAAATGCAGACGACAAGTATTGAGTAAAATGCAGACTACAAGTATTGAGTAAAAGGCAGACGACAAGTATTGAGTAAAATGCAGACTACAAGTATTGAGTAAAAGGCAGACTACAAGTATTGAGTAAAAGGCAGAGTCGAAGTATTGAGTAAAACGCAGACTACAAGTATTGAGTAAAATGCAGACTACAAGTATTGAGTAAAATGCAGACTACAAGTATTGAGTAAAAGGCAGACGACAAGTATTGAGTAAAATGCAGACTACAAGTATTGAGTAAAAGGCAGACTACAAGTATTGAGTAAAAGGCAGACTACAAGTATTGAGTAAAAGGCAGACTACGGAGTACAAGTATTGAGTAAAAGGCAGACTACAAGTATTGAGTAAAAGGCAGACTACAAGTATTGAGTAAAAGGCAGACTACAAGTATTGAGTAAAAGACAGACTACAAGTATTGAGTAAAATGCAGACGACAAGTATTGAGTAAAAGGCAGACTACAAGTATTGAGTGTATGGTTGGAAGGAATGACCATTCAACCCTTTGCGTGTCGATAGCGGTTTTTGTCGCCGTGAGTCCTACAGTTCTTCCTGCTGGAATCATCGCGACAAAAAACCGCTACCAGCACCTTTAAGGTTAACTCATTCCAGACGTACGGCATACGGATGCGCGGCTACAGCCGTACGTCTGAAATGAGTTAATGAATATATAGGAATCGTGAACGTTAACACACGCACCGGCTCAGAAACGTGTCCGCCAGACAAGATGTTTTCGAGTGACCCCGACGTTTTTGGTAGATGTAGAATCCATTTATTAAACTCAGCAAGCTCTAAATACACAAACATATTATGAGGTGCGTAAGGATGGATATTTTGGTAGATGTAGAATCCATTTATTAAACTCAGCAAGCTCTAAATACACAAACATATGAGGTGCGTAAGGATGGATATTTTGGTAGATGTAGAATCCATTTATTAAACTCAGCAAGCTCTAAATACACAAACATATTATGAGGTGCGTAAGGATGGATATTTTGGTAGATGTAGAATCCATTTATTAAACTCAGCAAGCTCTAAATACACAAACATATGAGGTGCGTAAGGATGGATTTTCATAGAGCCAACTGACAAGTGGATTAGTGACTTTTAACATCTCGGCCCTGTAACGGCAAGAGGCGGTATGTCCATTTTTGTGAAAAGCGAGCTTTTTATTGTCTTACAATGAAAATCTAGCTTTTTCACAAAAATGGACTTACTGTCTTGTGTGTTTACAGGGACAAGCTCTCCATTGATCCGAGGACCACATGTCACAATTTATTTATGAGACTGTCTGGTTGGGGTTTTAGTATCACCATCTATCGTTTGCAGTCTCTAATTAAAAAAAAAGTATCTGCTTTCCGCCAACAGCATTCAGCAGAGACTTTTAATTAGAGACTGAAGGCAAACTTTGATCGCCCCCCATCTGCATTCTTACATTAACATTCAGCCGTGAAACAGTCACAGTCAGACATGCGAGGAAAGACGAACGAGGCGAGAAAGGCAGTCACTTCTTAGACGGTGTTACATTGAGTAACATCGACCATGGCAGTTCAAGGGTGGTGCCAGAATAGCTTGGCGCCTGTAAGCGCCAAGCTATTCTGGCACCAACCTTGAACTGTCATGGTGGACCGTGTTGCCTGAACTGACCGTATGCAGTATTCAGACAACAACTCCCTAATCTAGACCTTAGGGCTCAATATTCTGACGGATTTTGTTTACGACTAATTTAGTGTTATTCTCTATTCGTATACGTGTACACACACTGTTAAATGAGATGCTAAACGCGAGATTAGTACTGAACACCGGAGCAGACATGAGATGCTGAACGCGAGAGTAGTACTGAACTCCGGAGCAGACATCCCGACCCTCACGAAGGGACGCTACAGAACACAGGCTTACACCATATCAAGTCTTTGTCTGTCTGTAGGTCGGTTTGTGTGTGTGTGTGTGTGTGTGTGTGTGTGTGTGTGTGTCTGTCTGTCTGTCTGTCTCTCTCTCTGAGATATCTTTGTGCTTGCAAAACCCTCAACTCTAATCAATCAATCAATCAATCAATCAAATCAATCAAATAGACAAGAAATCGATCACTTAAATAGACATGTACACAAACAAGCACGAAAATCGATAAACACACGCACGCACGCACGCACACACACACACACACACACACACACACACACACACACACACACACACACACACACACACACACACAAACACACGCACAGACACACACCACTCTGCAGTCACGACCAATTTTAACCCAAGCAGGAAGAGGGAGACAAATAATCAGATTTATCCACCACAAAGACAGCCAATCAGAGAGGCCCTTTCAACAAGTCAATGTCCTCAGGGAAAGAAGCACTCTTACCCCCTAGTGTGGACACGGGCCAACTCGAAGTCAATCCTCAATCGATGAACGCGAAGAGGCAAATCGCTCTCAGCAAGAGGTAAAGGTTCTCATGAGTCCCTGCGACTCCAGGGGCGCATGAGAATCTATGCCTCTTGCAGACGGCATGAAATGGGCGAGCAACTCTGCAGACAGGCGCAATTTTCTGATAACTCCTTCGACG